>VXAL01000782.1:0-129953 GCA_013399475.1 Chauna torquata | reverse complement strand
GCTGTGGGGGACCCGCGCTCCCGCCGGAGGAGCGGCGGCTGGGCCGGCGTCCCTACCTGTGCCTCTCCTGACCGTGCGTGCGCCGAGAAGCCGCTGAAGAGCGCGATCAGCAGCCGGGGGAAATTCCGATTTGCGCCCTTTCCGGTGACTTAATCCGACTTCAGTTCACACAGGCGCGTAATTAAAGCGTGCTGGGGGGGGGGCAGCACGCCTGGCTAAACTTACTGACCGCCCTGGGGTGTTCCGTGCGGCGCTGGAACTACACCATCCGAAAAGCGAGCCTGGGTTTGCTCTGACAGCTTCTCGCCGGCCCCTCTCCTCCGCGGGGGCGAGCGCGGCCCCGGGGCGGCGCGGGGCCGGTTTCCCCCTCCCTTGGGCGGCCCTGCCGGCAGCTGCCGGGCAGGGCCGGGGGCTCGCAGCTCTTCGCTTGGGAGCTGGGGCGGGGGGTGCCTCTGGACGGGGAGGTGCTGCTGGTGGTCTGAACTTTCCCGTAGGATGGGAGAGGGTCCGCTGTGTCTTGGAGAGGTCTTTTGCCTGGGGAAATAACCTGCCTGTCCCGGAGTCCGCTCGTTACTAAACCTGGGCCTTTCCTCCCTCCCTTACGCGGTGCTGCGGGGTGCTGCACCTGCCGCCCGTGAGGGCCTCTCACCGCTTCCAGCGTGGACTCCCTGTCGTTCTCAAGGGCCGCGGCTATTAAACCCGTTATACTCGGAGTAAGTGCCGAGCCTTCGTCCTGGCCCGGGTCTCGGGCTGGGAGCAGCGTCCCTTGCAGAATGGGGCGATTCAGGCTTCGGTCCGTCAGGTCATTTACATGCACTTGAAGCCCTGTGAAGCGGTTATGTGTTTCTTGGATTTGTGTGAGCCTTCCAGTTACGGACGAGGATTTTTTTTAAATAAAACCTATTTTGACATCTTAAAACTTAATTCAGAAACAGTAAAAGAAAAAAAAATCTACTGTTATTCTGAAATGCAAGGTCTGAGTTGGATCAATAGAAAGCAGTGAATATTTTGACATGCTGACACTATTTTAAACCCGCTTGTTATAGTTAAGGACTGCAGGAGTTGTGGAATATTTATGTAAACCTAAGTAGCATATGTTGCAATATTTTGGCAAAACTGGGTTGTTAAAGGATGTGCTTATAAGCCTGTCCTGCAGGCCAGTTCAGATTGGCTTGGGATAGAAAGCAATTTGAAATGTTACCTGATATTATTGATGTGGAGGTTGAGGTTACTCTTGATATTGCCAGAGTGCTTTAACACAGTTAGAAAATGGGGATATTCAAGTGTCATCTTAGAAAGGGTAGAAAAGATAATCGCACGCTGTCTTCCTAATATTAATCCCACAGTATTTAAAAGGTGTTCTAAAGGATGGCTGTGTTGGTATGTTTACCTTCTAACTAAATAAAGTACTTCTCATTGTAACTAAGATTTAGGTATTCACTAGAGTGCTCTAAAAGCCAATTAATGCCAGTTCTTTATGCAGGGTCATCTAATTAGGATGCCTTTCAACTGCAGCACTGGAAGGGGAAAGGCAGAAATGGTTGTTGCATGCTGGTAATTGTTGAACTAGAAATGGTTATCTATTCAAAGAGGCAGGCTCTCAGACCTAAAGTATTCTTTTAACTGTAATCACAGAATCTCGCTGCCCTGCAGGAGCCTACTTGAAACGTAACACTAGAAAAGGAGGTCGATGCTGGAGCTGCAGGACACAGCCCTCCATGTGGGAGATGGATCACGCTACTAACTTTAAGTGAATCAAGATTGTGCATTTAAGCTAGGAACCTGCAATCTTTGTTTCAGGAGGGCAGCATATTGCTATAGCTTTTTTCTGCTTCCTTTGCCATTATATTGAAATTACATCAGGCTGTTCTTTTTTTTTTAATATAGTGATCAAGCTCACTATGTAAAGGGTGCCTGTAATTGCTTTCTGTATATTTTTTTTAATGTAGGTTGGTTAAGATTAAGTGACATCATAAAAACTTCTTATAACAAAATCAATTTCCCAATGGTAAGACTTAATATTTTAGCGGCTGCACAGCACCAAACCAAAGACTGTATGGACGGTAATATAACAAGCTTGCTTGTAGTCTGGGGTTTATGACTATATCAAAGGATTCAATATTTTATTTCCCACCCTTTGCACACTTAAACTGAAATTGAATGAATTTAAACTCTGAGGAAGTTAAGTAAAAAAAAAAAAAGTATACATTCTCACTTTTCATCAGAAGTCTACCTAACTTTGTTTCTTTCATGCTGGACAGATATGTGGCATGCGCATAATCAGCGTAAACGTGATCTTTTTGATTAATTGACTTATTGATTATTCTGAATGAAAGTGACAGCTTCTAAACTCGACTGCCAGCGTAAAGAAGAAACACTGCTTTTTTTTTTCCTCTGCGGACCTAGAAAACAAGCTTTTGTCACCCTGTTCTCTGCTACTGTAATTTTCACAGACAGCTGTGATATTTCCTAGTTACATGTGTAGATTACTGGGGGGGGGGAAATCCTCCCCACCAACCTCCTTGTTCGTTTAGGAACAAGTATATTTTCTGTTTTTTTTGCTTATTTGTTTTAGAAGAGACAAATGTGGGAAGAGGGGTGGAAATATTTTGATATCTGTCTAATGCCACAGTGAGCTTGCGTTGCATCTTAATAAAGGTTTGTTTATTGCTGAGCAAAATCATTTTGGAAATGATAAGGAAGGGTGGGGAGAAATGCAATTTCTATTTCTACGGATGTATTGAAGATCTTCCTTGTTGCACTGTGTTAAACCCAGTTTCTTGCCAGATTTAAGGGGGGGTTAATCTCTAGTCACTGCACATACAATCCTTGTTTCATGCTAATGTCTACCGGTATTACAGGAGGGAGACCTATGGCTGCAGATGGGCTAATGCTCCGGCATCATCATTTCTTCTTGCCATTTAAGCCCACCCCTAACTAGGCAATTTGACCTGTGGGTGCCTTGCATTGAAGCTGTGGTCCTTCCTGTGACCTGTGCTAAGTAAGACAGGTCCCTGTCAGTTTGTAGCTGAGGTGTGGAAGATTTAGTGCTCCAAGTATCCCGGGGTCATACACTGCTACAGCACGCATGTCAAAAGCAACTCATCCATTGAGGTATTCCTTTGTACTCCCAAATGTCAGAAGAAAGGCATGGTTTAAGGGGGGTGTTAGGAGGAATCTTTAACCTTTAACCTGGTGTGTTTTCTCTGTGGCACGTTGTACGTATTTTCGAGTGCCAGTTTTGTCAGACTTGTCTGTCTCCATGTAGGATGCCTGCATGAGATGTGGTAGCACTGACCAGGTTTCTGTAGCTTGTGCTGTATTTAATAGGCCTGAATGGGGCAGCCTTGCTGATTGTAGAAACGGCATCAAACAGCCTTGTCTCAAAGTTGCAGGGCAGTATTACAGGCTCCACTGAAGAAATTCTAATGAATGCCTTCATGGTGTAGTGTCAAACTTGCATAATTTAAAAATAGGCTGAGGCCGTGCCCATTGCACAGGACCTCTGTTGGGTCTGCCACATGAGATTTAATCTAGCAAGTGACCCAAATACAGGCACTAGCAGAGAAAGTGTAAGTACACTGGGGAAAATTGCTTGCCATCTGTTTCCTTGTTTTATGTGTATGTTTGATTATTAATTTTCATTTGTGAATCTTATGGCCCCTTTTTGTCATCCCCATTCAGTTTCTCAGCTCCAAGTGCACCTCTCCAGCAGCCTGCAAAAGATCCAGTTCTCAGGTGGCTGCAATCTTTTCAGTTCAAGTAGTGAGGCCGGTGGTGGGTAAAAATGGGAAGAAGGGGACATTCACAATTTCTCTGTAGCGTTTTCCCTTTGTCCCTCCTCTTGTGTCTTAAGTATGCTAATTTCAAATGACCATAAAGATAATTTGTATATGAAGCATCGCCTTGCATATGCTGGTAAAGCAGAACATAATGCAGAGAAGATGCCTGAGTAACAGAGGCAACATAGTTTTTAGGTACTGTAGTTGAGGATCAACCAGGCAAACCAGTAATTGACCGTCTAATGGGAGTGATTCTGGCGTGATAATGTTCTATTACTGTGATACCTGTTCTATTTTAAACAGTGAACATCTAAAAATATATTTGGCTTTAGCTTTAAAAGCATTTCTGCATAAAAATTTGTGTTGAATAAAACACTTTGATCAAAATGTGAAATCTGTTTCATCAAAATAATGTGGATTTTTTTTTTGCAATGGAGATGCTCTAGTATAGAGGGTTTTGGAAACAAAAAAGAAATTGTCCCTGCAGGCTTTATTTGAAGATTTGTGTTGCATATATATCACTAACATTAAACTGTGTCGCTTTTGGTAGGTGGTTCAGAGAATAAATTCATTACCGTTAGCAGACGGAGAGTCTCCCTGAGTCACTGGCAGCATGTATCTCATCTGCAGGAAGTTCTTCTAGCGCACAATGGAGTTACAAATGATCCACTTTCTCCTGCATCTCCCATATGTATTCCAGCTGCACTTCTGAATCCTTTAAGTTTGCCAGAGTGAAAGTAGCTCAAAAGGCACAGAAGTCTCTCATCTCAATTTGTTAACCATCTGATAGCTGCAAGAATGCTGAATTAGAGCTCCTTTGCCTCCCTCATCTGGAAGTTTGCTTTTTCCTTGTTGGCTGCTAAGATTTTTTTTCTGTGAAGATGACTGAAGTAGGCTTTGCTGTTTGTTTATGGAATTTATTTCTTTAGCTGAAATATTTGATGCTGAAGCTGTAGATGTAAGCCTGCTGGCAACCTGCAGTGAAAGTTGCTCCAAACGTGCAATTGGAGAAACAGACTAAATCTGAAGAAGGAGATGCTTATTCTCATTGTTAGTTATGTAAAAATGAGTCTGTTTCTTGGGCCAATGTTTATGGTTAGATTTTATCATTTTTGCTTTTGAATTACTTTATAGGCTTGACACAGCTTTTGGATCAACTGTCTTTTTTCTTAAATAAACCTTTTTAAGCTGTCCATCATCCCTAATTTTTGTCAGAAATGGTTGATTGAAAGATGGATGCATTTTACCTGGAGATCTGTACCTGATGCCAAAAGTTTTGTTCTGATGCTTTGGCCCCCAGGTTTGTGTGTTGGTGTGCGTGGTGTGCTTTTTTTTTAATTTATTTTGGTTGTGGAAGCCTATTGTTAGCTTTTGAGGTTGGCAACTGTTGAATGAGCTGTGCTTCCCAGCTTGGGGTGACGATCATATAAACCCTCGTTACCTTCCTTTAAAGTGGAGGCTTGTTGTGTGAATGGGTTAGTTAAGTCAGGGTGACCGTGGGATTTCATTTCGCTTCTCGATCAGGTTCTTAAGTCATGTACCTGTAGCCTCAGGATAGTCTCTGCCAAATAAGGGGGAGAGGGTGCAAATCCTGCAATTCCTTTCTCAATTTCATGCTCCACAGAACTGAACCATTTTTCTCCAAAGCCTAGCCCTATTCATTCAGCAATAGGCTGAATGAAACTTGAAGAGCCAGAGGAGCTGTTTTTTGGAATCACACCTTGGATATTGCTTAATATGTTGACTATACTTATTGAGTCTTTTTTACTTCAGGACAGTCAAAATACCTTGCAGACCTGTGAATGGCTCATAATGGTCATCTACAAAGGTGGCAGTGTGCCCTTAGACTCTGCCTTCTGCTGATGGCATAGCACTCTTTGACAGCTTACTGCAAAACAGAGAAACGTGCTGGATCGTGGGGATGGCAGTTAAGGATCAAGTAGTCGGTCAAACTCTATTTCACTTGGAGGAAGAAGAAAACCACTAAATCAAACAGTTTGAAGCTGATGAAACTTGGTCATCCAGCTCCCATAGAGGGGGCTCAGTGGCCATTATGCTCTGATGCTCTGCCACCCCAGTGATTCCTGGCCTTGTAAAGCTTCAAGAGGGAAAAAGAGTAGCTTCCTTAATTATTAATCCTTGTGTTCTCTAGGTGTATTAGGCTTACATGGCAGAGTTTTGGTGGCAGGGGGTCTGCAGGGGTGGCCTCTGAGACAGCCCAGAAGCTGTCCCATGTCAGATAAGAGCCGGCTCCAAAAAGGACTCACCGCTGAGCCAATGAGTGATGCTGGTTGTGCCTCTGTGAAAGCAGATTTAAGAAAGGGAAAAACTGGTGTGCCACAGCAGCTGGGAGAAAGGAGTGAGAAAATGTAGGGAGAAACAGCCCTGCAGACACCAAGGTCAGTGAAGAAGGAGGGGGAGGAGGTGCTCCAGGTGCTGGAGCAGAAGTTCCCTTGCAGCCCGTGGTGAGGCCCATGGTGGAGCAGGCTGTCCCCCTGCAGCCCATGGGGTACCACATGGAGCAGATCTCCACGCTGCAGCCCATGGAGGAGCCCACGGAGGAGCAGGTGGATGTGGCCTGAAGGAGGCTGCAGCCCATGGAGAGCCCCTATGTGAGCAGGCTCCGGGCTGGAGCTGCAGCCCGTGGAGAGGAGCCCACGCAGGAGCAGGTGATCCGGTGGGAGCTGCCACCCGTGGGGGACCCGTGCTGGAGCAGTTTGCTCCTGAAGGATGGACCCCATGGTACGGACCCATATTGGAGCAGCTCTTGAAGAGCTGCAGCCTGTGGGAAGCCCACGCAGGACCCGTTCGGGAAGGACGGCATCCCGTGGGAGGGACCCCATGCTGGAGCAGGGGCAGAGAGTGACCACGAAGGAGCGGCGGAGACGAAGCGATATGGGCTGACCGCAGTCCCTGTTCCCCTGCGCTGCTCGGGGGGAGGAGGTAGAAGAGAGTGGATGGGGGTGGAGGTGGTAATTTTAGTTTGCTCTTAGTTCTCACTGCTCTGGTCTGTTAGCAGTAGGCAACAAATTATATTAATCTCCATTATGCCGAGTCTATTTTGCCCGTGATGGTAATTGGTGAGTGATCTCCCTGTCCTTATCTCAACACTTGAGCCCTTTTTCATCATATTTTCTCCCCCTGTTCTGTTGAGGAGGGGGAGTGAGAGAGCAGTGTGGTGGTGCTGACCTCCCCACCAGTGTGAAACCACCAGGCTAGGACACTGTGAATTACCATTAGCCTTTGTTTTCTGTTGGCTTTATGAGGAGATTTTTCAGGAATAGAGGGAAGTTTCAGCTGGAGGTAAATAATGCTCATTTACTATCTTCGTATCCGTTCTTTCCTTCATCTCATCTTTTTAATTGCTGTTTGTTTTATAGGAAATACTGTGCTTTTAGCATAAGCTATTTTGTCTTTCATATCTTTCCTTTTTTTTCCAGTGGTTTATACAAATGGCCAATGTTCATACTGCAAAACCTGTTACAAAATCAGTGTAGTCTCTAAAAGTGTATGTAGAAGTACATGCAGTCCATATAGTAAATAGAATAGCAGACTTCTGTTCTATGCCTAAAACTTGAGACCAAGTCTTTTCAGACATCTGTCTTCCAGCAGAGAGCTGGACAAACTTCCCTTTGGAATCTACTACAAAGGCTCCTGAATTTATTTGCGGGGTCACTGCTGGCTGTCTGAGCGCTTCTTTCTCTCTAGCAGTGAAGCACGTTGGCCTCAGCACTGCTCCCAGCCTCAGCTGGCCCCAGGAAGCCATGGGATGGCAGGTGATTGAACGAGGATTTTCCACGTGATGGTACAGAGCGTTATTGCTAGGCGACTGGACTGGTCTGTGGCATCCCCTAGTATTCAGTTATGTTTGTTTGGCTCTTGATTGTGTGGCCTTGTACTCTGCTGCTTTGAGAAGGCAATTAGGTCCAGATAGAAATTCAGGTGAGATGCTCCCAGTCACCTCTCTGGCCACTGGAATAGCTTTCCTAACCCCAAATAATACTGAGGATTTCCTGTACTGGAGTGGAAGGAGCCTATGCTGGCTTCAGTGACACTCTGTGGTGCGAGAATACACTTGTGGTGGTTGTTCTGTAGGTTATGAACCCTCTGCTATATACTCTTCTTCATGCTTCATGCTCTTTTAAAAACAAACAAGCAAAAAAACCCCCACCTTTTTATTTTCAAATAAAAATGCTTGAAGGAGTACTATGCCTTGTCATATCCTCTTATTTCTGTCAGTTATGTGAAGATGAAGGTGCAATCATGCCTTCACTTGTACTTGATACTGTGTTTATCTGATTTGACTGCTTAGTGCGGCTGCAGTGTTGATTGTTTTAATTATTTTAACAACAAGGTGAAGAAGAAATTAAGCTCAGAAGTGAGGCATAGACTCAGAAATGATGCAGTATCTTAAGAAGCCTTATTTTGCGAGTTATTCATCAGTCCTCAAGATACCACTAAAATAAGAAAATATTTATTGTCTTGGATGAAGACTGTGTATTGGCCTGGCTGTTCTAGTTGATGCCAGAATTTCATCAGTGAATCACCCCGGGCAACTCTCGGAAATTGCTTGGGAAGCTTTATTTGGAAGTTTGGCTTGTGGATCTCTAGGAAGGTTGTTCTCGTTCTGCCATCCTCTCTTTGACCCTCTGTACCTCCCCCGAGCAAATCCCATGCCAAAAGAAAGAAACACATTATGGTTCCTGGGCAGATACTTCTGGGAATGGTGTACATCTATTTGTGTATTTCCTTGCTGAAAAACTGTGAATTGCAACAAGGAGTTCCTTGTAATAAATTCCATGGAGCTTCAGTGTATGTTCTTCATTTTTCCCAAAACAATTTCGGTTGTACTTGTGGAAAATTTTAAAGATTATTTTTCTGGGAGGAAGAGGAGGATTGGTCTTGCGAAATTAATGTTAGTTGCAGAAGAAGGGTTTCATTCTTTAATTAATTATTTGTAGTTAAACTTCTGATCTTTTTTACATTTTTGTAATTAAAGCAGAATAAAACTTAGGCTTTTTAAAAGCCCTTTGATCTGAATTAGGGTTCCAGTGCCAAAAAAATAATTTAAATGCTGCATGGCTATGTAAATAAAGCTCGCATGAAGAAAAAGTACTAAGAGAATGATGAGAAATTTTAATCAAATAACATTGCATTTTTTTGTGTAGCAGTTTTTTTCACCGGTAAGAACAAGCAGTTCTTTATAGCTTCTTTTTAACACCAGTATACTGGAATAAATTTTGTATTTTGTATGAGAAGACATAGCTGTATGTTCTACTCCATTTCACAGTACATTACTCATCTCTTATATGTAAATTGCTTGGATTGTTAAAAATCGTAGTATTTTTCTTTAATAAACACCATGCTTCTGGAGAATTCTCAAGATGCACTTTTTTTAGAAGAAGACAGACTTAACTATGGGGAAAGGCCAGAAAGTAAATGGCTCCTCGTGTTGTTGGCCTTGTGTTAAAAAAGCAAACCCCAAACTGGATCCCCCCGGAGCACCATCCAGGCTGCCTTTTACTGCCAACCGTCTTCATGCCCTTCTTGGGCTTTGCAGTGATTGCTGAAATCGTCTCCACACCAGAGCTGTGGCTCCTGAGTTAGTGTTGCGGCACCCTGAGCGTGGTTATGGGGCTTATGGAGAATCACTGGCAGGTGGAGCCCAAGATGAAAGCCGTACCCACCCCAGCAGGCCTGGGGTCCTGTGTCTGGATGTGCCCCAAGCTACTGTGCAAGCCATTGCATCCTGTGCTGCTTCCGTTTCCCCTATTCCTGTTTCTGCTTGTAATGTGATTGCAAGCTCTTGGCAGCCAAATTTGCATCTTTAATACATATGTTGTATTGGTTGGTTCAAGCAAAAAAACGCATCTGGCTGTGGGCATCTGGCTATTTTAAAAGGATGGCTTGGGCTTTTTAGGGAAGTTTAATGGAAGTTCCATTTGTATACTTTTTTCCATAGAATTGCTAGATGTCTGGGTGCTCTTTAGCCAGGACAGAATGGCCACAGTGCTGTAGGATTTTAGCCAAGTATTTTTTAAAAGTGTCTCTCTAACTCTGTTTTGATTCATGTTGAATGAGTAGGTTTGTATGCATTCAAAACAGAATCCTGAATTACCCTGATTTATGACAGACCTAGGTGCTTGGAGCTTCATGGCTGGCTGATACAGGGTTAAAACAAGAAGGAAGGATTAAATGTCCATGCAGCAGGAAGCTAGTTTTTTCTCTGGAATTTAAAGCCTGCTTTTAGCACTTGACAAAGAAAATAATGTAAGGATATTAACAAAAAAGTAGATGTTTATAACCAAACAAAATTGATTTGCTGAGGTACAGTAAACCTGTGAGAGATTCTGCAGGAATTTCTTCTCCTGCAGGGGACAGTCAGCTCTTTCTTTCATTTTTTATCCTAAATGTTCCAATTTCAGCCATTATATGAAATATCTTCTGAAACTAGTTAAAGGCCACCTCATTTAGGGTTTGGGGGACTGTTTGGTGAGGTGGGGAAAGGATCCCACAAAGAAAAAAACTTCAAGGAATATTGGCTTTCACATGGTTGTGTGATACATACCTAATCCACGAGCATGTAATGCTAAATATTAATATTTGGTATTTTACTCATGAAGAGTGATAAAAATACCAACTGTATAGGAATACCAGCATTGTTTTGTCCATCTGACGCTAAGATACGTGCTCAACCTACTATATTTCAGAGCTCTTGACTAGATGTGTTTGGGATTCAGCTGGTTTTGCAGGTAAAAGAGAAGGTTTGCAGCTCTTTATGTAGCTGTAGATCTCGGTGGTCCTTTGGGTTAGTTGGAGGAGTCTTGTCTAAGCAGGAAAATTGGATAGTACAGGTCTGTAGGTACTGTGGTGATAAGTGTGATACACATATCTTGAAAGGCTCTGGCACAGTAGCTTGAAGCACGGTACCACCCTGTTAGGCACAGTTTCCAAAAATCACATGCCGTGTGTGACATCTAAATCTACCTACTTGATTCTGTGCTTCACTTTTTCTGAACATTTTGCCATCTGAAATTTGTAGATTTTGTTGAGGCTCCCTGTATAGTCGCTTATTAGAGGTGAGGAGTTTATGTTCACACTGTACTAATTGTTAATGATGCGAAAAAACGTGTGAGCTTATTTTGCAGCAAAAGGTTTAAAAGTCAGTTTCTTACTGCTGAATCCCAACATGTTACAGTACCGTTTTCTGAATAAGTGACTAAAGCATATGAATAAAGAACTTATGCACAGGTAAATGTAAGTGTGGAAAAGCTGACGGGATTCTGGCACAAACACTGTTATTAAAGCCTGTGTCTCATTCTTTCTGTAAATATTTAAGAAAAATCTAAATGACTTGGATGAGAATTTTTAGTGCTGGGTGGTATTAAAATCACATTTTGAGAAGCTTTATTTTCTTCTGGCCTAGTGTAATTTAAACAATACTGCTTAAAAGTGTAAGTTGCACTTGATCGCCTTAGCGTGGGCTAGGCAGCAGGGACATCTGTTCATTGTGTAGCACAGTGGGAGTGATGGCTGAGTGTTTTTGCTTGAACAACAGCACTGAGAACACTTTATTTTGCATACCTCCTTTAAGATAAGAAATCACAGGGAAACACGTGTGTAGATTATAAAAAAAAGCACAACGTTATACTTTATGCGCTGTATTATGTGGCTGAAAAGATGCGAGTGATTGGAGAGTATTTGTTTTCTATCCTTATTTTTCATGGAATCCTATATGGAATGCGTGAGGTAGCAGAACACAGTCCTGCTAAGGAAGAGCAGATACTGTGATAATTCATAGCATGAACCTGAAATCATGCCAGTTATTCCTTTGCCAGGGGTAAGTGGACACACTTGTAGAATAAGCTGCTCAAGGAAGACTGCTTATCATGCTGTATTTTGTTTTTATTAAATGCAAAAGAACCCTGTGTGTAGCAGGACAGTTGCATTTAATATGCATATTTAATTGCGCATATAATAACAGACATTTTTCATCTTAGTTGTACTTGCAGTGCTATCTTACGACTGCACCAACAGTGCAGGTCATGGAGGGAGTGAAGGGATGGACTGCAATCAGTGAATCTTCCAACAGAGTGATTAAATTAGTATCAAATTATGCCCTCAGGAATTTCTAAGCTCGTAAATATAGTAAGCAGTATGGTAATCAGAAAAAGCATGTTGTTTTTTCTAGTCAAAGAGTCTTTGTTTCTTTAGTCATTGTTCTGAATTTCAGCACGAGCTCAAGTACAATAGTAACTTCTACCGTTTTACTTTCTGCAGCAAAGGATCTGTGTTGACTTTGCAGTTTTTATTTTTTTCTGCTGAGGGTTGGAAGTTAGGTACCTGGGTCACCTTTCACTGTCTGTTCTAAATAAAACTAAATGAGGAAGCAAGTGCAGGGATTATATTTCAGCTATTGCTTCAGGAACTGACTAAACGTTGATTTAATTGAATTCAGTTTAGATTGGTTGAATGTTGCTGCTGTTGTAATTAAAGAAAGAAAACTGCAGCTAACTAATCTGTTTTTCTGTCTCTTATACCTGCCTGAAATTCTTTTTCTAAAGTACAAATGAGCAAGTGAAGTATCCAGCTAAGCAAAATCAGTCTTTGTGACTAGATAGATGATTATGCACCAACTATTTTGTGCTTATTGGAATGGAAAAAATTAGCAGATTGGAGAGAATGAATGGCCTGCTTAATAATATCCAAGAAGGAGGAAAAATATGACTTAATAATCTGCTTTAGTGATGATCTGTTTATTGCATCCTAACTTAGATAAA
Organism: Chauna torquata; assembly: GCA_013399475.1. Classification (NCBI taxonomy): domain Eukaryota; kingdom Metazoa; phylum Chordata; class Aves; order Anseriformes; family Anhimidae; genus Chauna; species Chauna torquata. The sequence continues at coordinate 117,391 of VXAL01000782.1, read as the reverse complement.
GTCAAGATAAAAGCAAATCATTTTGTAGGTCCTACGTGTCAGAGATAAAACGGCAACATAGGCCTCAGGTTTGCTGTGAAGACTTCTCTCTTTACAAATGCTTGGACATGTGTTCAGCTTTTCAGATGTAAATAGTCCCATTAGATGAAATCTTGGCCCAACTGGAGTCGATGGTAAAACTTGTGGCAATTTAAATAAGGCTAGAATTTCATGAATGAGTTCAGTGAGACTACTTGTATGCATAAAGTTAAACACATGGCTAAGTGTTTGCAGGATAGAGGGCCCGCAAGGATACAGGAATAAGACCCTTGCGACGCAATTTGAAGTCTGACCTGCCTTGCTGTTGGGTGATGGAGAGCTGCAGTGAGGAAGTAGGTGAACCTTTTGGGCATAAACAAACACGGAGTATATAAAACATCATAAATAACTACAATTCATAAAACGCTTGGTTGGCCCTAAATAATGAAGCAGTGAAAATGTTTATGGGCTGTGCTTGTTCTTGTAATATATTTTTATTTTATATTTTTTGGCACAAATGCATGTAAGGAATTAGTATTATTATTATGTTTTGTTATTCAGAACTACTTAGTAGTGGGAGAAGCTTTCTTTTGGAAGGAGAAGGAGGCAAAATAGAAGTTACAGGCCAACCCCTCACCCCCAATCTCATACTCAGTCATAGGAGTTATGAAATGTTTGATAATTATGTCAACTGTTGTTGTCATCATGTATATTTACCAAGCGTGACAAGAAATTAAGCAGTTAAGAAATACTGTGTGCATTATCGTAACTGTGTCAGTTCTCACCATCTAAGAGTCTTCCCTCCAGATGTTTCACCGGTTTGCAAATTTGATTTGGAGCTGCTTGTACAGCAAAACAACTGTCACATACATTAACAGATCTCTATCTCTCTCTGTGCAGAATATTTTTGCAGAGCCTAGTTTCATGTTTCTTGGCGACAAATACTATTTGAATGACTGCCTCCTTAATCCTGTGAGATTTACATAAGTGCAATTTTCCAGGTTTTTGAGGGAGTCCTAATTTATCTTTCATAACACATATACAACCAAGCAATTAGTGTGAAGTCTTACAGCAGCCTGACAGTCCTTTGTACCTATGGAAACAGTTGTACAATAGTGCATGTGCAAATAATGTTATCAGGTGCCCTTTGTGTGTGTTCACCCATTTTACCTAGAGTATACTAAAAAGCTGCAGCCTAATTCTCATTTAAACAAAGCCCACTCTACTGTAAGATGAACTTGCATAAAGACAGAAACATTGAGATCTTAAGAAAATAATAGCTGCTATTCATTCTTTTAAATGGCTTCATTTTGGCATGCTGTTGATGATATTTTTTTTTCTCTGTGCATGGCTTTAAATGCTAGTGTCAGGAGGAACATTTCCCCAGTGGTGAGGTTAGGTTCAGGCTGTAACCTTTCCTTTGTCCTTGCTATCTCTCCTTTCAGGTGGGTGCAGAACCTTGTCCCTTCTCTGGGTTGGAGACTAATATTCCCTATATTTGTGGAGAATGGAGGAGAACATACCAGCTACATTATCTTGCTGATTGTGCAGTCCAGTTGCTGTTGGAGAATAGGGGATTGTAGTGGGCAAGTACAAAAAAGGTAAAGTGGCCAGGCAATAGGAGATCCAGCACTGGTGCAAAGTTCTTCAGGTGCTGTGTACACAGATGTCTGGGGCAAATACTTTCTCACTTCTCATTCACTGTTTGTAGTTCTTAAGGCTTGAGGTTTTTTTGTTTGTTTGTTTAATTCTGATAAGATACTGATGCAGCTCCTTTCATTTCAGTTATATTATCCCACTGTAGGGAGTGGTGCATTAGAGTGCTTCAGGAGCACTTGAGATGAGATTTTCTTCCCCAGGAAGCTTCAGACTGAAAGGGATGAGAAGAGCAATGCATGGAAAAGAGACAGCGTATGTGTAGTGTTCCTGCATGTTAGTCTCTGTGTTGTATTTGCAGGTACGAGAGCCATCTACAAGTTAAGGTGAGGAAAGGTCTGGAAAAAGGAGAAGGCAAGACAGAAGAAGTAATGGAGAAGAGAGAGAAGAGTTACAGCTTTGGTGGTGGTTAGGTGTGTGGGATGCAGAGGATCCAAAGCCAGTACACAAACTGAGAGGAAAATTGCCCTCGGTGTGTCAATGCTGCTACTGCATTTGCTGAAAGAGACATTAGCCTTGGATTTTGGCAGTCTCAACTGTTTCTGTTGTAGACAGCCAGGCTGGGTCAAACTGCTTAAGCCAAGGACGCTTGCTTTGCCGAGACAAGTCTGAGATCGATCACATCATTAGTGTGGCTAACAGGTTGAAAAGGGGTAGCCGCTTGTGGTGTAGGTGGTGATGAGCAGTTGGTGGTGATAATCTGATCAGATGGTACCAGTGGAGTCTGTCCAGAGAGGTTTCCTTGGACTTCACTCTTGCGTTTCACGGGTTTTCAGCTTGCTCTTCTAACCTGTTCTCTTTCTCCGTCTCCCTGGGTGGTTTTCTCCTCTCATGTTTCCTACAATGGAAAGCTAATAAGACATATACAGAAAACAGACGCTGGAACCAAAGTAGGAAAAATGAGCAATGGCTTAGCTAATAGAATTTGGCCCTTTCAAGGAGAAGGACACAATGTAGACTAAAAAAAGAGATAAATTGCTTGGGAAAGGAAAATGGATAAAACAATGTGGCTGAAGACAGAGGCCCAGCTGTTACTGTGCAAAAATTAGTTTGCTGCAGAAGCTAGGGTTTTGTGGCTGCCTTGTTTGGCTATTCCTTACACTAAGTCCTACTTTGGGACAGACGGCAACGATGCAAAGCACTGTTGGTTTTGGCTGATTCTTGCCAAGGCTGCTGTGTGGCTAATGAAGCGCTAGATTTTAACCTAGTCTTGGCAATAGCGCTTTGAATGGAAGGCCAAACTGAACTATCAGCAGAGATGATACTATTTTTAGGGCTATGTATATGAGGAAATACTTGATGATATAAAGTTATAGAAACTCTTGGAAAGTGGCACTGTGTTTGTACTTTGGATACTTTACACTGAAGGAGTTTTCAAATCCCTATCAACTGGAGAACTGACTGTGAATTTCAAACATAGCATTGCACAGCATGTGGCATTCATTTATAATCCCATTATTAGATTAAATGTTATGAATTAAACAAATACTCTTTTCCTTGCGTTTGCTTAGGCTATTGTTATAGAAGGCAAACATACATCTGAAATACCAGGTAAATAGACTTTGCTCTTTCTTTTTGGACTTTGTCTTCTTTCCTATGATGTCTACCTCAAAGGACAAAGGGAAACTTAGTTTTGACATTAAAGAAGAAACAATTTGTAAAGACACATTATAATCCCATGCCTGTAAGACTTGTGGCCTGAAAATGGAAACATAACCACAACTAACGTATTCTGAGACCAGCTCAATATGGAGTTTTACTGAAATGTTCAGTGGATGCTCTTGAGAATGTCAAATGAAGCTTTAAAAGATTTCCTGCGTTTGCCTGCATATTGCCTGACTTTCAGTGCTGGCACGAGCTTGGTAGAAATGCACAGTGTAGTTAGAATTCTATCAATTTTCAAGAAAAACAGAGTAGTGGTGATTTTCTTAATTCACACTTGGTGGTTCATATATATTCCCTCTCTGATCTTAAAACAGGAGAAAAATACACTGAGATTTTCATGTTAGCGTTTTTTTTTTTTAATACACCATTTTCTTAGATGGGAGAAACACTTTAGAACTGCTTTACAGCTATGGCGTGTGTTCACCTTTAGCTGATATAGCAATTCTTACAGTACATCCATGTTCTGTGCATCAAGTGTGAGGTCCAGGCTTTGGGCATAGTGGCAGAATTTGTCTGAAAATGGTGTGGTAGCACCATCTGTGCTCACACAGATGAGCCAACAACAACTACAGAGAAGTTTGAATTGTGACTTGGCAGTGCTGTGCTCACCACAGCTATTGGTCAAGGTGTTAGGATCAAGTCTGTTCAAGTGGTATTGTCTTTTGAATACTGCTTTTATATAGTAAGAACAGCTATACATGAAACTTAAAAAAAAAAAAAAATGTGACCATTCAGGAGTGTTAATACTTTTTATAGCATGATTTCATCACTTGCTTTGGTGTATAGTTAACTATCTTAAGTCCATGTAGCTATAATATTCTCTTTTCAAGGGGATTTAGTTGGAGTTTTGGAGACCATGCAAATATGAGGGACAACGGCAGTCTGTCCAACCTAATAGAGAACAGCAGCAAATCATTCAGGCTTAAGGCTGACATATGTTCAGTGCATACTTTTGAGTTCCTCTGAGGTCTAAATATATTCCCAGAGTGTGACCATCACTGTATTTTTGCCTCAATGTTAATCTGAGTTGCTTGGATTTAGACATTTCTGGCATATGCTAGTGTTGTGGCTCTGGCAGACGTAGCCAGAAAGCTGAGATAGAGACCAATACCAGGGCTAAGTCAGTGAATGGGTAGTATTTCCAGTATGGGTGATTCAGAACTATAAACTATACCCTAATTATTATCATACCATACTGTCTCAGCCATATCTTTGTTGAGTTGGGTCTCCACTATCTGAGAGACTATACAAGCGTATGCTCTCCCATTCCTAATGTGCTTATAGTTCAGGCCCTTATTCTGGAAACAAAGCAAAACCAACATACTTCGTATCTCCCCCTGCCCATTTTTTATTTGATTTAGTAGCATTGCTTATATGGACCTAAACATTGGTATGACTGTCTTATTTTTTTAAGAACATAAAAATCTTAGAGATTTTGCTCAAGTTTTATTTCCAATTACGTCATCAATACCCACAGCATGAAGTAATGGAAATCTGTATCTGGAACGTTGGTGTGGGGAAAATAAACTACAGGTAATGTTTTTCATCAACCATAATTAAAAGAATGACTATTAAAATTAGTTGTGACTAATAAAGGATTTTCTTTTTTGGTAATATATCTGAACCTCTCTCTCATAATTTTCCCTTCGTGTTTCAGAATGCTGTTGGAAGATTGTATTTTGCTTCTTCTATGTATTTATATCTAAAGGGGATTCAGTACTTTCTGAAGGCAGTTATGTATTTTTTAAAAATCACTGATCTGAAATGTTAACGTTAACGGATATTTACTTTGTTTTTAACCTTGGAATGATCAGCAGTGCAACAAGCTAATCTTCTGTAGATTTACCTGAGGTGGTGGTGTGAGTCTTCAGTGATATATTTGAAGTTGTGCTCATCTGTTGATTTGAGTAAAATACGTACCTTTGACAAAGACCTGCATATAGGCATAGATAGATAATTTTATGAATGTTTTTGAAGTAGAATTTTACAAAGTCTTTTTTCCCTTTTTGTTACTTAACATTACTTCTGCTTTTTTTACCCCCCGCCCCTCCCTGTATGAATCATCTAGTATTTGGGAAACAATTCTTTCCAATATAAAACAACCCTACCAGAAAGAAATGTTGGAAGTGAAAGCCTTTTCGTATTGTCATAGACCATGAACTGTGAAAGTGATGCAAGCTCAGCTAATCTTCTTGCATGTCAATATTAAATTTGTTCTGCTTTTCTCCTGTTTTGTTATTGTTGTTGTTTGCTTTGTCCCTATCCTCTCGTTCTTTTCTACCTCACCCTTAGATTGCACCTTTTGTGATCTGTGAACCTGCTCTGAGCTTGTTCAGTGTCTTGCAGAAAGGTGTCTTCACTGATGGATTGGATTAATTAAATGTTGTTACTTGGTTCTCTAAATCTGATCTATGTTTTGTTGCTTCTTACAATTCATGTAACCTGACGCCTCGTGCTTTTATAACTGTTTGGTGAGGACAGGCACCAGGGTTTTATGCTGGTGAATACCGGTAACGGTCTCTCTTCTATATTACCTGAAGTTCTTGAGCTCTAAGAGAGGGTAAAATGGAAAAGTAATAGGAAACGGTGGTGCTTGTATTAAATACATGCTGCTCATGAGCTGCAGCACACCCTTCAGTGCACCATTGTTAGCAGGGCAAGTCTGTGAGTCTCTTCCCCTTGTCAGAAATCAGAGCCACCTTCCTATCTGGAGCATTGCCCGGCAGTCCTGAGGGTACTCTGGTTTCCCAAGAGCGGTTGCTGAAGGCTGGGCATGACGGCCTCAATGAAGACCTCTGGCTGTTCCTCCCCTGCCTGCTTTGCTCCTATAATCCCGCAGCAGCTGTCTGAATTTCCTTTGATTCCTCTGGCTTCAGCAAAGCTGCAGGGGCACTGGAAACCTGGCCCTGACCCCTGCTGAGCTGACAGAGATAAGAGCAACATCATCTCCAGTGAAACGTTGCCCTATTTCGAGTCAGCGAGTGTTGGGGATTTGCTGTCCAAGGATGGACGCGCGCTCCTCCCCCGTCGCCGGTCCCAGCAGTGCCAGCTGCGTGACCCTGTCCCCCGTGCCCCCGTGGGTGGGTTCATGGCGGCCGTTCCGGCAGCTGCGTCCTGGTCGCGAGTGCTGGGTGTAGGAGGTGCGGGTTTGTAGGTCAGGTCCTGCTCAGCTTTGGCTGGGACCTGCTGTCTGCGGAGTGTCGCCGGTGGGCGTGGGGGGGAGCTGGGCGCTGGTCAGCAGTGGGACTGAAAGCGTGGAGCTGCCAAGGTGCTCCTGTCGTATTCGGGGCCGTTTGCCAGGCATGGTGGAACAAGCGTGTCCTGTGTATTAGATGGTGTCTCGCTGTCCATGAAGTAAACATTTCTCTTTTAAAAGTTTATTTATTTACGTAATTGTTGTTAGCTTTAGCATGGATTTGTGAACTCTGTGCTTAGGAACAGTACTTGGTAGTTGATTCACTTCTTTTCCTACAAAACGCTGCCAGTGAACCGAATTGCAAATGGCTTAATGTGTAAGCTGCAGAGTGAGGTGGCTGGCGGTGGGGAGGGCAGGGGTCGTTTCAGGTGGTTACTACGTTCCTAAATACTGATAGACAGTTTGAGCATACACCGCTCAGATTCACTGCCACTGCCTTTTAAACATACCTGGTTGTCTGTTAAAGCTACTTGTTTTCATACAAGTTAAGAAATAAATGTTCTCGTTTTAAATTCATCTGGATTAACTTTTATTAGCACAGTCTGCCTTCTCTTTTAACATCATTTTCAACTCTGCTAGGTATATTCAAATACTTTCAGCATTTGAACCTCTCATGCTGAGACCTTTTAAAGTAATTTTTCAGGGCAGCATTGCTGATTTACTTTTTCTAGAACATCAGTATCACTCTGTTTAGTAATAACTTTCTTTAATGCTTGCAAATGTAGAGGGACTATACAAAGGTTATTGCTTATTTTTTCAGCTTACAGACACTCTTTGAGAAGCTGAACTTTGCAATAGCTTCCACTCCCCCATAGCTCCTCTAAGCTGCTAACATTGAATATTAATCCAGCGTAACCGCTGAAGCGTGCACGTAAGACTTACAAATGTATTTGTGTATTTGTGATGTCATGAGATTAAAAATGTATATTCCTCCCTTTCTGGGGGGGCGCGGAGCTTGGTCATTATCAAAATGTCAAGGTTGTGGCTTTGTTACTATGCAGGTGGTGTAAGCTTGGCTTCAAAGCTTCTGTGAGGAGTCAGAAAGTCCTTTCTGGAAACGTTTAAGTGTTCGGTTTAAAAGTGTTACCCTTTGTGCTGGCAGTGGCGGTGCTGCTCGGACAAGCTGCGGGCGAAAGCAGCAGCCAGAGGGTCCCTGTTCACGGAGCCGCTGGCGACTTTGAGCACCCACGTTGCCCTCTCAGCTGCCTGAGAGCATCTGAAATCAGAGTGTGGGCATGGCAGCCTGCTTACAGTTGGCTGAACTGACAGCACCATGTAAGAATGAGTATGGAAGTGCACAAAAGTTTTATGAACGCTATCATATCAAAGTGTTTAAAAAGCAGAACGGAATAGAGCCCGTCCTGATTGTTTGCTCCTTTGTGTGCCTTATGGCTTCCTGATAAAAACTTAATTTGCCTGTTCTTTTCCCTTCTTTTAAAGCAGTCAGAAGCGTGGGTTTATGTATTGGAAAGGGAAATGTCTTTTATCTCTTTCCCTTTTCATATCTTAGAAGTGGTACGAAAGAAAAAAATAGCAATGCACTGAATTCATTTGGTTGAAATCATTTGTCCCCATTTTTGAAAAGGGCTTTTCTGACCTATTGATTCCCGTTTGGGCTTTGAAAAATGACAGTGCGTGTAACTTCCAGTATGCTTCACAGTGAATGTGGGAGCGCAGAATGGGTGCCAACGTCAGATCCTCCTTTGACCATTCTTTAGTCAGCCTAGTAAAGCTGCACTCAGTGGGTCTCTGCAGGTCTTCTAGCATCACTCATTTACATCCCCTGATCAAGGGTATCTGGGAGGGAAAAAGAAAAAAAAAAAAGTCATTTGCCTAACTTTGAAACTTGTATATTCTTTTAGTGTTTGAGGAGGTAGTATACAGTAGGTAAGAAGTTTTTTAACCTCATTGAAAAGCAGTTTCTCGACAGCTTTACTTCCTGTCTCCAGTCTGATATTCGATAGATCTTTATTTTTCCTGATGTAGGTGTTGAGTTTATCCATATTTTTCAATTGTGTTGTGTTGTGTTTTTCTTCTCATACCTTCCTCAGACTCTTCTCCTTCACTGTGGAAAAACTAATTGGTAATTCCTTCTTTCCTAAAATGATTTTGAAAATGACCTGGAACAAGTGACACAAATGATACCGAAGGACTTTCGGGCAGGTGGCTTTTGCTGAGTCTTTGCATTGATGTAACTGGGCACTGCCAGCTGTAGTGGAAGCAAATCTACTGGCAAATGCTTCAGAGGCAATTTGTTGTTGTTGTTCTTCTTCTTCTTCTTTTCCTCTCCAGGTATTTTCTACTCTTGATATTTATTCTGATTCTACTCAGATATCTCTTTGCAGTGATTTTAATTTTGGATTGGTGAGTAACATTACTGATGATGCAGAGCCTGAAGAATCTGGTTAAAGTATTTTTGTTAATAGTTGTCTATATATTTGCAAGATCAGCCTTTTGCAGAGCTTCTCCATTTATTTATTTATTTTTGTTTTATCTACCAAGATGACAGGCTAATCCCAGTCAGCTTTATACAGTCAGACGTGCCAGCTGAATGCACAGATGGAGAAAACCTATTGTATGCTGGTGCTTCAGGGTGGGTGTTCCCACAGTAGAGGTGTGTAAGCAGAAGTCACATTTGCATTTGCTTAGTTTGAGCTTTATTTCAAATTCTGATTCTGTTTGAGGTACTTCTCACTCTCTCTGCTGTGTTTTTCTCCTAAGTAGGTGGGTAGAAGAATGATGAGGTGAACTACTGGCTTCAGAGGTTTGTAGTTCTTCTTAACTGAGTTGTGTAAGCGCTTAAATTGTGTATTATCTGTTTGGTACTTCAAATTGCTTCTAAAAGAGATATTCAACAGATGTATTGTAACTAGACTCTATTGGAAAAGGTTACAGTCTGGAGAGGAATGTCCACTCCACACTTTAAATCTTTCCACTGAAAGTTTCCTTTGTTACCAAGGAAATAAAACAATGATTATGTTATGGGGCTGACAGTTTTGCTAACAATTCTTATTCCCAGGACAAGACTGACCTTGTTAAGCTGTTGAGGATGATGTAAAATTCAAGGTCTCCTATTAAACTTCTTGATGGGACTAAAATATAAATTAACCACTCCTCCATCCCCTTTCTCAAGGGGGTAGAGAGAAAGATCCCCTATTCTATGGATTTTGATAATTCCAAGATATAAGTAGGCTCTCTCTCTCCCTTCTGATGATGCAAAGAGCTCCACAGACTGTCTAAGCTCAGCTGCCTTTACAAAGGATTAAGTATGTTGGGGTTCTCCCTGCTGCATTTCCCGTTGTTGCTTTTTACTGCTCCTTCAGTGTCGTAGGTCTTTGCCTGGAGGAGGAGGATCTGTTACCCTTGCCCCATTTATAGCCGTCTGGTTCTTGCTTTATCTTTTGATAGTAAGAGGTACTATTTTCATCCCTCTCTTTTTTTTTTCCTTTGGTCCATGTACATTAAAAAAAAAGTATGTTACAGAGACTATAGTATTGGTTGCGCTCTCTGTTGCAGTTAGCAGTGTTGGTTTAGGGCATTGGACATACAGTTTCACTGTGCATGCTGGGAAGGAGGAGGAAGCAAATGGGTATCTGCTGTCTTGGTAAAAAGATGTTGATCCAAGTACTAGTCACTTTTCCTTTCTCTTCTAATTCAGAGCATCAGTGTAAGACTCAGGATTGAGCAGTTTCCAGTGAGACTGAGGTGCTGCATCTTCACTGTCTTCCCCCAGCTGTTTCTAAGAAAGAGAGAGGAAATGATCTCTTTCCTTACTTTTGCAGTTGGAAGACTTAGTGATAGCTGTGTTGTTGAATAAAGAGGAATTCTCAGTGGAGGCTGGCTGAATTTTTGTTTTTTTTTCCTGCTCTGCTTATTCTTTGTATATGTTTGGGCAGGTGGTCCTCAATGGTATCAAATACCAGGAGCCTCTGAGATGAATGGAAAACATTCAAAAGTCTCAAATGTTCTCAAAAGTGTGCGTTACCTGTTTCTGTGCGAGGGAAGATGGAACCTTTCTTTTGTTATGAACATTGCCAAGCTGCACCACAAAGCTGCTTTTGAAGCTATCATAAACTGCACTGTTTTGCTGCATAGCTCATTCCTGATAACAACTTGAGCCTGAATGACATACTAGTTTTATGTCATTAGTTGTACTATTTTACCTAGCTTTGTCTTTTTTAAAAATGTAGACCTAGTCAAAGGTAGTTCTAGGGCCTCTCACGTTGCTCAGAGGGAACAAAGATGGGCATATCCTGAGGTATTTCCAGCGCATCCACCCTGTTATGTGCTCAGTGAATTTCCTTACCAGAGAGAGATTTCTCCCCTTCTCTGTTTCCATTTGTAATGGTCGAGTATTTTAAATCACATACCTAAAATTTTTAGTTCCCCTACGTGTGTGAGAGGCTTCTCCAAGTTGAGAAATTGTTAATAATAACCCTTGGAAATAATCACCTTGTGGTAAGGAGTAGATTCTGACTTGGTTTAGATGTCCAAGATCAAAGATGACCAAGTGATGTGGCTATAAATGTGCAGAATGTATCAAGCTAACCATTGTGTTTTAAAAGTTCTTCTTTTGTCTGTAATATTTTATTAGAAGACTATCACGTAGAAAGATGGTAAGGCAGAGAGACTAGCATTACTATTGATCTACTGTATATACAAATGCAGGTCTTTTTAAACCATGATTACTAGAAAAATATCATCCCCAAATTAGTGGCACATCTTTTATCCTCCTTTCTTTTGTTTTTCATTTAAAAAAGAAAAAAAAAAGCAGTGCTGGTAGCTCTGAGGTAGAGTTTCAGCTGATATAAGTTAATATATAGCTAGTAAACAGAATTGGGCTGACTCAGGAAAAGAAAGATGTTCCTTATTTCCTCTTTCAGATGCAGGAAGAGGGCAAACTAATTCTTAAAAACAGCTACAGTTACGACAAATTAGAGAAATCAAAATATGCTATAGAAGCATGCAGAATTCACAGAGTTGTCTTATCCTAGACATGCAGGAAGAGACAGACATGATGCAAGTGATGCGGTTAAATTGGGTCATGACATGAGCTTCGGTGGGGATTGCTAGTAAATAATTTGCACAGTGCAGGAGAGCTTCCTTCCTTAATTGTTTCCACCTGGTAGCCAGCTATTGTCAGGCTGGGGACCTCTCTGCCCCTTTGAGCAGGACTCTGAATGAGAGATATACAGTGTGTTGTGAGTAAGTAGTGTTTGGATAATAGCTAATTCTGTCTGGCTTCATTTTATAAAGCCGTTTGGAAATAGGATTGAACGGCATTCTCCTTTAGGAATATGTTTTCCCATTGCAGTCTCACTTGGGAGACTGTTTTTCTAGGTTTTTATTTTTGTGTTGCTGCTTCTGCTACTGCAAGAACTGTGGTATGATTTAAAATACCAGTATAAAAATATGAATTGTTACATTAGCCTTTTAAAGCAGTGACCTCTTTGTTTTAGAAAAAAGGTGCCCAAAAGTTGTTTAGAAGTGCGCTGCATTAATAGAAGACAAAGCAAAAAGTCCTTTCTTACACTTTTAATTTAGCTACTAGGAAGGAGATGGATACATTAATTTTGTTTGCCTTCCTAACACAAAAAAGAGGGAGGAAGGGACATGCATATGAAGTGATATCACTACTGTATCTTGAAAAAAATCATAATGAATTCTAACACTGGCACTGACTTTTTGAAAATCGGCATCTAATGGAGCTGTTGAATTGCTCAAAAATTTAGTCCAGTTTTAGTAGCTGTAGACTGGAGTGTGAAAGTCCTTCCTTTTTTAATGTATGCCTCTTTAAAAGTGTACTTGATCTCTGCCTTCAAAGTCTGGAGGACTTGGAAAAAATGAAATGGAATAAGCTTTCATCAGGAATCAGCTGAAATGGGTTGTTTCAAGGCAAGTATACAATGTAGGATTACTGCTGACTTCCTGTTTACACCTATTTTAGTGTCATAATCTCATTTATTTTCTCTGAAATCGTGGTACTGTAGCCTAATTAATAGTTCGTTATATTTGTAGATGGACTTGGGAATCAAAAATTCAAAATTAAATTACAGTGATTAAAAACTTGCTAGCAACGAGTCTTTTGGATCTCTAGACGTTTTAATAAATGCAGTCACATTGGTTACTGACAGCCTATTGCTTGTGTTGGACAGATAGCTTTGTCATGATTGAACACACGCGTTTGCTTGTACGCCTACAGTTTCTGACATGAAGCAGGAGGCAGAAGAATGCGTACCGCTGGGGAAGAGATATCTGCCTAGGCTCGGTTGACTTCTAGGAGCTGCTTGGTATTAGTTGTGGAATATTAAGCAGGGGTGAATCTGCCATAGTAAGTTGGAATGAGATTGCATATTTCATTAAAACCTAATTTGTTTTTCGTGGGGAAGTACCAGAGGCGACGGCAATTACCATACTTGTAAGATTGGAAGAAAGATACTTGGATGAAATCTAGCAAACAAGACTGTCAGTGCTCATTTAGTAACTCCTTTGTGAATCATTTCGAACTGAATTTGCATGATTGTAGCAGACCCAGAAAACCTTTTACAACAATTATCTAGTGATACCACCATATAATCAGCAGGAGACGGTGGGTACGCTTATTCCAAACCTTTTGGCTTTTTCACTGCTGTTTCTGGCCCCTTCAGGCCTTTTCTCTGCCTCTCTAGGGGTGTCGTGAGGCAACCTGGTGGTTCCCCAGAGAAGATACTTCAAGGATTGAGGGGGTAGGAAGGAGGCCAGGATGCAAGCCTTTTGACAGAAAGATAAGATTCTCTTTTGTTTTTTAGATCTAATCCTGCATCTTTGGAAATGTGCAAGATTTAAGGGCCAAAATCTTTGAAGGTATATAAATCCCTTCTACTGAAGCCTGGATTGAAAGTCCTCCATACGTTTCTTGTTCATGATCTAATTTAGGAATTGAACTGAACCCGTGTAACTTGCATGCTAAATTTTGAAATGCTTGACAGATTTAAAAAAAAAAAAAAAGGAAATTGGAGAGTGAGTAGTGCCAAGTAAACTAAAAAGTTTCAGTACTTTGCTCTTTATTTCAAGTAGTGGAATAGGAAGTTCAGTCTTGAGCTAAAATGAAAAAGGAATTTGTGCCTTGCAGTTAATACTGCTGGGAAAGTTTTGGATTTATAAATGACAGTTTGAGAATGACAGCAAAAATACCTTAAATGTGAAATAAAAGTGCAGATATTCTTGGTGGGGAGAGGTGGAAAGAGTGAGAACTCTATGGGATAATGTAATTTCTTTTTCCAGCTTATGAAAGTGGTTAGCAGCTGCTTATTGCCCTTAACGGTTTGTTTTTAATCGACAAGGTTCCCATCTTGAGAGTTCTCAATTGTGTGCTTGTATCTCATTGGGCTTGGCTTTCTCTATACCGTATAAGAAGTCTGGCATATCTCCTCCACCACGGTGGCAGAAATGAAATTGCATCTTCAGAACAATCAGACATTGTGAAGTGAGCTGTTATTGAAGTCTCTTTGCCTGAGACACAGCTGTTTCTCAAGCATATGTTATCAAAACAGCTAAAAGCCTCAGTAATGCTATATGGGAAAGAGAGAATTATCATTGAATTGCTATTCGGAAGAGGAATAAAATCTAAGTGAACACCCATCTTCAAAGAAGTTGAAGTACAGCTGGACTTGCATTTACTGCCTTTTGGATAAATTTCATAGCTTCAAACTCACAATCTTTTTCATTCTGCAACATTTTGCCTAAGGAAAAACTATTAAATATGCAAAGACCACTTTCAAAGATGGTGTTACTGGACTAGACAGTCTGTTCTGTGCAGATGCAGTTCCAGTATGCCTTAGCATGTGTTTGTGCTTATGCATATATAAAAACTGATTTCAGAAGTTTAGTGCAGTTCTTAAAGCGCCTATAGTAATAAATCCATTTTTGGTACCAAAGCTGAAAGTAGCTTTGTCAATGTGCTTGTAATGTTAACTAAAACATTCCCGATGACATTTTTTTAACAACTTAGAAATAATTTAATAATTATTAAAGATACCATCCATGCTATTTAAAAGCTGTGTCAGCTAAGCTAAAAGATAAGGGAAACAATAGAAATGGTATGGAAATATACATTTTGAACACTATCTAACTTGTGTTGTTTTAAACAGAGATAATGCTTCACTTGCAGTGCATCAGCTTCCTGAATTTCAATAGCCTTTGGTTTGATCTTTCAGTGAACAAGTGAACCCAGCTAGCAGCGGAGCAATCTTTTCAGATTATTGCCATGCTGTGCATGCGTTTCTGTATTGTGATACTATTGCCTCCAGTAATTTTTCTAAAGCCGTACTTCCATATCTAATGTTCTTGGTTAGTAATTTAACCAATCTTCTCTATAAATGTGATCTTTTTGTTTCCACTTCATTGCTGTTTTGTGTAGCTGTGCAATTGCATGGCCTGCTTAATTTTATGGTTTATGGACTCTCTCTCTTCAAAGGATTTGGAAATCTCTCTACCAATTAGATAACATCTATTTTACCATTACTCTCATATAATTGTGTATGATAACATAAAACTGAGACTCCTAAAGCAATTTGATTATTCATTCAGATAAAAAGTCTTACCATAAATCCTTGTTGACAATGGAATGGAATGGAAGCAGTGTGGTTTTAACAGCTGAGGTGGATGTCCAACTGTTCCAGCATTCTCTCAGATTATGCTGAGACGTTTTTTCCTATAAGGGAGCTCCTATAGGGTACCCCATGGCCTTTGATCTTTTTTTCTGGGGAAGAAAAACCCATTAACAACAACATTTCTTGTAAAGACGTTGGCCTCATATCTCTTAATAGGTAAAAGCATCGTTGTCCTCTCCTGGAAAGCAAAGATGTAAGGAGAGAATGGGTTTTGTATTGAGGCATTTGCCTTTATGCTGTGGGTATGGGCAGGATGTGCTGCAGAGAAGGTGGGGATTGGCAAAGGTTACAGTATAGAATGGGGAATGCACTTGACCTTAATGGTGTTTGTGCTGTTACAGAGCAAGACAAAGATGCCATTTTTGATGTAAGCATCTTATCTTGAAACTTTAGGTTTCACAGTTGGTGAGAAGGGGAGGAAACTGCTTGTGGCCGCTTAATTAATTAGCAGAGAATGTAACTGTGACTTGTATCCTTGATTTATCGTTGAGCACTAATAGTGAGTGACAGCCTGAGGAATGCTCTAACAAACATAGCCTGTCTCGAACTTCACGGCTGGGCTTCGGCTTCTTTAGCATCTGTGTTACTTGTGTTGGGTGGATGCCCAGGTTGTCAAAAATGTTGGTGACTGTGCTGTCTGCATCTTCCTTGGAGCATCAGAAGCTGAACTGGAGATCAGGAGGCTGGCACAGCTTTCTGACTTCTCCTCCTGCTCTACCTTTGCTTTTGGTGACTGGGCACATCCTTGATTACACTGGTAGTCTCAGATCTCTGCTGTCAGAAGAGGTGTGCTTAAGGAGCGCTGAAGCTTGATGCCTTCTTATTGCCTCCTGGAGGTGAGGTGGGACAGAAGAGAATCAATTAAGAGCGGAAAAGCACTTTTAAAAATACACTGGGTAGATAAAACTTCCAAGAGAGTGAAACTATTTGCAGGACATGATGAAAATTTCAGTATTTGCATAATTACATTAGCATGTGTAAATCAAATACATTTCCTTCCTCACAGTGAGGGAGGCTGGTTTTAAATATTCTGTGAAAATTTTATATAATGTTTGATAGTGAAAGAATTTTTTTAGAGCATGTAATTGAGCTGCATTCATGGATAAACAAATTAAGTGATTTCCATTTGTGTTTTTTTTTGTTCTGCGTAAATCCCCAATTTTCTGTGCTCTCTTGAGTACTGTTAGCACTTTAAAGGTGAAACCTGTATTTTACCTGACATGAGAACTGCTTTCTCAGTGAAAGCAGTTTCTAGTATTAAAGAATCATTCCTTCTTCAGTAAGAATATTGCTTAATTGAATATCCTATCTGTAAATACTAATTCATACTTCCAGGTGACCTCCAGGTATGCTTCTAATCTTATTGTCATTATAGAAGAGTGCTTTATGACCAGAGACAGAGAACATTTCTGGAGGGACAATGTTCCCAGCTTAGTTACCTGAAGATAATTTCATTTGTATCACTTAAGACTCAGTGTCCTTGATATGTGACAGTAGCATTTTCTTCCAACTTTGTTTTGTTTTGCAAGAATGTTAATTGATTTATCCATGCTTTGTGAAATGTTGCTAGGCATATATCTGTTCCATCCTGTGTTTTTTTTAAATAGAACGCTTCTGCTATTTTGACAGTGATGTCGCCACCAGTAATGTAAGATTGATTTGAAATTGCATCTGTTGTGTGTCAGTGGATAGTGCATACAATTTGAACGTGAGCTAATCCTCATGAACCTCAGAACCATTTTTGTTCTGAAATTGGGGAAAATACAGCTTTTTCGGAAAGAAGACTTGACCTACTAGAATGTTAATTGCCTTTAAAGTATCTTGTAGAGCTGCGTGAACCAATCTTAATTATTATGCAGATTTCATCAGAAAAAATGTGTTAACTTTCCTGATACAGAAAGCTTTGCATAGCTTTTTTTGAGCAAAGATTTATATCACACTGTCCATCATGTTAGGCTTCCTTGGATTATTCTGAGTTACAAGTGCAGAGACCAGCCTTGGAAACTGATAGTTTCACAATTACTTCAAATGTAGCTTGCAAATGAAATGGTAAGCTTTAGCTAAGGAAGTGCATCAAAGATTTATATGCTTAAATGGATCTTGGAATGGATGAACTCTGATGTTTGGGGATAAGTACTTGCCAGTGACTAAAAAGTTAACCCTTATCAGAACTTTGTGTTGATAGGCAAGCCAAATCCTTGCCAGTATATATCATTTCTGCTGTTCTGTGTGGAAGTATCTGAAAATGCCTTGCTAGGAGTTTAGTTGGCGTGGTATATTGTCTCAGTCATCCTTTGGAGGTTGTGCTTACTAAGTACAATAATATTCTTGGTGAGGAGAAATAACATGCTATCAGAAAATAACTGGAGAAAAGTATATGGTATGCCATATACAAATTGTAGAGGGAGGCAAATTCTTGGCAAGAAATTTGGGAATGTTTCCATTTAAGACTGTAAAGATCCAGTTTTTTTCTTCCCTGCAGGAGGGAAAAGAAACACTTACTTCTCAAAATTGCTAAATGTTTTGTTCCATTTTGTAAAGTGGAGACTGTCACTGTTGACTTTAAATTGGTGAATGTAATATCTCGCCTCTTGTGAGTATGGTACTTAAGATACTGCGTACTCTACATGTTAGTCACAGTTAGAAGTTCATATCAAGGAAACAAGCAAATGAGGAGATAAGGCTGTGCTTAAAAATGTACAAAAATGATTGTAGACTCATTTATCTGACTGCTCTGGTACATACTGCATTGAAGTACATAATGCAACATAGTTCATGTAGGGTTTAACATTCTTAGGTTAGACTTTTATCAAAGGCATTAAAAGGATGAATAGCTGTCACATGTATAAATCATACAGATAAGTAGAATGTTAAGCAGAAGTGAATTATGCTGCACCCCCTTAGTGGCTAATCTGCAAAGGATAACAGCATACTTCTCCTAGAGGTTTATATAGGTACGCCTTCAGTTTGCACAGATCCTGTGCTGAATCTTCAAGCTTCAAATCGTAAGCATAAATTATTTGAGTTTGGCATTGTTATGAGAATAATGGAATAATGTGCTGTTTTCTTTGTTAATGGCCAGCGCATAAAAGGAATCAGGAAGAGTAGAGTGCTGTCTGTATATTGTTTTTTTTTTTTTCCCCCTTTTTTTTCCTTCTAATTTTGTACTGGGTAAAAAAGATCTGATGAACTTGTCTGGTGTATGCTTGGAACATAACTAATTAAGACATTTCTCTGGTAGAGTTTGGAGATAGAAGACACATTAAAGCTATGGATGGATTGTTTACTGTTTTTGCAAGACACACTTGAGAGCAATGAAATAGCTACAGTAATGCGTTTTCATCTCCTTCACATTGGATTAGGAAATTATGACCTTTACTTTTGATTGGTGACCTTTCAGTTGTGCTTCATGTTTTGATTATCAGGTTTAATCTAGGTTCAGGTTTTAGTCTTGATTTTTATGTTACTGTACAGCTGTACAGAGCCACTCCTTAAATCTCTTGAAAAAATGAATTTATTACAAGGATAGATTGCTTTATTTCTTAATGGTATCCCTTACCATTGCTGGGTGGTCCATACCGCTAAGAATAAGTGCAAAAAAAAAGCTTATATTTGTCTATGAAGTCTGCAAGAGAATCTGCAGAACAATTCTCAGAAGCGGGTATCTTTCCCTAGCTGTTATATTGAACTTGTCTTCAGAAAGAACAACAAAAATCAATTTGCTTGGAAGGATCACTTGGCTATTTGATTCTGAGGTCTTCTTCACTTTGCAATTTACTTAGTTTCTTTTTCCCTGTTACTGGTATGAAATAGTCCAAACTAGGATTACTTATGAACCAAGCTGCAAAGACCTTATATTTTCCCAGGCCTTAGGAAGAGATGGTTATGTTGACTCTGGTCTGCTTAACCTCTGTTTTCATCCATGGTCACTGTATTCTTTGGGTTTCCAGCAAGCAGTACGGCTTATGGAAGAGAATTTATTTAACCTTTTTCATGAAACTCTGAGCCTCTGGCTATGTATAAATACATATCCCTGTGGATGCCATCCTGCGCAACGTGCTCTAGGTGATCCTGCTCGGCAGGGGGGTTGGACTAAATGATCTTCAGAGGTCCCTTCCAAGCCTGCCTATTCTGTGATTCTGTGAAATACATATCCCTGTGCTTTATCCTACCTGGGACAATGTCTGTCTGAAAGTTACCAGGAAAAAAAAAATCTTATTACTCACAGAATTTGGTTTTGATGATAATAGAAAGTAAATTACATTGAAACAAACAAAAACCTTTAAACTGTCAAATTAAATTAAAAAATAATCAGGAGGAGTGGTATTCTTTCTGCATTCTGTTTCTGCCTCTGATTTTTAGATCTGAGCATTAGCGTGATATGAGGTTGTGGGTCATAGAAAGACTTAAACCATTTCCTTTCATACCATCCTTTTTTCCTGTTTCAGTTAAATGAGCAAAATGGGGCCTGACAAAGGTTCTAATATTCTCTTTGTAATCAAGTTCTGTATTTGAATTATTGCAAACTTGGTTAAGAGGTGTTTGTGACTGCATTGATATTTTGATAATGTGGAGGTGCTTACAACCTGATTAATGCATACTGCATTTTTCTTCTCTCCTGCTGAGAATAAAAAGTCTGGGGCTAATAAAATGTTTCCTGACCATGAATAGGAGGGTATAGTGTTTTCTGTCTTGATTCAAAAAAAAAAAAAAGTATGAGTGCTGATTTTGTTGCAATAAAATTTGAGAGGCATAGTAAGTGATAAAATGGTGAGAAATTATGCATAATAAATTTGACCCTAAATACCCTTTTTTTCTTTAGGATTTAGCTATTTTTTGCAGTCTATGCAGAAGTAAGATTTTAATTTTTTTTTCCTTTCCACAATGTAGCTAAGAAAACAAAAAGCTTTTTTTTGGTTTAGAGAGAGCTTCTGTTCAAAGTTTGTGCTTAAAATAGTGAATTAAACAATACTTGGGATAATTGTTTGGTTTTTGTGTTTGCAAAAATTGGGACTTCTACTTTGCAGCTTCTTAACAGAGGTAGTAAATGAAAAAAAAGGAAATTAAACATGTCTAGCTTTAAAAGTTTGCTAAAAGTGTATCAACTTTTATCTAAAAATGTCTGAAAACTGCTTTTCTCCCCCCCTCCTAATATAATTTCTCAAATAATTTTTCATTTAGTGGAGCTTCCAGCTCTTTTGGGCTGTTTTGAGTTAAACTGCTTTCCTTTGGAGCTTGTAATGACAACATAATGACTGTCTGTGTACAAATGAGGTAGAACTAGGAAGTGTTAATTTACTTACAGATTCAGAAGAAATGCCAAGGTGAAAGTATTTGAGTTAGTAGATGCTTAGCTTTTCATAATGATCGGAGAAAAGGAAGAATCTTAGTATGTTCGTCCCTCCTGATTATGCAACTCAGATTCCTTAATTACAAAGGTTATCTTGATATAGCTGAGGTCCTCTCCTAAAGTAGCAGTCTTCTCAGGTGCAGGTGGTAGTGGATGGGATGCAGATGCAGCTTGAGCTGGGGAGGTGTTTGCTAATCATGCCGTTTTTTTGCCTCTCGCTGGCATCCACCTCTTTGAAGAGCTGCCTCCGGATTTTGTCAGGAGTCCCATTTGGGCTCTGTTGAAATCTGATCAAATAAAGATGAAAGCAAAATTTGTGCCTTTGCTATACTAGACATTCTTTTGCATGCATTTGTTTTTAGTTGGCACACCGTGTTTGTCAGGAAACTGTCCTTCAAATGGTACTTTCACTGAGCTCTTGTCACCTTCTAGCACAGAATAACCTGGGTCTTCTCTAGCAGTCCTTGAACTCTTATGTAGAAGGTGGGGGGTAATCTTCCATGTTCCACAAGACAACCACTAGACAATCTTCCCAGCCCTAAAAAAGGGATTAGTGCCAGAATCACCATTTAAAGACAACAACAAAAATAACAGCTAGCACAGCCCTATGGCAGTCCTAGAAGTGGGAGGTGGTGATCACAAAACATATCTTTTTTTTTTCCTGGTGTGCAGGAGAGGATGGCTTGTGGCCATCTCAGGTGATGTTTGCTTTCTGTGGGTTAAGGAGGGCAGGACAAGAGGAGCAGCTCCGGAAGGAACCCTTTGTTCCCAGAGTCGTCTGGTATTTAAGGTTATGGAGAGTACATCTACACCGGAGATGATAACTGAGCAGGAACTATGGCTTTTTTTTTTATTGTTTTTAGAGCTGGTTGAGGAAGAGAGGAGAGCCACTAGTTAAAGATGTTTTCCTCCACGGGAGGATGTTTTTCTCATCTGAACCTGTGAATACAGCAGGAGGGAAACGGGCTGTAGAGCTTGCATGAGCTGCGTTTCTCGAGTAGAAAGATTTGTAGGTGCCGCTGCAGTTACACTAATATGCAATTATCGGCTGGGACAATCTCCTAAAATGCCATGGTTCCATTCCTTGTTCCCAAGTATCAGCAGTTTGGCTGTCAGTTTCTGCCTGTAAATAGTTGTATCTAGGTTGGTTCCTCCTCCTGAGGTGGGTGAGGGATGCAGCCGTGGTTACAGCAGTGTCCTGCTTATGTTTAAATAAACAGTTGATTTTCTGATGGAGAGGGCAACATTTACCAAGAAGTTCAGAAAGACTGTGCTAAATGTCAGCAGCAGCTTGTGCCCAGAAAGTGGAGGGATTATAGAATTTGCTACAGGAAACGCAAACTTGCATTTCTGACTGGTTTTGCTGGGGTGAGAATCAAAGGCTATTTTTGGACGCATTTTTAGGGCTTTGAAGTGGTAGCATTACTTGCATGGGTAAGTATTGCCCATATAAAGGTTGGGAGGGTCAATCACATGAACATGAGTAAGTAAATGAAATAAACATTGTTTTAGATAATCACATTGTGCCTGGCACACTCCTACTCTAGCCATTGAGAAACCTTTGTTGGTGGTCTCACAGCCTGTTCAGATAAGAACCCAGCTTTCCCCTGCTTTTTCATGGTCTGACACAGTTATTAGCTTGCTATGATAATACTTGCCCTCCTCCCCCATGTTAATACATGTGCTTAATGATATATCTTTGAAAACAAACTTCTAACCATTTTTCAAATCATCATTCTATGATTTACGGCTCTTGAAGTTCTAACATGTTGTGTAATGGGAACTATTTTAATAGCTTGCTACTCTTTCAAAGTAGCCATGCTTATTGTTGTTTTGTGCTTTTCAAATACAGTTTTTGGCAGATCAGTAGTTCTCGAAAGTCAGGCCCCTGATTTCTTAACTGAGATTACTCCATGTTTGTTTATCACCTAAATTTCTACTGTCTTTGAAATAAATGGTTATGGGATAGAAGCTTCTCTCTGAAAACATAGTATTGCTTTTAAAATCCTCTGAAGTGGTTAAGTGGTTTAAAACATTGTGTTGAGAAGAGGATTGTTTTTCTCATACATGCACAGAAAAAGTAAAAGTAGCAATTTTTTATTTGTAATGTTCACAGAACGGTATCAAAGAGATTGTGTTTAAAAACCAAACATGCAGAAGAATAAAAATATAAAAGAAGGCTTTGATATGAAAGAAAACTTCACGTTCTTATACCAGCGGGCAGAAACAGCACTTTGAGCCTTATCTTGTAGGGATTTACACCTGATAGAAAGCCTCAGTGTATTTGGAAAGACAGAAGTACGTTGTTGTCTTTGGCATTGTTAATAAGCCTGGTAACAGCATGACTGTTTTTGTGGGATAATGCCTGTAGGCTTTAGGCAAAGCAGTGCAGAGGATGTGAGAATAACTGGCCCTGAGAGACACCAAGGAAAGCTGGAGCCTGTCAGATAGGCTTCAGCATCCCAAGACAACTGATCCACAGTGAAGCCCAGCAGAAATTATGGTACTTTATAACTTGGGTAACAAGAATTTAGGATCCAGTGTTGCTGCTTATTTCTTCTCTGAAGTGGTCCGTTGACATTTATGTTGTTTCTTTTGTGTGCAGATGTGACTCTCTGCGGCTATGGGAAAAGCTGATAGTAAGATATATATTCTGTTTACTATGTCTTTGGTTCTGACATCTTACAGGATTCTTATTTAACCCTTATGAACTTTTTTAATGGGAATTTGTCATGTGAAAGATGTATTTAATTCCAGAAATTCAGCTGTGTGATTGCATTAGCCATATTAATGTTTGTGCAGTTGTAATATATCATGATTTTAACAATAATGGGACTTGCACAGCTTCAGGCTGCAGATTTCAATCTTGCAGTACTGCTCAGAAATAAAGCTACATAAAATGATTAGCGAAGTTGTTTATATATTCACTAACCGTCGGATCGGAGCCGAGAGTCCCGTCTCCTGGGTGAGCACCCCGCTCCCCAGGTGTACGGCTGAGCAGTCCTACGAGCTCCTTCCTCATTTTTTCTGCTCCTCTGACTTTGCATGCATAGTATGTTTTGGCAGTGGTTTCAACAGGAGAGGCTCGGTCCCCCTCTGGCCCCTGGCAAGCCTTCGAAGCTGGCGGTTGGAGTGCTTTGCTGGAGGGTGAGATCGTGCTTCTGACCTGGGAAGAAGGGCGTTGCGGCCGGCCCTCAGCTGGGGAGCGAGTGCCTGCGGTGGCCCTGCGGTGCCACCATCTCCCTCGCGTGCTCGGCCATGTCTCGGCCTTTTTGACAGGTGCTTCTTGAAAGGATTGATTTCTCATGAACTGAAGGAGTGAGGCATGAGATTTAATTTAGCCCGCAATCTACATTTATCAGAAGTGTGAAGGAGGAATCGTGTTTGTACTGACCTAGAATAAAATTGGAGGGGAAAAACAAATCAGCTTTCCATTTTCTTTCTGATCCAGAATGTCTCCACCATTAAACCTGAAGGATGATAGTGCATCTATTCCATCCTTTCAGTGAACTTGAGCTCCTTTGGAGTAATAGGCTTTTCCAGTTGTTGGTAGCAGTGGTATACTACTCTGTCTTCTGATGCCTAGAAGTGTCTTGCACAGAATAGAGACAAGTAGTAGGTCAGATAAACATTTTGAAGTAAAATGCCTAACATTAGCTTCACCTTTGCTTATGCTAACAAAGATCGTTTTTTGAGAAAGCCCTCTTCTGTGCTGAGTGCAATGCAAGTCCACTTCCACCCTGTATTTCACGTGATCCCATATGTTTGTGCTTGCTGGTTCCCTCCCCTGCTTCTCCCTCTTCCACTCTGAGCTAAGTCAAAGTGATATTTTAAAGATGTAACTGTACAGAAAATCCTCTGCAGGTAATACAATGGTTCTAGTAGGTTTAACAACCAACACTTAAAATACGTTCTTTCATACTAAAATGGCAATAATATGAGAGTAATATTAATAATTAAAATGTCTCTGAAACAGTGGTTTGAATTTGATCTGAACCCACATTCATTTATGACAACTGTGCTGAGAAACTCTGTGGTTTGATACATGGCTTTGAACTAGTAGCTATATATGAAGTTTAAAAATAACTGTGCTATTATTTCCTTAAAAGTAAAACAAAAATCTCATCCTAACCTACACAGAGAGAAAGAGGCAGATGCTTCTGTAGCAACATAAGTCAAATGAAGGAGAGTATAAGACTGGTTATGCTTTCATAGTGGCACCAGTTCAGACCTGCATAAAAATGGGAGTTTCAGGGAGCAGCCAGAAACTCAGATATTTGAGCTGGAAAAGGTCACCTTCTACATTTCAGTGTGTAGGGATTCTGAGTACTTGTAAACATGGGGTCACTTGCTGGCTGGTGACAGAGGATCCAGTTCTGTTTTTGAGTCCTACTGCTGTAGATTAAACTTATTTTGAGGGGTGGCAGGGTTGGATTTGCACTTTTGTTAGAGAGGGAAACTTCTGGCTCCGCATTTGCTTTTTAATGCCAAAATCTAGCCCACGGGGGGAAGAAAATTCTGTCATTCAGCATGTCCCCAGAAGCTACTTTCTGGAAGAAGGTAATATACAGATGCATGAGAGCTGTTCTTGGAGTACCAGCTGCAAAACGTTGTATGTCAAAAAAATGTTACGGTTATCTAGCATATAAAGAAAAGCAGAGGCAAGTATGCTGTTGCCTGCATGCTTTGCTAGAAAATATTAATCTGAAGCACACTTTCAAAGGCAAGAAGGACACCGAGTAAAATCAGAGCAAAAGGAATGTTAGGACATCATATGATCTGAAGTGTGTTAGACAAATTTCATTCAATTGTCCCTTATATAATGCGTTAAAATATTGGACAAAATTCTCCCCCACTCCTGTTTAGGTACTTTTTAAAAAAGTTTTTATTTTGCATCAGGACTTGCAATCTGTGCATCTGTGACTCCTAGAAAGCTGGAGACATGTTCACTACCTCACATAATGAAAAATTTCTGTAGTTATGGTCATTCCCACCCCACCTCCCTTTTCATCTTTCTTCCTTAGTGTAAAAGAGGTGAGCTGGCTTCTGAAATGTTTTTTCATTAAATTCTGGTCTCGGGTTTGGATGAGTCCATGTCGTGTGTACACTAACGGCTATTGGTAGTTAAGGAGGTGCCTTGTCAGAACATGAAGTGAGCACAGGAGATGGGTTGTGCCTATAAGGGCTTTCCCTGCCATCCTCTCCTCCTGAGGAAGGTCAGATTTTGTTCCAGACTTTGTTACAGAGAGGAGGACAAGCTTGTGCCATGGGAAAATCTGAGGAGCCAAATTGTCTTTTCTCCACTTTTCATGAAACGCTCCTCATTATTCACTTCATCAGCTTTCTCAGGGGAGAGAGCGAGCAGGGGAATTAGATTTCCTTATAAGTACAGAAAGTTTCTCTAGTTAGTTAGTTGCAGTATCTACACCGCAAGTAATTAATTAAGTTAAAAATAATAATTGAAGCCAAACAGTAAAACAGAATCAGAAGGCAAGACTTCATGATCTGACTTTATAGGGAAAATTAGTACATCAGGTAACAAACTGATCACACACTACATCAGGTTATTAGAAGTACTAATAATATTTGCAGTTTACTAAAACATAAATCCAACCATAACTCTGTTTTTTTGCGGAATAGTGTCAGAATCTCAAAGCAGTGCTTGTGTACAGCATGGCTGCCTCTGCAGAAGTACAGCCTCTTGGTGTCCTAAGAGTTTCTGACTTAAGACTATTTCCCAACTTCTGTGGTGATGCAATAATGCTACCGAATCCTGAGAATGAAAAATGGAATATATTTTCATTTACTTCTTTTGCTACTGTTAACATACAGTCATGGAGTGGGAAGCTTAGTGACCTTCATCAGCACTGCTCTGAAAGCTGCTTCCAGAGTGGCTATCGAGAGTAGTGTATGTGACCTCCTGCCTCAGTCCCTGTGAGCTTTTGCTGTTGGATGGCCTGGGGACACATACCAGGTGCACTCAGGGGCTGTACGCTCTACAGACCTGCAGGATGCATCCTGGCTGCGTGAGGACATGTGGATGCCTGGTGGGTGAGGCTGGTCAGGAGACCTCTGGTCAGCTTCCCCCACTGGGGTGTTTCTTGGAAAAATGGGTAAGAGGAGCCTGTAAAGGGCTGGGGAAGTGAATGTGTGTTGAGCTACACAAATTGGTGGAGGAAATCAAAGGCGGG
Organism: Chauna torquata; assembly: GCA_013399475.1. Lineage (NCBI taxonomy): Eukaryota > Metazoa > Chordata > Aves > Anseriformes > Anhimidae > Chauna > Chauna torquata. The sequence continues at coordinate 90,664 of VXAL01000782.1, read as the reverse complement.
TGCTATCAGCTGAACTGATTCCTAGCTCATTTTCATTTAACTGGGTTTCAAGATTGGTACATCTTTTCAGAAGATGAAGGAATCTCTTAGTGATGAAATTCAGCGTTGCTGCATAAAGGGGCACTGCGGTTGGTTTTTTTGCTTGTTTTCTTGAGTGAACTATATTTCTGTGTGGTTGCTGACTAGCCTTCACTTTTAATCACACAGGAATAACAACACATCAAATACTGTGCAATAGAAAAGGGAAAATAAAATGGAAGAATTAGTGTTAAAGACATGATGTATGCAAAGGAGGGACAGTCCTATACTGTTTTACCATGTAATTCTATGTAGAGCTTCTTGCTACAAGATATGTTTTTAGTTCTTGACAGAGCAGGATGTCAAAAACACTAAGCCAATATTATCTTTGTTCTGTCTTTTCTGAAACAAGAGTGTTAAAATCACTTGTAATTTTAGGCAAGAGCTAGAATATCTATTTTAGCAGGGCTTTCAGCCAGAAGCAGACATGGAGCAGAATCAGTGGTTGATACTTCATGTTTAATGAAAAAAAAAATTGAGGAATATTGAGTGAGAGAATACAGATCTTTCAAAATGTGTAAGACAGTATTTGCAACTGTCATGTAGTTCAGCATTTTACCCTTCCAAATGTCCAAAATCATTTACATCTAAGGGGTAGAAATGTTATTTTCCATACAATAAGCAATACCAAAAATGGCTAGAAACATTTGTTGTCAGACAGACATGGTAAATCTTTTTTCGTTGAGTTATTGACTAAATTTTGTTGCAGCACAACACTCATTGCTACAAAGCCTCATCAGATTTTGCTGATAATGCTTAGAAAATAGGGTTTATTGTGGATAAACATTTGCTGTGATGTGCTAAGATTCCAGAAAATCACTGACATTGCATTGTCTCAGTCAAAACCCAAGTTAGTCCACTTGTACATACTCATATGATTTGCAGATGAGTATACACTCTCTGCACTATTATCTTGCCAGATACTCATTTTCTGTTAAGCTGGCAGAAATGCTTGGTGACATTTGCTGAAAAAGCATCTTTAAAGGATTTTTCCATTTTTGCTTTTTATCTGCAGTCTTTCTCTCCTGGGACAGTACTTTAAGTGATGATCTAGACTTCTCATTGATGGTGATAAATTCAGAACTTTTTTAGTGAATCCTGTTATCCTGAGCTCAGCCATTGGCAAAATACTGCTGTACAATACCTAAGTGATCTGATGCATCCTGTTTCATTTAATCTCATAAGGATTGATTTTTGACTAAGCAGATGGCTTAGTCTTCTCAAAGAGTCCATAAGGAAATTCCCTGCCAGAAGTGGTTTGTCTCATGACATTTGACTGTGCTGTTAACTGCTGATCCAAGGGGTTTGTAAGAGTATATTCAGCTCTTTCCTGATGTTCATCAGGAAGGTTTCATTGCATGTCCTCAGATTCATAAATGGAGAATGGCAACATCCGAATGTTGCCAGATGCCTTTCAGAACAAATCTTGTTTGTCCAACAGCACCCTGTTTCTACAAATGTCGTTGCTCAGGCTGGTCAGGCAGTCTCTTTGAAAACTTAATTCTCTATCTGTTTTTAGAATGTAGAGGTATCTAGTACAGCTAGTATGAATTGAAGAAAAATCATGCAAAGAGGCAATCTGGATTAACCAATTTTTTTTTTTTTAAACACAATGGAGTAATCTAAATAGAATGATTTCAAGATGTTAATTTTTATTGTCCAAATGCTTACTTAAAAAAATCACAGAAGGGTTGAGGTCATCTGGTCCAACCCCAGTGCTCAGGCTGTGTTACCTTCAGCAGGTTTCCCAGGGCCATGTCTAGATGGCTTCTGAACATTTCCAGGGATGGGAGACTCCGCAACATCTCTGGGCAAACTGTGCTGGTGCTCAGTCATCCGCACAGCAAAGACGTGCTTCCTGATGTTCATAGGGAACCTCCTGTGTTCCAGATTATGCCCATTGCCTCCTGTCCTGTCACTGGGTACCACTGGAAAGATCCTGGCTCTATCTTTGCGCCTTGGGAAATTGTGTCCGGTTTTGGGCTCCCTGGTGCAAGAGAAGATTTTTACAAAGAACAAGTCCAGCAGAGTAATGTTTTGAGATGGTTTGGAGTTAAGGGCCTAAGTGTAGGAGGAGGCTGAGATGGCTGGCTTTGTACTACTGGAAGATGGGAGGACTAAGGGAGGTCTGACTGCTGTCTTCGGCTATCTAAAGGAAGGCATTTAGAAGAGGTGGAGCCAAACTCTTTTTGGAGATACGTAGTGAAAACATAGAAGACAACAGTCACAAGTTGTAGTAGGGAAATTCTGATTAGGTAAAAGATTAGCAATGCACACTATGAATATTTTTTAAGCACTGGAACAGGTTTCCCGTGTTTCTTTGTTCTTGGAGCCTTTAATAACTAGACTGATCAAGGCATGGAACAAACTGATCTCTCTGAAACTAGCCCTGCTTGATGCAGGGACTTGGACAAGATGACCTCCTAAGGTCTCTTCCAGCCTAGAGTACTTCATGATTTGATGAATATCCATATGAAAAATGACTTCTTATATATTTTGAGTTCCAGTTGCCTTGAATGTTCTGAATAATGTTAGAAAGACCACATTTATAAAAACTTCCCCTGCTAAATTCCGTGATTCTATAAATTTACTTACCAAAGGAGGTATTGATGGTGAAGGAATGAGATCTAATTGATTTTGCTTACACATGTCCCTCCAGATTTGCTTGTGGAACTAGAAGAGATCACACTTTCATTTTACTGATGGACTGGAAAATATGTTTTTCTGTTTCTGCAACTCCCTGTGGGTTCATCAATTTTGAATAAATTAGTAACTGAATTGAGCTATTCTCATGAACCAAGATAAAAAAAATACATATATTCTATATTCACAGAACATGCTACAGCTGTTGAAACTGGTTTCTCTTTTTAATGAGCTGTATGTGCTTAGACAGACAAAGATATTATGTGGATTTTTTTAAGAACTCACTATAAAATTTGCACTCTTGCATCATCATGCAGAGAATGTTGTTCTGGAGACTGTTAGTACATTTTTGCATGCGAAAAAAATTCATCTGTCTTGGTCCTTTCACTTTGCCAGGCATCCAGGTCCATTACATATATAGAATAAGAGTATAAAGAATATATGCAAGAATAAAAAGGGGTAAATAGGTCTCTTTTAAAGGAAAAGGAGCTAAAAATGACAGGTATTTTGTTCTAAAAAATTGTAGCAGCTAGTGTGGTCCAGCCTTTAAACTGACTAAGTTGGGCTGTATTGCTGGATTTTATTATTATCATTTCTTTTTCCTCTGTTTGTGTAGTTCTTTCCTTTTGGATCAAATGTTTGCTGAGATGGAAGGGAAGTTTTAAACAGGTACCATGAGTGAAGTTGTGCCTCAGCAGTACAACCGCTTTGGTTTTCCTTTGGCTGTGAACTAACAGTTGGGAAACAAAGCTGAGAAAAGTCCTTGGGCAGCATTTATTCAGCAGTATATCACCTTTTAAAACTGATAGAGCTGATCATCAGCTCAGATGTACAGGTTGTAATTGGGATTGTTGTCATCTGTGCCCAATCTCACCCCTTTTCACAGTGCCACCCTGGCAGGATTACAGAGTATTAAGGTTAAAAATGGGACATTGGTCTTTCTGGGGATCAGGAGGGAAGGGTGAGGGATAAGATTAGAGAAAAAAAAATACTCATGAATTGTTTTTGTTTCATTTCCCTTCCCCATTTTTTTTCCTCTTCTCTCTTACCTCACAACCCTGTTGGGGTCTCTGGTTCTGACCCAAACCAGGGCTTATGTCCTTTCATTCCCATCTTCCACCTTCTTCCTTCTTTTCTGGGTCTGATTCGCTGTCTCTCTCAAACTCCAGTCAGAGACTACACACGTAGCTCAAACCATATCCTATGGCTCAAACATCCTTTCCTCATCATGGTGCAAGGCAGCAGCGCTGTGCTCTAAACTGCAGTGGTGAAAATCAGGAGCAGAAGCACGCATGCATGATGAGAAATAGTTCTCCAGAAACCAATATGCATTGGCTTCTGGTTCTTCTTACTCTGTTTGCTCCATGTGTGCTTCAGGGACCGAATCTGTGGGGAGGATGTGCAGACAGCACTTATGCTGTGCTGGTTTCTTACGTGGACTGAGAGATGGGTCTTGAAAAGCACTGGTGTGTACTTAAAAATGTAATTATGATATAATCACTGCTTTCTGTCTTAACATGAGTAGAAAACACTGCGCGGTGTTGTAAAGCCCCACATCATTTCTTTTTTAGTCAGACTATTGCCATGTATTCTCTTCAGCTGCTGTAGTTTATTGCAAAAACAAACAAAAAGCCTAACACCAAACCTCTGCATAGTCATTTTGTGAGTATCCTCAGAGTTTACAGTCTGTTGAGAAGAGCGCGTAGGAAGGAGGGTTTGAGTATGTATTTGTGTGTGCTCATACACTTTTGAGTTATGCACGTATATTGTGGACTGTTTCTGCAGCACATTTTGCCCTCTTGTCCCATTTAATGATTCCTTAAATGTTGTTAGCCATAAATACTCTTTACTGTTTAAGGCTTAACTGTGGATGAAACATCTTAACAACGAGAGGACCAGCCAACCGTGTCAACCAGCGCTGCTTTAGCAATATCTTATGTAGTGTTTTTTCTCTCAGACAATCTGTCCTTTCTATTTCCTCTTAATACAATTAGGAATGGAGTTCTGTTTTGTTTTATCTGCATTTGAAATATATTCACACTACTATTTTTTTTCTTGTGGAGAAAAATAAACTGCGTTTCCGGGAACAGATCGGACCACAAGCTTAGAAGTAATGCAATTTAGGTTATAAAGTGGATAACTGACTTAATGCATTAGTAATAGCAGTATTTTTCCAGTATATAGCTTCACAACAAAATGGGAATCCTCACAACCAGAATTACATATTTCAGATGGTTCAATGTATGTCTTTCACTAATGAAATTGAGCAGATGCTATTGTGTAGCGAGAAATGGATTAGACAGAAAGAAGGTGTGTATTATTGGCCTTTACTGGTGTCTGTGGGATATGAAGTTAAATTCATTGGCCTCGATTCTTGCTTTAGGGGTTGGCAGTGGTGGTAGGCGCAGCTTTGAGACTGTGGGGTTTCTTTCTAGCCTTGCCATTAGTTTCTTTCTGTATGCGGTGGGGGTGGGGGATAATGTTGTGGCTGAAGGTCAACCGGGAAAGATGCAATCTGCTGGAAATGTTAGCTTATTCGAGAAGTGTTTATTCCCATAATAACTAAAATGTTGGCACCAGATGCAGAGTAGTGGTTTTGAGATGACTTGTATTGATCGTCTTTGCTGGTCTCCTATTTTATTGCCTAATAAGTACTGCTGAGCTTTTTGTGTTAAGCTGAAGATAATATCTAAGGACTGTCAATAATGTCAATATCATTATTTTGACTTTCTGTATTAGCACACATCATAATTACTCTGTTCTTTATGACTATTTGCTGCTCTATGTGCAAGGAGAGAGGAAATAATCTCTGGTTTTCGTTTTGGTCTCAAAGTCTGGACAATAGACTTGGTAAAGTAGTGTACGATCGTTAGAAAGGGCTATAGACAGCAGCTGTAGAAACTTAACATCTTTTTCCTTCATTGTAATGTGTGACCTTTTCATCTTTTTGATCCCATAAACTGTGGACTAAATAACCTTGGAGCAGTAGAAACAAGAAATGCTGTGCATCAACCAATGGCATATTTCTTCGGGCTACATCAAAGAAGGTTAGATAAGATCTGTTGTAGGAAATCTTTTGCGTAGTCTACAAGAGTGAAGGTTGTAGCCAAGGATACTGTAACTTCCTTTTGCAGTGAAGGAGAAAACCAAAATGGACTGCCTTGCTGGTTTGTCTTGAAAAGCTTCATGAAACCTTGAGCACATTTGAAATAATATTGGTAGTGTGAGAGATCTTAAGTGAAATTTCCTTTCCTACATGCTGACATTGGAAATTGTAGTAAGAAGCTACCTAGTGTTGATATGATTCGTAGCTAGTTTTTAGGTTATTGGGAAGCTGCTGTTTAGTTCAGTTGTTTACGATACTGTGATGTTCAAAATTTCCTTAAGCAAATGTGGTAAACAGTATTTTTGTCTGCCATCTGAAATTGTGGTAATACTACTTTTCAATATGTGTTGCTGTTATTTAGCCCTGAGGTTTCATTATATGCTGTAATATGAATGGATGGCAAATCTGGCTTCATTCCAGCCTCAACTGCCGGTGATGTGAATAAATGCGAATAATGTTTTTACAGTTCAGAGAAGGTGCAAAACTGGCAAAATAAGTTGCAAGGTACAATCAGTGAGCCTTCTTTAACCATACATGGTGCTTTTCATCTTTAAATGAAATTAATTCCTCTCTTGAAAGCTTAAAAACTGTAACATTTTCTGATGTAACCTTGCAGAACAGAAGCATGTAGGCATTGTGCAGAAACATTTGGGATGTAACGAGTTTAAAAATAATATGTACACTTTCTATGTAGGTTTTCCAAGGTGCTCGTAGCTGTGTGCACAGTTGCTGTGTGTAGGTACCACATAGCCAAAAGCTGACTTTGATGTTAGGCTGTGTTTTCTGTGTTCTGCTTGTAGCCCTTTCCTCATACCGCTGCTGTGGGAAGAAGTGACACCCGCGTTAAATAAGAGTTCCAAGGCTTTATGTAGCATGACAAATAGCTCTGCGATGAAACGTTACTCCTTTGGTGTTTTGTGTCAGTCATACATTGTTCAGTGTTATTGGCTGCAACACATATAAGGTGATGTTCGCATGTAATTGCTTAGCTTTCAGCAACCTGTGCAAAAGTGCCTTTTCAGCCATGCCATGTTGTGAACGACGTGCTGTCAGACGTTCACTGAGATCTGCAGTTACATCGTTTGAAAGGCTTGATGAAGTACAGAGGAGATACCAAGCTAATAACGTACTTGATATTGGCCAATGGAACTGATGATTTTCAGTATTTTCCATGACAGTAGCTGAATGTAACAGGTATTTTCTTTCTCTTTTAAGACGATGTGTGGTGATTGTAATGTGTAGCAGTGAGACGAAGTTACGAATGTTATACATCCTGTACGGAAAGTTGTTTGACAGTTGGCCCGGCCTGAATCAGCATTTTCCTTTCATCTCTCAAAGTGCGCTAAAGGGCTTCTGCTCCCCTCTGTCCCCCTCCCATTCCAATGACTAAATGTCTTGTCAGAGGTCAGTCTTTGCGCCTATTAGGAAGAAAAATAACCAGTGTAGGAAGGAAGCGAGTTTCCTATGACTGTGTTAAGTTAGGCCCCTTAGGATAGGAAGAGACTACAATAGACTTAGATGAGAGAGGTATCCTTGAGGATGTAGATGAAAAGAAGAAAAAATGACTCAGAAAAATTCAATCGTGCAGCTTAGAATTTTTGTAATAAATATTTCCAGAGGTAAAGCATACAGGGTGTTTTTGCAAAGCTCCTCGTGGGAGAAGTGAGGATGGACTGCTATTTTTACTCTGGCATTTTGGGACAGTAAGTGCAAGTCTTTAGCTTTGGCATTTCTCATCTTGAAAATCTGTTCTTAGTTTAAAGCTAAATAACAAAACTTGCATCCACATGCTTAGGTATTGGTTGTATATAACTATTGTGTAAAAATTCCTACAGTAGCAAAGCATTTAAAGTAAGTAACATATTTCAGAATTTTATTGCCGTTAAAATGCCTGTAACCGCGGAACAATACTTTCTCATCTCTATTCATTTTGGATAGAAATGCTTCTTATTCTTTGCAATTCATTTCTGAAGTGGAAACTGACAGTAGCCAGACTGCAATACAGGTTATCTGCTATGTGAGATCAGAGTTTTCAAGAAAGTTTTTCAGGAAACATGAGTTGTAAAGATGATATGTTAATTATTTATGATTTGGCTGTTCATAAAATTCAATGTCAAATTGTATTCTGAAGTTCCTTTAGAGTCCAATGTAGACTATTTGGTAAGTTTATGTAGATGCTAACCACATTATAAAGTACTTTTAATCACTTAGCACATCTGGCTTCTGGTTGTTAATATAAATGTTATTCTAAATTCCCAAGCTAGTTCACTGGGAGGAATAGATCAAAACAGAATTAAGACTGTCTGTATTTAAAGCATCTTTCCACTGACACTGGTGGGAATGGTTGCAGTGGTTGCAAATTGGTGAGTTCAATGTTAGCACTGCTTGGTTAGCAAGTTCTTCATCTGTTTTGGCTGGTCAGTGTGCTTGCAGCTGCTCAGTGAATCTGACTGTAGTATTTCAATTCAGTACAGAATGGAATGAAAAATATTCAATTAAAATACATATACCAAGAAAAGAATTCAAAAGAGCTAGTAGCAACCAGTCTCCGAAAAGATTTCTGTAAACAGAAAAGAGAAAGAAGACTTAAAAATGGTTTCTTGGGTATCTGCGAGGTTGTTTAGACAAGTTTTTGTCTAACATCCTGAAAAATATCTTTTGGCACTTCCTAGTTCACTAAGTTTTTACCTTTATGACACTACACATGATACAAACAGAACAAAGCTTTCAGAAGTATAAAATCTTTCATGAAAAAGTTCTAAAGTGAAAAAGCTTTTTATTCTTCCACTCCATTTTTTTGGTGTAACTAAGTTCTCTGTGCACCACTGAAAGCCTTTCCTCATTAAAATTAGCACTGAATCACAGTTTACCTTGAGCATTTCCTTTCTGAGTTTCTACTGTTTGTTTGAACAGATGGGAAAAGAAAGCAAATACCGCCCCTTACTGCAGGTGATTCCAGCCAGTGTGCTCCGCGGGTTGCTGGCTGCTGGAGAGCTTTTCTCTTCGTCAGTGATTCATTGCAGAACTTCTCTTCTGAGGCACACATGGTGCTTGCTTGATTTGGTTTGAGAAACTTACTGGTTTCTAATTTCTGCGTCATGTACACTTGTAACCTTAACATGAGTTCTGTGGCAGCAAGAACTGTAAAATATATGTTTTGCCCTAATCAGGAGGGTGTAGAGACACTTCAGGTGAATGAGACTAAATCAACCAAGTCCCTTCCCAACTCAAACCATTCTATGATTCTGTGATTCTATAAGGACTGTTAAAAGTCATATCAGATTGTTACCATTTGCTGATAGCACTGGGTAAGGTGCCATTCAAGCGTTAAGCAAAATTTTTAGCATCAGCAGTGTTACTGAAGGCTTTTTGACCATTTTGCTGTTTGCTGTCTGCAACAGCCTACCACATAGTTCATATCAGTCTTTGGGCACCAGATGTATATTAGAAAAAATATATCAATAATCTAAGATTTCTGTGTAGCACTCTAAAAAATGAAGTTCTAAAATGAGTTCCAATTTTCAATTCTTAATTAAGAAAATGTGCTTAGATTCCTGCTGTGATTTTATTATTTATGTATTTTTCCCATGGCAGTGAATAAGTAGCTGCTGTCAGGTTTCCTTCTCACTTTGTGACTTGAACAGGGTGGATTGATGTGTGGCTAACAGCTACAGCGACTTGCTGAGTACCTTCAGAATGGTTTAGTTATGGGTTTTACTTTTTTAGTTGATAGTCTGTAGCTGACTTATGCTGTCCAGTTCTTCTGTTACACAAAAACATTGTGATTCAACACAAACCATACAGTGAGTTCTCCAAAAGAGGAAGAAACAGAGTTGTGTATAAAGGCTGTAGAGTCCAGAGTGGCTGAATTTTACAAGTTGACTTATTCTGTTTTCAGTTGCAATGAAATGACCTCTGCTATTCATGCCTGCTTTTTTTCTTTGTGGAAATAATGTTTACTAGAATCATGTTTACTGCAACAGTGTGTGGTACGTGGCTGGTCTAGTGGATTTCATCTGCTTTGCATACCAGGACGCAGCCACAAACCATACGCTCTGAGCTGTTCAGTACATTTCTTATGGGTTTTGGGAGTTGGGAAGGAATCATTAGCCTCAAAAAAGAGAAGGTCGGGGTTGGAGAGGAAATGTCTCTGCAGTGGTCTGTTTCATCAGGGGGTTTTGCTTAGTAAGCATCCATACCACTCAGATGTTAAATAAGGATGTGGAAAAATATGTATCTATAAATCTCAATGGCTCTCTGCCAGTCGGACTTGGAGAAGAGTTTCATCATGACTCAGCTGTGGTGTTTTGATCAGACATTAAGAGTGTGAGCAGAGCACATCAACATGAAAATTCAATGCAAGTAGAAGCATTAGGGCATCCTCTCTATAGTTGTGTTATATTGTTGATGCTTGAAAGAAGGTGAAATCCCCCCCACTAATCTAAATTAATTTTTTATTAGCAGGCCGGGAAGGTTAGAAGAATAGTGGAGCTTGGAAAGTTGCCACCTTTCTTTGTCTTGGATAGTTTTTTTTTGTTGTTGCCTTTTTTGTTGCCTTTCAGCTCTGATTTGCCACTTCTCTAATTCTGCCCTCTTGTGTGCTGGCTGTTTGGGGTTCATAGTTGCTGTGAATATCTGAAAATCCTCCTCTGTTCCCAAGATTAAACCTGTTAATCTGTTTGGGACCGGTGAGCTGTACTTTTCTTTCCTGTACAGTTTAGGAGGCAAGGAGGGCTTAATATAGCAAGAGATACCTTACAGAGGAAGCTCTGTTAATACGTTCCTTAGACATCCTGGTGATCAGTGGAGTAGCTTGGTCTGTGGAAGAGGTAAGAATAGACAGGACTTCACCCGTTTAAGGATTTTTAAATGTGGTCTTAGTTCATAGGAGCACTATGGCTTAGATGTAAGATTGTATTCTTTAATTTGCACCAGTTTCTTTACTGTATTAATTTTATTCAGTGCATGGTATGTGCTCCATTGTGCATATGAATCTGGAAAAAAAGGGTGCTGGGATAAGCATCAGAGTATCCCATATTTAGAGATTTTTAAAAAAGAATTTACAGACAGAATTGTATCTCAAGGTCAGCTGTCAGACAAAGCAAATGGTAAAAATGAAACATTGACAGGTGGCAGGGAACTGAAAAGTTTGTCTGCGTAGCACCACATTGTCTGCCTTGTGTTGAATGAAACTGCTGTTGCTGAATTTGAGGGCTGCACTTTACAGCCCCTGGCTTAAACCCTTCTTGGCATACCATTTTTTATTTTTTTTTTCCCCACTCTTTAACATCAAAATATGGAGGCCTAGTAGCATATGTAATTTGATAAAATAAAATATGGATGGAACAAAACTAGTTAGAATGCTTGTGCTCTGTCAGCCTTCTCATATTACAGTACAAAACTGAAAAGTTTAATTCCTTTTTTTCTACCTTTACTAAATGCTCACAATATATGCTATTGGTTATTCAGAGCCAGGATTGAATAATATTTGTACTTCTGTGGAAATATCTATTCTTGTTTTTTGACTTCCAACTCCTATTGCTACATAAAATGTAACGCTGCTGTGACATCAGGCTGTGTCAACATGGTAATTGATCTACATCAAGATTTGTAAATAACTGGCAGATAAACCCAGGAAAACACACCTGAGTGGAATGACTGGAGGAAAAAAAAAAAACAACAACAAATATTAGAGGTATTTGATATTGCCATCTGATATCCATAGCAAGCTAAGGCTGCTAGTTCTTGGTGTTCTATAGATGACCGATAAAATAAGTATTTAACCAAAAGCTGATAATGCATAACAGTAGCCTGTGTTAGTACTGGTCAGTACTACTCCTTGGGCTAAAGTTTTGAAGACAAACCAACCTGTGAAAGCAGTTCTTAAAATGGATGTGAAGGAGAATGAAAGGTTGGAGAGATGAGCTAAAAGTTCATTAAAACAGTAGAATACTTGGCCTTCTCAAATTACATTTATCGAATGCTAAAATCACAGCTTCATTTTAAAAATTCAGAGGACTGAAAGCATGCTCAAGAGCATCATACCTAGTATGTGTAACCAGGTGCTGATAGCTGTTGTCTCCTGAGTAGTAAATTTGTAACTCTTCTGGAAGCTGTTGCTGCTTTTTAATATGATTTCTAGAACTTGGGAAGGAATACATTTCTGCATCATCTCAACTGAAAGAGATGATGAAGGCTGGGGGATTCACTGAGTTGGGTAGCCAGTTAAGAGCAGCACAGGCTTTGGTTGAATCAGGAGTTCCATGAGATAATTGCACAGCAGGCCATAAAAATGACCATTTCCAGCTGTGCATTTTGTAAATCTTTCATACTGCCAGGTTTTTAATCAGAATGAGTGGGCTAGAAAGAAACTTTTTTTCAGGGTTCTTGAAGACTAAAACATTTTGGAATCCAAGTGTTGAGCTTCAGCGTATTGAAGCTTGGTGAGTCTTAGGCAATTTTGAAAGTCTGCCTTAATAAAAAGCTACTGTTACAAATGCAGGTTTTTATTAATCACCTACATTTTGTTTGTAAAACAGTATTTTTTTTTGTTTAATTAGGAAAGCACTATATTGTTTTTAAATATTTTTTAGTTAAAACCTCTTGTAGCTTATGAGAGAATAAGTACACAAAGCATCAGTATGTTATTCAAGGCTCGCAATCAATTCCTATCTTACAGATGCTGCAGTTTTTCCCCCTACTCGACTTGCCATCTTAGTTTAACATTTTTAACTGCAGGCCCAAATGTAGAATTTGCCTAGTGTATATTTTGTCTTCTGAAGTTAGGGAATATACACTTTTATTTATCTCAGAATCAAGGATATTTTTATGCTAGAGGTGCCATACAGTATTTAAAGTAATTGTCATTCCCATAACGTTTTATTAATGATTTTCCAGTAAGAAGTTGGTGATTTGGTTACCCATTAAGGTCAGTTTTCTCCAGAATAACTGACTTGTTTAGTAGAAATTGTTTAGGAATTTCTTGCTTATTTAGTAACTTTTAATATCTATATGCTCAAACATGCAGACTAATGGCTGATTTCAACAATTAAAAAACCCAAATGCCTCATCTCCTATTTCTAGAGGCTGCAGCATCTGTTTAATATTCTCTTAAGATGCAGGTAACCGTGATGCATCTTCTGGTGGACTGAAGCCTGCTCTTCTTCAGGAACAAGGTAGTAGACTTTGCTATGACTTCTTATGGCAAATTCCTGCAGTGATAAACCTGTAGTATTTTGTTTCATTTACTCCAAAATCAGAAGCAAATCGTTGATTCATATGATGCTCGACTTCTTCAAATCTTCTGGTTTGCTCTCATGTACAATATTCTAATAGTGTTTTGAACTAAACAGTAGACTGAGCTTTCTGCAGAGTTGCTCTTGGTTTTGCATTATTTGCACAAACAGCTTTGCTAAGTAATTACTTGAAAATATTTGTATACTAATTTTCCCAAAATATTGAATGGAGTATTAATTGGATTGTTTCACTTTGACACATGACTTGAATAACATGCATTGAGCTTTTGTGAGTGTAAGCAGGTTTCCTTTGTCTGCAACAGCTTGCTCACAATTTGCATGAATTGATGCAGCTTTTGGAGACTGCAAAAATATTTGCCTATAGGGTTTCAAATGAAATTAGTTTTCTACAGCTGTTGGCCTGCTGATGCCAGAGTCCACAGATTAAACTGTTCTTTTCTATTGTAAAGAAAATCCGCAAGCATGCTTGTGACCTCCTCCCTCCCCCCTCCCCTTGACTATAGCTATATCTGAGAATGAAAGAAATATCTGTTAAATGAATTATATTCAAGAAAAATACGATATTCTCTAAGTTAAAAATGTATTTAAAGTTGAAAGTCAGTGTTGAATTTACAGGTCTTGTTCCCATCAGCTGTCTTTATTAAATCATGTAGCAGTTTAAGCTTTGTATTTAGGGTGGGAGAAATAGTTCTGTCAAAACAATATCAGCATTTATCATGCAAATTATCCAATAAGCAGAAGCTGAAGTTTAGAGTCTTAAAATTAGTTTGGTCAGCCTGTGGTGTGCGTTTTGTAAACAGGCTCTCAACAGGCTTTTGTAATCCTGCAGTAACAGGCTGGGAGGTAATTCAGCCTTCCTGCAGACACCGTTAGTGCATGCGAGTGCAGGTGTCTTACGCGTGTGGTTTAAGCACAACCTTACAAGCCTTTGTGCAAATCGGGGTAGAATAATTAAAATGCATGTACCTTATGTAGATGCGTGTACATTTACAAAGACTTTTTGATAAGTATAATCTATGTACTATTTGGAACTGTTTTAATTTTATTGCTGCATCCAGGTATGCAAACCTGCCTACTTAGCATCTAGATAGCTAAGAGAGGTGATACTAAATGTATGTATTGCAAAAGGAGGCTCAAGTTCTCTGGTTTCTAATTCCTGCTTCTTTCTCTTTCTCTGATTTATTTTAATACTGTTCATTTAGCAAATGGGGAAAGCAGCATTACTTAATACAGCTCACCCACACTAATGAAGTTAGCAACCAAAGAATTTGCATGCTATAATGAGGTGCTTGTGTACAGTAGGTTTTAAAAGAATATATAATGAATTGTAATGGAAAAAGGTATGGTGGGAGCAGATGATGTGGTGAGTGTGCATTCTGTAGAGACTGCAGAATGTTTTCCCTCTGAGGACAGTACAGTTTCTTTGAAATTAAAAATTTTTTTTTGTAATCTCATTCAGTCAGGGAGAAAAGTTCTCGTTTCTTCCCTGCTTGTCATGTGATTAAATACTAATCTGTATTGTATTATATGTTATTACATAAGATTAAACCCTTGTGCAAGTCCAAGAACAGGTTAAATGCCTTTTGACTTAATTACATTAAACATCAGCAAACTATGTTAAATTCTGAATTTGCTTCAGGAAAAAAATACTATAGAGTTCAAAGTTAATTTTAAAGTGTTATAAAATAAAAAGAGGGAGCAGGCGAACTCCTGAGGATCACTGCTGCAGTGGAGGAAGCTCATTCCTGGTTTAAGGTGATTGCAGTAATGACCTGGAGTACGTTCCAACCACTAGTCTTTTTAAATCTGAACAATTATGTTCTGACAATAGGATGAAACAAAGAGCGATATCATCAGGATGATATTGTCTGGGAGGACCTCAGTAGAGCTAATTAGAGAGTAGATGACTACAAGTCAAAAGGATTTAAATCTTCATCATGTATGCGTGTTGCAGAGATGGGCGAGTGCTACCAGGGCTTTCTGAGAGGTGGATGCTGTTCAGGCCAGCTTAAGCCAGGTAACCTTGAAGGTCCTCGTATGCTCCTGCTGTACCTTGCCATTGCTCGAGTTTGAGTAAAGAAGAGCGAGGTAGGTTCAGTGTCTTGTCTTGTCAGTACTTCTAGACTGCCAGGTAATCTTTTTCCTTTCTTTTGTTTGTTTTTAAAAAAGCAAGCAAACAAAAGAGTAGGTGCCATTGGGAATTGTGGCCTGGCTGTATTCACTTTGGGCCTAAACCTTTAAATGTTTTTCTCTGCTGGCCTATAAATTCCTCAGATCAACATCCTCAGAGCTCATAAGGTAAAAAGAAATGGCAGACCTTGAAGAGGAGATAAGGGTTAGAAACACTGGTAGTGTTTGGAATAGCGGAAATTTTTGGCAATGATTTTGATGGTAGAAGAAATAAACATTTTGAAGCCTTTTGATGATGTGGGTGCATAAATCCTCAGAATTTGGGACAGTCCCTCTTGCTTAGGGAAATGCATAAAATTTATGCTTATATTTAAATTTCAAAGCATATTGCATGTTACAGGGATGTCTTTTGATGTACAGAGTATCTGAAACTTTGAATGCAAATGTTACACTCCTTGCTGTTACTAAATTAATAAGAAAGAATGAACGTAAAAGCAGTTAGTATCTTTGTGTCCCCAGTCTAAATTCAGCTATCCAGAGGAACCGCTCCACTTTGCATAACTAATACAAATCAAAACTTCTTCCTGTGTACAGAAGAACAGCTGTCAGGTACATCAAAAGACCTAACGCTGAACTTGCTGGTACAGAGATCTTTGTTCTCTTTGACTATAACGTAAGGAGATACAAGTAGATAACAAATACAGTTAGGACTTCAGTGAAAGAAAATAAAATTCTTCCTTGCTTACTTTAGAAAGTAAATAAACAAGCAAGAGAATATATAAAACTCCTTATACTTCACCTTCATACAGTCTGTTTTTCAAGATGTCCTGGGAATTCTGAGTATGCTGTGTAATCTGATCGTGCAAGCCTTTTTCATCTTCCAAATTCGCTATGGACCTGGTCTACCTGGATACATAAGAAACTTGCCAATTAATTTTCCTTCTTGGGGCTGCAGTCTGCATTTCAGACTTCCTAGGGATCGCACTCACCTAGTCTGAATTGAATTTACAAGGATAAAGAATTGAAAGTATTTTCTTCCCTCTCTAGAGACCTCCCATACAATAAGGCTGATTTAGTTTAATTGAAATCAGGCCTCATGAATTTAAGCAAATACTGTGATTTCAGAAGTGGATGCCATGTTGTCCAGAAGAAAAATGAGTGAAACACTAGAGTGTGATCACAGTCTGTCTTTGTAGACATACGGTGCAAAACGTAAGTTCAAGAATGGAGGAGTCTGACTGGGGGAGGGATGGCTGAGCAAGCTCAAGGTCAAGTTTGTCCATCTTAAATATATTAATTAAATACCATTTATGTATGCTCTTTTGTAAGCCATTTTCTTTAAGGTAAAGAAAAGAACGTGTTGAAAAACATGTGCCAACTGCAGACAAAGTCATTTGTCTGTTAAAGACATTGAGAGCAGCAGTTCCTGCAGAGCTCTGCAGGTAAGCTGGGGGGGACAGAGACGTGCTGGCCCTCTGAGGAAAACCTCTCATCACTCACCAAATTGTCCATGGCGGCTAGCAGTCCTGGAGCTCTGGAAGAAAAGAACTATATGGTTTCTCCCATTGCTAAGTGGCTGAATGGGACTAATACAGTATTTCTATCGTGGAATGGAAAGGCATTTCTGAAACTCTGGAAATGACTCCTCCAGTACAATGCTCAGTGGTTCAGTCAATGATCACGTCTTATTGGAGTGAGAGTATAATACATAATAAAGCAAGACAACTTAGTGCTGAGATAGAGACATACCTAACAGATGGTATCTGTAGCTATCATTACATAAATTGTTTTGTTTGTTTATGTAAATTACTTCAAAAATAAAAAGGTATTTTGTAATAATGTGTTAAGTGACCAGTTAATGAAATTCACGGTTTCAGGGCCAGCAGTGGCTTAACTTGAATTGTTCTAGGAAATAGTGAATGTCTCAGCTTCTCAAAACTATGCGAACTTGTATTTCCAACAAAATGTACAAAATTGCCTTATTTCTCCATTCCTGTTGTTTTTTTTCACTTGTGATGGACTTCGTATATCCTTTTTTTTTTTTTTTTTTACTGCAGGAACAGCTATAGAAACATGTAACAAATTCAGCAATGGTTTGTTCTTAGTAGCTATTCAGGTGAGACGGCCAGAAAAGAATGATACTTAAGCAACATACTGTTGGAGGGGCTCCAGTGTGTTGCAAGGCATGTTTACAGTGTGAACTCTTGTGTCTGGGGATTGTGCGTGTGTGTACCAGCAGTGGAGCTGTCACCTCCATTGCGGGTACTTTAAGAACAATAATTCATAATGTAAAGTAGAAACCATTCAAGCTAATGTTACACATCAAGATCACCAGTGTCCCTCATCTCCTGTCCTATTTATATGCTCCCCCCCAAATAATGGATAACCTCAGTGTCCAACAGAGCGCCAGTGGCTTAACATTTGTCATCTGTATGATTATATTGGTGGGCCTTATGTGCTTGCTGGCTTTTGCAGAAACATTTGGTGGTTTTGTGGTGTAGAACACGTTGTTTTACAGTGCCTGAGCAGTGGCCAACAGATTTGTTTAAACTTTAAGTGGAGCCTGATTCAAACGAATCATCCCAGGGAATGAATCCTGGTGCCTTGCATCAGCGCTGTTACTGTGAGAGACATCCAGAAGAGATCCAGGCAATTGTGTAGCTTCAGAGTTAATATTGTTGCTTTCTTGTGCATCACTGCTATTGTTGTAGATGCATTCTTGTTCCTTAAGCTTGCCGAATGGAAGAAAGGTGAGGACTAACTACTTAAGATTAGAGGAAATGCTTTCAAGAGAAGCACTCAAAATATGATTCACCTCCAGCTTGTTTGCCTCTCATAATTTTGAGTGCTCTTCATTAACTGGCTGTTGTGTGCTATTTTTCCTGCATAGACCTCTAGGGAAAATTTAACTTAACTAAGAGAAACACATGTTAATACAAATTAAATAATTTTTTTCCCTAGATCACATGCCGTCTGCAAATTGCACAAGGGTATTAAGTGTTTCCAAATTCTAATTGTTGATTTTTAATTTTCTTTTAGCAGTGGAAGTGTTTTTCAAGCTGTTCTCAGAAGTTGAGCTGGCTGCATTCTATCCAGAGTAGTTTGTACAGTGGTGGTTTGAATTTTTGATCAACTGATAGCTTGTTCTTGCTTTCAGTCCCCCTCTGGCACTTTAGCACTTGCAAGTTTGAGAATGTTTTGGTGGGATTTCACATTCATGTTAGTTCTGTGCTGTCAATATTCTTGTAGCTGTTTTAAGTTACATACAATATTGCCAGCTTTCACAATATCACTGGACATGTCCATTGCTCTCTTTTGCTTGCTTGCTCTCCATTGATGTGCAATGTAAGAATTTTTTGGAAAATATGAACCAAACTCCTAAGTTTATCAAGAAGCCCATATTCTAGAAATAAAAGATCTATAGCTTTATTAAGTGTTTGTTTCATGATTTACTACTGAAGACATTTATTATTCTGTTTTGATAGCTACTGCATCTTAGCTGCTCATGACATCTCTGAACAACTATTTTCCTCTCCTTCCCTCCCCCCCCCCCCGCCTTAAATGTGGTATTTTTTTAGATGTGGTATTCTGGGGAATGTGAGCTAAGGAAGATTGCTGCTAGCATACTGCAGAACTTCTTAGGACCTTTTTAATGTCCAAGTGGTTACTGATTTGTATGATCTATTGGATTGATCCATAGAAACTATGTTTCTAAGTATAAAAAGTAAAATGTAACCAAAGCTATGTGTAGCACAGCCATTGGTATTGTGTGGTTATGAGAGCAAGGAGAGAGTAGTGTTTGTGCAAGTTTACCGAAGCTACGCCTTCAGTTAGAGAGGGGAAAATTGAAAATGATCGATACTTGCACCAACCTAAAATGACACAGTTTGAGTAAAATGGGAGAAAATTTCTCTTACCCATGTAAGTTATCTGCAGATGCTGGTGATACATGTGAGCCTTCTAAGAGAGGCTGGAAAGGAAAGAGCTTGTCAGATGTAGGAGAAAAGTCCTACAGAGTGGCCCTACAGGTCTTCAGTATTTCAGTTCTTGATCCCTATTTCCAGTTTTGAGTCATGGAAGCTAAAACAAAACAAAAAAACCCCTTCTCTTTGTAATATACCCATTAAAATGTACATTAATAGTGTCAAAATTTTCCACTATATGCCACTGCAATAGCCAGCACCAGCCCTGTACTGCCAGTTTGAGGAAAGGCCTGAGTTCGAGCACGCATGAGTGCGGTTCCCAAAGTCTCTTGTTTTTAGAAGCTTTTCTAGATGGCATTATGATAACCACTAGAAGATTTATGGTGCTAAAGGAGGACATCATGTTCCTTATTGTGTTAAACTGAGGGTTCAAACTGAGGTGGGTTTGGGGGGAGACCCAGGAAGAAGAGCAGGAAGAATGGGAAGTTTTTTACTTGGTCATGAGGATGCTGAGCAATGGTCCCTGGTATACCTTGGCATCTCAGACTTGAAGTAAAATTTTTGTATTTTGATGATTCCTTCTCAAAGTGAATCAACCTTTGTTTTTTCTCTTTACCAAGAGCCTCAGGAAGAGTTTTAGCTCATGTATTTATTTTCTCTTTAAACCCAGCTGAAGGTGTTGAGCAACTGAAGCACTTAAGACTGTCCTTCTGTTGGAGCTACTCAGTAGCTTAAAGAAGAAAGCCCTGTGGGATCAGGACTGAAAAGCGGGGGAGGTACCATGTTTGTTTCCCACAGGTGTGGGTGAAATTAGTGGGTTGCAACATATTCTGTAGGATACCAGTCTCTTCTAGGAGGAGGTGAGCTATAAAATACTGACAGCTGTCAAAGAGCCTGCTGGTTCCCCTAGTGATTAAATGAGGAAAAAAACCAAAACACCTCTCTCTGTATCTGTATGTGACTCTGGGACTGGACTGTGATCTTTCCTCTCTGAAGTATGGGGGCTTTATTGTTATTGCTTTATATTAAAGGATTGTGCTCTCTTTGAAATGTAGGCTCTTTTGACTCTTGGTGTTGTGTGGTTTAGGTTCTTGTGCACTTACTGGCTGGAAGCTGTTTGGGTAGTTTAAAAGAAAAGTGTGAGAAGAGGGAAGTCCTTTCTGCTCCCTTCAGTTTGGCTTCTTTCTGGTTTCTGGAGCAGTGCAGAGGAGAAGGAGAAGAAATATTCTTGTTATTATCATGTTTAACATTGAACAGCTGCCTTTTAAATTATTAGTGTTTATTTATTCTTACATGTGCATTCTGGCTTGAGTCACAAGTGAGAGAGAGTTCATGGGATTCATCCTGTTCCCTCTGGGATGTTTGTCCACATCAGAGAGACATTGCACACTGTCACAGCGTTGGCAGCCTGTCTTCTGCAGAGGCTCAGCACTGGAACCGACGCATAATTGTTGATCAGGAATGAGGCGTATTGGCAACGTTTTCTAATGCTTATGCAGCACCTGCCTTGACTGTGCCTTGATCTGTCCCAGGCCCTTAGTTTCAACAGAAGTATAGGAACCGAATTCACACTCTGCTTGGCATGAGGGAGAAAAGACCTGAGTAGTTACTGCATAGTGCTTGTAAATTCAGCTACAGAACTCCACTGGCGATTTCTAGAATTAAATCTGTAAGCACCTAAATGTGCCTTGATGAAGATGCCATAAGGATAGCATAAAAAACACAATCAAGCAAATACTCTGATGAAATGTATAGATGCCGCCTAGGAGTCCGTTTTCCCCTTACCTTAATATGTCAATGTGCTAAAGAAATAGCTTTGTAGAGGACAGTGTCAGTACCAGTTACAATATATGACTTTGTCTCTGAAAGAGAGGCTGCCCTTGCAGTGAATGATAGGTTGTTGTATTTTGTCACCGGAGCTACATTTTGAAAGAACTAATCATCTTGGCAGTCAGCAAACGGGCAGGTGAGGGAGAATCAGTATTCTGATGTTCGACTGGCTTTCCTATGGATAATGTGCAAAGAAGATTTCTATCCAGGTTCAAGAAGTCTTTTGGAAGAAAAGGCTCAAATGCGTGGAGTTTTTTTTATGCCATTGCAAAATACTAAGCCTGTTTTTTCTTTTTAGTGAATCTTGCTAAAGGCTGTCTTCACTCTAGTTTGCAGCTTCATTCAATCACATTCTGTTTTTGCTCTTTTAAAGGTTTGGTTTCACTACAGTATAACTTTCAGCATCTGCAAGAACTCTCTGTGGATCGCTGAACAATAGAGGGGAACAAAACCATTGCCAGCTCCACACGAATTGAAGCCTGTACTTTGAAATCTTCTGGGCCTTAATGCATCCATCTAGCTTCTAGGTCCTGATTGATCAGTGCTGGGAATAGCATCAAATTCCAACTGGTTGTGATGTGCCAGGTCACGATTAAACTGTCTCATTTGGGAAGGAGGAAGGAAAAGGAGTTCAATAAATCCGTATTTTGCAATTCCTTAAAAAGGCAGGAATCCTATAACTCTACAGGTGTGGAATAATTTTGGCCACTTATTGCTTAGTGCCTCGGAGCTTTTCTGCACTGAAGTTGGTGGGGGATGACCTTATGGGATCAAGCTGATGTTAGAGAAGTTAGTATGGCACTGCCTATGATTTTTGCGTATGACAACAAAGGTGTTCAGAGCTGGTTTAGCAAAATTCTGAACTCTTGTCCAGGCTGTGCCCTTGCAAACTGTGCAGTAATATTGCAAGTAAACGTTTTTTATGTGTAACTTAGAAAGCAATAGGATAACATTTTGTTTAGTGTGATTAGATGAATAATCTCTTAGCTAGAAAAAAGGCCTATCCTAAATGAGTTCCCCTCAAATAAATGAATTGTGTTAATGTCTTTGAGTATGCTATGTCAAAAATACTTCTTCAATAAAAGTCTCTTTTCTGCAGTACTGAAGTCTGGAGTTACTAAATATGTTAAACGCAGTGCTATGTAGTGAAGCTTTAGCTCAGCAAAAAATAACGCATTTGAATTTCTCCAAATGCATAACACTTCTCAAGATGGGACTGCAGATCAGAATTTGAATGTACTGCCATGTTTTGGTAGGGGGGTGTGACTGAATTCACCAACAAAAATAGAGTGAGTTTGTAGGTTTCTAAATTACATGTAATTATAGTCACTTCTTATATGAAGTAATAGAGAAGAAAAGCTATAAGGAAACTGAAGAAAAAATGTTTTCCTTTATAGTAATAGGTTTATTTCTGAAGTTAATTTTAAATTCTATGGTCTGCCTTTTCAGTCATATCCCAAACTGCTATTTTGAAAGGTAATGATGAATTGCTAAAAACAGAGTGCTGTTATAAGATTTGCTCCTTAATTTCTTTTCATTTGAATATTTAACATAACGTGCTACTAACTTATCATAGATCATGTTACAGTTAAACCTTCTCTGTTTTCTCTCTTTTCCCACTTTGACTTTACTTAGATTTCCATTCTAAAGATTCATTAAAATAAATCTCTTCTGAAGTTTCAAAAAAACAAAAGTCTTTTGACTTTAATGGATAGCTTGAGAAAAAGGCTTAGATGGACAGTCCCTGGCATTTAAATTTTTCTCCCTCCTTTGCAGCCGAATAGTATGATGTTGCACATAAGCAACCAGAAAAAACACATCATCTTGCCCCATTACATGCAAAACTGCTCCTTGAGGAGGAGCCATTAAAAGCAAATTGCATACTTTTATTAAAAAAAAAAATGTTTTTCAAGAGAAAAGAATATGCTCCAAAATCTGAACTTAGTGACATTTACATTATTTTTTCTTAATTCTTATGTATGACTGAAATGAGGACTGAATGCATGTTTAACATATTATGCATATGGCAAATATTAGGTATATATAGTACTGTGAAAGTTGTTTTTTTAGTCCTTCTTGGAAGTAGTGGTCCTGAAAGATTCAATGCACTGTACTAGTAATCGCTCTTACACATTGTGTGAGGCATTTCTTAAATTCTGAACTTGGACCAATAGAAATGTAGATCTGCATTTAAATGTTAGAATCTCTAGAGCATTCATCATAGTTAAGTTAAATATAAGTAATATATGAAATATGCCAGTTAATAAACAGTTAACGTACAGGTGTTATTTTAGAAGAGGCCCCATTGCATTGTTCTGTTTGGCAAGGTTATTCCCTTTCCAATTCGTATATCAGTAAACAACACTGAAATATGAAAGACCTGATTTATTTTAACATGCTGAACTGCTGTTTCTGACCTATATTATTCTGGAACATCTGTTGTCCTAAATTTTTAGGTTTTGTACTAGTCTAAAGCCTGCAATATTGAGTCGGGTTTTATATTGACTTTACAGCATGTGAAATTCCTCTTTGATGTTCATTTTGCTTGAATGATGACCTCAGATTTTGACTCTTAAAACCAAGTCTTTCTTTCATTGTTCCAAGGTTTTGGTCCTCCCCCCTCACCTTGTGAAGTCAGAGCTGTAGAATTATCTCAGAGTTTTGGCCCGTTCCTCTCGGTCACTCAGCTGGGGCTCTGTTCATCTGCATCCTTCTGCTGTCTTTTGAACAAAGACCTCCTGTTTATGCTTCCTAGCTCACATAGTATTTTCAGGAGTCTCCTTATTTAGTCAGCTTGATGTTTTGAAAAACATACAGAAAGATACTTCTTGAGGCCTCCGCAAATGTGGAAGTGTATCAAAATATAGATGTATATTAAAAAAAAAAAAAATCCTTTTTATTGCTTTCATTCTAAAATCATTATTTTCCTTCTGCTTATAAACACGTAGCTTGCAGGGTTAGCAATGCAATGTATACCTCCTTAAATAAAATAATTACTTGATTGTTTGCTGTTTAGTTACTGCATTTTAGCAAACTTCCCTACCCAATTAGGAGGAGGATTTGGTTCCTGGTGTTTTCTTTCTTCAGTTAACACATGGATGATGATTTTTGTTCTGATACGTTTTTTTATAATCAAGATAAAACACTGAATATGACAGGAAATCATAATCCTTTTCACATGTCATTTGATTTTCCTTCTACCTGCTTTTCTGCCACCCTATGTTCCTCTGCACTTCACTGGTCCAGCTCTCCTCTTGGTTTCCCACTGCCTTTTGTCCTCCCCTACATGTAAGCCCAGTTTTTGCCCTCAAAATCTCCTACACACGCGCGCGCACGCGTGCACACACGCACACACACGCACACACTTTCCATTGCTATTTCCTGTCTGTGTTATCTGTTATACTGAGGTTTGGCCCTTAGGGCTTGAAGTAGTTTGACTTGATGCCAGGGAAGCGATGAGGAGCGACGGTCTTGCTGGCTGCTGACAGCTCGTTCCTGAGTGAAGCAGCTGCAGGTAAATTTGAGAGCAACCTGTTTTTTTCTTTTTTTCATCCATTGGGAAATTTGACCTTTTTGAATAAGGACAAACGTCTCATCAAAGTTTGAGGAAGATGTGAAGTTTATACAATGCTCTGATTGTGATAGCTTAGCAAAAAGAGACAGTGGTGTGTATTTCACACTGTTAGACTAAATTTGAAAAGGAAAAAGAAATCCACCAACAAGAAAGGTCAAATATATATGTTTATGTGTATTTGACATCTGAGTGAGTGCTCTGGGCTGTCTTCAAAGCCAGTGGAGGAAAATAGGCAGTCTGGGCATGACTCACTTAAAGTTGATGTCTAAAATGATCGGCTAAGTGCCTGTTTCTCAAAGGTAGGTACGTGAAGTTTGGTGAGTGTAATCTCAGTGGAGAATCCCTTCGGGGATGTGGAGTGCTTACTCTGGAGCAGGAAGCAATACTAATTTTGTTTTTGAGAACAAACCTTCTCGTCTTTAACTAACACTTTAAAAAAAAAAAATCAATCCTTGTAATAAAATAAATCAGAGTGGTTGAATAGGTACAGTTGATTCTCTTCCAGAAATGTTTCTATGTATTTTCCATCCTCTGTATGATGGGAAGTGTGAAATCTAGTGAAGAGAATATTTGTGTTGTCTTAATACTCTACTAATTGGCTCCTTATATACAATATAAACATTTTTGTCTGCAAGTGATGTGAACTTGGCCTCTGTTTATTTGTTTTTATTCAGAAAATTGTAACTGCTAATTAGTGGTCATGTCACACTGACAACAGAGACATTTAATTTTGTTCTCCCCCATTGGAAGGAGAAGGCAGTGAGAGGGAGGAGGAGGGCTTAGAGATTTCAGCGTAGCTTATTGTCTACGCAGATGAGAAGCTTTGCTGCCATGTAGCTTGTGTATTGTCCCACAGAGTTTTGGTAGCTTGACCTGCTCTTCAGTCTGTTGACCCTTGTCTTTCTGCTCAAGCTTGTGCCTGTCTAATGCTAATTAGAGAGCTGTTTTCAGCGGTGTTCTCCTGAAAGCAGCATCTTGTCCAATGACTGCATTGGTGGTCCCACACAGACTGGTGCAGTGCATTTTCCCAGTTGCCCTCACTGCTTGCACTTTGAGCGTTTACCATACGAGATGTATTATGCACTTATTAAGCGATGGGGTTAAGATACCAAGTGCTCAAATACTGTAGTGTTGAGGTGCTCTCTGACTAGCTGGATAGCACATTGATAAAGGAGTAAACTGGTGTGCTGCATGTGTGTAGTCAAATTCTGTTGTAATTCTTTTCAGCATAGCTGTTGATTCAAAACACACTGAGAGAACTAGATAAAGGACTATTATATTGGAGACTCAAATAGCGCCAAGACTTTTTGTCTGCTGGGCTGCCTTTGCATTCCTCCTAAAAGTAGTACAGAAGAACTAATAGGCATTTGATGTCAGGGCTTCACAGAATAACTTGAATATTTTGCAGCAGCGAGATGTATAGAGTCAAAAACAATGTATAAATTACCCTTGCGTGATCTATTCCTATTCTTTGTTCATTGAGGACTTGGTTAAAACTGTAAGTCTTGCTGATAAAATTTTTTGTTTCTCAGTAATCACTATAAAGTTGTTAAATTGCAAGTACCCATTACACAATCATGTAAATATATTGCTTAACTGAAATACTTTGGTAGAAAACTGACTTGCCCAAGTCCATCTCAGTACGATAAGTACATTCTTTACAAGTGCATCCTGAGACAGCTGGTATGGCTTGGAAATCATATGAACTACAACTTTTCTTTATAGTTTTATGGCTTTTTTATTGTGTCATGATTTCATGATAATTTGAGAAATGTGAGTGATGATGTTTTTCAGAAACTGCAGATGCTTTGTGTTCTTTTTGTTGTTGTTGTTGTATTGTTCATGGTCAGTATTAGGAATGATGTGATGAAGTTGGTTTATTTAGTCCATAATTCAAGAACCCTTTTTAAAATCCAAACTATGTTTCAGTTAGGATAAGCACAAAAAATAGTTTATCTTGAAGATTGGATCGTGTGTTCATCAAATGAATAGCTCCAGCAGTACTTAAGCTCAAATCCAGCTCAAACTGAGTTTTATATGCTTATTTACAGGTGTGTAAAGTTTACGTGGTCAAGGAAATAGTCTGCAAAAACTTCAGAAGGGTTACAAATTTCACTTCCAGAAATTTTTGTTAGTGAGACCTCAGTGCTTTTGTGAGTGAAGTTGGTGAGTAAAGAGAACTGTGCACAGTCCCTTTTTAATTGGGAGCTGTGGGCCTTGTTATTTGGAACTGCTTAGTCAATGCAAAAAGATCTAGTCAGCTAAGATGGAAAACTTACTTTCTTGCTGAACCTTTTTAAAATTGCAAATAGCAACCTAGAATGTAGCAAGCTAAGGGGGATTATTATTGTGTTTAAAGTTTGTTGGTCTGTTGGAATGTTTAGAAAACTGCTATAATAAGTAGATTGTCAATGGGAGGGAAAAGAACATCTTCTGGCGTTGATTTATCTTGTTTGTTCACCAATTGGAAAAATTGCTACATAGAAGAAAAATTATAGGAGCAAAAACTTTTTAGGGCATGTATTTGTGGCTTGTAATTTAGGAAAATGGATTTTGTGTGTACACGTGCATTTTGTTTCAAGTATCTTTTGCTGTGAGTGATTACTGCCGAGCTTGCTGTGATCCTATCGCAGCCCCAAACTGCTTTTAAACAGGAAACTTTGTCTGATTGCTTTTTTTTTTTTTTTTTCAGAGGGATTTGGCTGATGTATTTGGCATGTAGCCTGTCTGGGGCTATAGTTATAGATACAGTTATAAGATACCTTATTATTAAGTGAAGAAGAGGAAAAACTGTAATATAGAAAAATGTCATGACACATAGGGTCTCTTCAGGTGTTTTTAATCACAGCACTGCTTTTCTGTTCCTAAACCAGCATGTAGCTTTTCACCCCTTCATCACTCTCTGGTTTATGGATATCTTCCTGAGTGTTACTTTGCTTCCAAACAGCTTCATCTTTACTCTCTTGAAGAAAAGAGCAGAGCCAAACTCCTCTCTGCTTAGAACATGTGCCTCTGAATTTGGTTTTTGTTTTCTAGTATGTGAAAATTTTTATAAAACATAAAATTCTTTACAAATCTGATTTCACAACTAGTACTCTGATACCATTTGATAGCATGACTAGCTTAATTGTTTATTTTAAAAATTTCTGATCTTGTTATACAGGAAATGTACTTAAATATTTTATCCCTAAAAGTGACCAAAACTATGTAAAGACTGGTGTGGAAATCTCTGTTTTTATGAATGAAATATAAAGTTAGTCTATTTTGATCAACTAAGAGGTTGATCAAAACAACTAGAACTTGAATACTGATAGCATTTGTAATTTTGTTTAGTTCCTGCAACTGTGAATGCTGTTCTTGCCTGTATTGCCAATGTTTTATAGTCTTATTAAACTATTTGAGTGGATATCCTGCAAGAGTTAATTCTACCTACTCTACTTACTTGCTTCTGCTATGAAAACCCTTTTTTCTTCTAAATTAGAAAGCTCTCTCCCCCCACTAGTTTTAAGAACATTGTTTCATTATTCTTGCTGCATTCTGAATGTTTTATTTATTTATGTATTTCTCTGGGGGTGGAAAAGGTCGTTAAATAATTGGGCATTTTCCATCCCCTTTTTCTCACAGTAAATCAGATCTTAATGTTCAATTACTCTGCAGCTATTGAGGCTATCGCAGTGTAGGTATAAACCACTACATTCTAATTTGGCAATATTTTAGAGTTGCTCTATAAGCTTCTCTGCCAACACTTCTGCTGTTGGTATAAATGACTACATGATGCAAGGCAAAGAAGAGTCAAACTCAACATGTTAAGAGAACCTTTTCTTTAAATTTCTGCATGTTCGTCTTTTGCTATAGTGTCTGTGTTTTCAAGTCGTTGTTTGAGATGCTTTTTGTAAGCTGTGTTAAAATTTTGCAAAAGCATTTTAAGTTAGAGTGGTTCTGGGTTGATAATTATCAGCCACATTTGACTTTTAAACATTTTCCACATTGACACTGATTTTCATATTATAACATTTAAAAAAATCAAGCTATTGTATGTGGCAGTTTTTTTTTAATGCAGTTCATACAAATTCTAAGCCTCAAGCAGTCATTTCTTTAATAATTTTCTCAGCATTCTTTGATTGTAATCTTGTTTCTTCCTGGTAAGAATGTACGAATGGTCATACTGGATCAAATTGGGTATCTATCTAGCCTATTGCTTACAGGAATGAATAGCAGGTGAGCAGAGGTGTGGGTGAGAGCAGAGAAAACAGTGATTCTTCCCTGGAAACTTAATACCGAAAGTCTGCTTTTTGGATCTGCACCGAGTGACCATTAAAGCATGTGTTAAAAACAGTAAAGCAAAACCTCTCACTTTGTATTTCACTTTCTACATAGCACAGATTGTTTATACATTTCTGTCCTGTGGCATTTTGGTGGTATTGTTTCCATTTTGAGGGATCTTAGTCTGTTTAGTTGCTCTTTGTGTAGAATTTGTTTTTCCTATCTCTGTGGTTTCTAGTTCCCTCATCTCCTTTTTTAAGAAAAGGGAAAAAACAAAATGTAGGGCTTAAAAGAAAAAAATAAATAAATGTGGGTGCACCTGTAAGTATATAGCATGACATAATGGGTTCTTTGGGGCAAAATTCCTTGTCTTCTACTTGAACTTTAAAACCACTGACCGTTAAAATGCAGGTTTAAGAATGTTTTATAACTCCTGATATTTTTTCTTTATAGGCAATAGCTAGGTCAAAGTCCATTACTATGTATGTAGGTATACTCAGGATATATTCTGCTTGACTACATACACATCTGTAGACTATATCAGGATTTACTAATATTGAATTTGGTAATGTAATTCATTGCCTGATTGCAAAGTATCTTGAGGGTTTTCTACAATTCTACAAAGTTGGCATTAATTTTTACTGTTGGATTAACAACAGCAAACTTTGTCATTTCATTTTCACTGTTTACTCTTTTCTTCCCCTAGTACCCTGCTTTTCAAATAATTTATTAATGTAAGGAACAGCACAGATAGTTTCTGGATCTTTCTAAAGTTCTTGTGATAAGCATTAAGAATTTATTCTGAGCCTTTCATTCTGTTTATGCATTTGTTCTAGCAGCCATGTTTTAAATGGGAATTTAAATGGAGTTTTGAATGGAATTTTCTTTTGATTTCATTCCATACATGTCAGCATTGAGCTCTTGAGCTTTTTTGTCAAACAGTGAAAGGCAGTAGAAAACCACTGTCATCTCAGAGGAAATCACCAAGGTTGAATTTGTTAAGATATAAGCAAAAAGCACTATTATACATTTATTTTTCTAGTTTAATCTTCTATTGCATTTAGCTCCATTTGAAAGTATCAGAAAATCTGATTCTCCTTTTGTTGACTTGTATTTTTATATCAGTATTTTCATCAATATAACTGGTTATTCCCACTTTATACAAACTAAAGTGAGAAGACTGAGTCTTTCTTGCACCTGAAATGGTAGTGAACAGATTTTTCTGAGCGATAAACTGTAAGCCTAGGGATGTACAAGCAGTTACTTCATGAAGGTATGTGTGCTCTATTTAAGTATGCAGGAAGATTTACCTCCAACTTAGTTTCGCTAGGCTGCTTGGGAACTTCTCAATGCTGTTTCATCGTGACTAACCTGCATAATTTCCTGCCATCAGCTTTTTCTTCCATCATTAATAAATACATGGAACAGTGCAAGTCACAGCACAGCTCCCCAGGGCACCCCGCTGTTAACTTCTTTCTGTGCTGAGACTTGCCCATTAATAATACTCTTTTGCTTCCTACCTGTTGGCCAGCTTTCAGACCATGACAGGACTTTACTACTCACTCTGCAGTTACCAAGGTTGTGGGGTCTTTGTTATGGGTTGTTGGTTTTTTGTTTTGTTTGGTTTTCTTTTTGAACAGGCTCTGATGCAGGACATGTGCCCTACATTCAGTGGTTCTTCCTTATCTGCTGTTTTCTTAACCCTCCCAGAGTTTCTTACCGCTTAGAGAGGCAACTTTCCACTTGTAAGGGTTGTACTTCTTTTCATCCCTGTAATGCTCATGGAAATGCTTTATGTCTCCACCTAGATTCAACCTCCTGGTCCTCAACATCCAGTTATTTTTCACTTTTAAATATGCTGTATCTTACTCTGTGATAAAAGAGGGTAAGCAGAAAAATCATAATTCAAGTTGGTGGTATGTGGTAATGAATGATGCAGTTTGGGTATCTTCCAGTGAATGTATAGCACTGGTCTCCTTTTATTGTGGAGCTCACTAGCAAGGAAAGTGAAATTATATCTACAAAGGTTAGGTTTTTTTTCAGTTACCTTTTTTTGTAAAGCACATAATTTGGTTACTTGAAATAAGGCTAAAATTGCACCCTGAAGATAATTTACAGCATATAAATTCTTACAGAATGAAAGAGCCTCCTTTTTCTCATATACTGTAATTAATTCAGCATTTTGGAAATTGTAAAATAGTTTATTTTTGAATTTGGTGTTATTACACTGTTTCTTTTATGTAGTATTTCTGTTGTATGGCATCACCCTTTCACCTTCCAGTTTACCTTTTCTGCTTTTCACTTTCTTCAACAATTAACATAGTTCTAACTTTTTTATCATGGATTTATTGCCCCATTTTCACACTTATTTCTGATTCTCACTAAAGTGAGAACTAAGTAAGCTGTTTTCTTGTTTTAGCGGAGTTACAATTTTAAAAAAAAAAAAAAAAACCTTTTTGTTCCACAGCAAATGTATATGTAAAAACTTCCATAGCTGATGTGTAGAAAAGCAAAGCTGGTTTTATCTTTGTCCAGAACATTTCAGGGTGTTGCCACTGTTGTTTAAATCAAAAATGCCAAAATTCTATCTTCAGTCTATTCTAATTTATTGTAAACTGTATGTTTCCGGAAAAAAAAAAAAAATTACCGTGGCGTCCACCACATTGGTACTTTAGAGAGATCACGGGCAAGGGGTCTGCTGTCACAAGACTTGAAGACTTGTGTGCATGCATAGACTAACTGGTGCCATATTCAAACACCCTGGTGGTTTAATATTTGGGAATTTTGATTTGTCTGGGGCAGGCATGGGTATTTTAAAGCATGATGCATGCATTACATACTTGATTTTCTCAATTAATATTATTTAGATTGTAATCTTTTCAAAGTAAAAATAATGTGAATGAAATAGCTGCAATAAGGTCATGCATTGGTATATTTGAGTATATTCTTGTGTTTCAGTATGTAAGTGCATAGTTACACCAAATACATGGGTATACATGGGAATGCAAGTGTGTGGATCACTCAGAGCTTCTTTTTGTTAAAAAAAACTACTTTACAATCCTATTTCTTCTGTTTTTATACTAAATATTTGTGATGGATTCCTCCCTAAATAGCGTGGGGCAAAAATAATCTGGTAACAAATTCCAGTGTCAGAAGACTGATGGAAAGCGGAAGACTTTGTCTTTGTTTCATTTGCTTAATTCTCTGTAGAGACTGTTCCTTTGGGAAATATGTAGGTAACACCGTTTATTTAAAGTATTGGAGGTAGCTAAGTAATTTGTAGCAGACTGCTTCGAATGATAATGAGTGCTGCTGCTTTTCACCTCAATCTGCTACCTGAGTAGTGAGATGGGCTGAGATATGTAGTTGGTCTTTTACCCAAAAGCTAGTTTAAAGCTTGAAATAGTTCCTTGTCACCCTCCCTTGTCTCCTCCCATGTGAGGTAATGTGTTGCAGCTGAAAACATCCAACCTTTACACTAATTAAGGAGAAAAATAGAGGTGGTGGGTCTTCTCTCACTTGTACTTGCAGTGAAGTTGCTCTGAAGCCAGCTGAGAGCAGGCTCTGATGGGCTGCATCTGGTCTGATAACAAGGGAGAGTCCTTGCACTGAAGAGATTTGTCAAAATAGACAAAGGAATAAACAAGTACAAACCATGTCCCCCTAAGATACTCATAGAGAAGCTGTTGAAGTTTGAGCTGGATGAGCAGACAGTGAGGTGGATTGAAAACTGGCTGAACGGCCAGGCCCAGAGGGTGCTGATCAGTGGTGCAAGCTGGAGGCTGGTAATGAGCGGAGTACCTCAGGGGTCCGTACTGGGTCCAGTCCTGTTTAACATCTTCATTAACGACCCAGATGATGGGGTAGAGTGCACCCTTGGTAATTTCACAGATGACACAAAACTGGGAGGAGGGGCTGACTCACTAGAGGGCTGTGCTGCCATCCAGAGAGACCTCAACAGGCTGGAGAAGTGGGCTGACAAGAACCTCATGGAATTGAAGAAGTAGAAGTGCGGAGTCCTGCACCTGGGGAGGAGCAGCCCCACGCACCAGTACAGGCTGGGGGCCACCCAGATAGAAAGCAGGTCTGCAGAAAAGGACCTTGGAGTCCTGGTGGACACCAAGTTGAACATGAGTCAGCAATGTGCTTTTGCTGATAAGAAGGCTAATGGTATTCTTAGCTGCATTAGGCAAGGTATCGCCAGCAGGTCAGGAGAGGTGATCCTTACCCTCTACACAGCATTGGTGAGACTGCACCTGGAGTAGTGTCCAGTTCTGGGCCCCCCAGTACAAGAGAGACATGGAACTACTGGAGAGAGTCCGATGTAGGGCCACCAAGATGATCAAAAGAGCACCATTCATATGAGAGTTTGGGACTATTCAGCCTGGAGGAGGCTCAGGATGGATCTTGTCAATGTCTATAAATACCTGAAGGGAAGGTGTCAGGAGGATGAAGTCAGACTCTTCAGTGGTGCCAAGTGCCAGAACAAGAGGCAATGGGCACAAACTGAAATACAGGAGGTTCCTCCTGAAAATCAGGAAGCACATCTTTACTGCACAGGTGATGGAGCACTGGAACAGGTTGCTCAGAGAGGTTGTGGAATCTCCCTTCTTGGAAATCTTCAAAAGCTGTCTGGATATGGTCCTGGGCAACTTGCTCTAGGTGCCCCTGCTTGAGCAGGGAGGTTGGAGCAAATGACCTCCAGAGGTCCCTTCCAGCCTCAACCATTCTGTGATTCAAACCAAATTGTTCCCCCCCCTTTTTTTTCCTGAAATGTAGTCCTATTCCTCAGCATTCAGAGATATCAGACTACCGTCTTCATCCTGCAAGAGCAGTCGGGAAGGGGCTGTCTTGGTAGGAGAACCGGTGCCTTGAGGAGGGTGTTCAGGTACTTGTGTATGGAAGACGTCAATGTAATGTGTCAGCACTGACGCCCTCAAAATGCTCCTTCAGAAGACCCCAAGAGATAAGCTAGGGGAGGATGTTAAGAGGCTTTTTCCCCCAGTGGGGTGGGAGTCTTTAACAGTAGGGTTCAGCATCTGCAGACCCATGGATGCTGAGCTGCAACATGAAAAGGATCAGCTTGGTTCACCATGTCCCTCTGGACAGGTGCATTTACCCTCATTGAGACCTGAAAGCAATTAAAACTCTTGTGCTTCCTTTGTCATGATTCCAAACGGATCCATTTCCCTTTCTTTTTCCCTTATGACTTGGTTTATGATTTCTGCTCTTTTTCCTCCGTCAGCTTTTGTTGCTTCATGGTAGCAAGGAAAGGTAACAATACAGGTCTTCTGGATTGTTTGGGCAGTCCTTGATGAAGGAAGATAATTGAGCACCTGTGGCTCCAAATAAGTGGTGGCTTAACATCTTGGGAGGGTGCATGTGTTGGAGGGATGGCACGATGCATCATTTGTTCAGCTGTTAAAAGCTGCTAGGACACGGACACTTTCTGCAAGCTTTTGTCTGATCTTGTTCACTTGCTGTCACTATAAAATTTGTTCCATACTTTTGTTTTAGCTGAAAGCTCTTCATAGGATATGCTTATCCACACCTAAGTCATCCCATCTTTCCAGTCAAAAACTAAACTAATTTGGTATTCTCATTTGAAAAAAAAAAAAAAAAAACACCGAAACACCACATATACTCCTATGGGTCATTTGTTAGAGGATGACATCTTATAGGTCAGGGCAGGAAAAGGGCTGCTGTTATATTGATTTGGAATGCCACAGAGTATTTCTTGAAGGCTGGAAGTCATTACTTTTACAGACCTGTTATGTCTTATGTGCTCAGCATAAGCTTACTCTTTTGGCCCTTGCTGTATGCTCTCCTGCTGTGGTCCAAATGTTTTGTTTGCTGGCTACACAGCCTTGCTTCCTCCCTGTATCAAACACAGCTGATTCACAGATCTGTGACCTTTCACTGATGTACTGGTGTATAGTCCAGAAATGTGGGAGGGACAGAGGGGCTCTGTTATGCTTTGGAAAATGTGTTATAAGAAACAGATTCTCAGTACCAGCCTTATAAAATAGGCATTCCCTTTCATAGAGTCTAATTTGCCTTTGGCAGAACAGCCTCACAACTCTCTGCATGGGTTGTGTTGTGAACCCATGCATAAGTGCATGTGTGTCGTGTGAATAGATGCCTTTTTCCCTGGATGCTGCTTCCATGGAATGATGGTTAGACTTTTATGTCAGGCTTCTAGGAATTGTAGACATTTGCTTTTGTGTAAAAAACATTTGGATAAAAGTCCTTTAGAACTAATCTAGGAAGGGATTGAACAGAGATACTTTCTGCTTTTTTCTAAAAGTACTGAGCTGCAACTTGTTTCATAGTGTGAATAGAGAGGTAGGGAGTAAACTTCAGAAGAAAGTTTAAGAAAACAAAGTAAGCATGTTGAGAAGATTTACAGGCATAATTCAAGCTGATTAGCTCAAAAAGTATGTAGAATTAAGGGAGCTGGTACTCATAGCTTCTGCTTACAAATGTAGATCATTAGGTCGTTATCTGCATGCACACTGCATTGCTTTCAGTACATTTAATTTTGACTGGAAAGCTTTTGCATTCTTCCACCTGCTGATTTTTACCTACAGTCTTTAAACATCTTGAAAAATGCAGGTGTCTTGTTTCGTGCTTTAAAATATTTTTCATGTGACATTTACACTTTGGCTTCTATTAAAACGTTAGTGGCTTGATAATTGCAAACTTCAAGTTATTTCAAGTAAGTGGTAAAATGTGAACATTTCAGATGGTTGGCATGGAAAGGTACAAACAAGATTTGTTTTCCTAACAATAAAGGCAACATCGGTAGATACAACGCTTTGGTATTCTAGGTAGCATACAGTCCTCTATTTATAAATAAGATGTATATGAATAAACAATTATTGTGTACATGTGGGGCTTAATTCTGGGTGGTACTAGACATTCTTGCTCTGTAATGACCACTTCCTATTTTCTACTGAGTAAAACAGTTTAAAGAAATTCTTAGGTAGTATATAACTGATATTTTGTTACTGTATTGGTCATAATTGTAAGTATGGAGCAGCAACTCTCACTTTATATATGGTGTTTCTGGAGCTTATAGCTCACTTCATGTGCTAAGAGGATAAAAGGAGTCTTTGAAAGGAGAATTTAGCATAAAGCTTAATTGTTTGCAAAGCTAACTGCCTCTTTGCTGATCTTTCATTTTTCATATTGCTAGGCTATTCAGATAAATCCAGATCTTTCTGTAGCTAATTCTTTGTCAAAATCACATTTTCCTCAGTGAACCAAGATCCAGATATGCACGTCCACATAAATCTTAAAAGCTCTTTTAAATATTGTTTCAGTTTTTATGCCCTGAAAGGTTGTTCAATGAAAATACTAACACCTAATATTTTTCTTTCAATACTATGCTTGCTCAGGCAACAAGCAGAATTTTATTCCCCTCAACCCACAATAGAAGAAAGAACATTCCCAAATTGGATCTTGTGCAGTGATGACTGCTTTCAGCTCAGAGCTCAAGTGGAGGCCCAAACACTGAGCTGCTATTTTTCTTTTCAACTGGAGAAAAATGTATAATGCCTTAGCGATATTACTCGTATACTTCCCTCTAGTGATGTAATCCCTCTCCATTCCATCAAACTAATGTCTTCCAAAGAAAATATATAAAGGAAAAAGGGAGGAGGTAGGACTATTCATAATTATTTTCATTTGTCAAGCAGGGTAGAACTTGTTCTACGTTTATTTTACTACTTGTGCTTGAAACTGAATGCTTTCTTAACAGTGTTGTTGTAGCCACATCACTATAGTATTTGAGCTCCTTACAGTCTTTGTAATATTCATCCTTATGGCAAATAATTATTTGTTGCTCTTCTACAGACAAGGAATTATGGGTCAAGAAGATTTTTAAAGCTAGATCTCTAAAGAATTTATCTGAGTATTTTAATGATTTTGGTAGGATTCAAAATTGTGGTGAGCTCAGTTGTGTCAAAACAGCAAGGCTACAGCTGCATCCTTTTCACTTCAACTGAGCTGGACTGGCAGTGCTCGTGGGCACCTGTCCTCTGAGCGGTGTTTCAGTAGACAACAGAGATGAGGCATTTAGCAAAGAGAGCTCCAAAAGCTCCTGCAAGCTGGGAGGCTTCTTTTGGTCTTAAAGATATGAAGGCATAATTTCCTTCTTTTCCAGATGGTTCAATGTGACCTGGAGCTGCAGCAGTCAGCTGATGTTAACAGACAACCTTATTACCCATCTCTTTAACAAACTGTACGGTGCACATTATTTAATCAGTGAACTGGCAACAAATTAAATAGTTGTATTGTTCATCACAGAACCTTAATTAATAAAATCTGACTCAAAGTGAGCAAGTCTGCCCCTAGGCATATAATTGTGATTAGATATTTGAAATAATCAAGGTAACTTTTTCATATTTTGTTGTGGTTATTATAATCATTTTTTTTTTGTCCTGGGATTTCATTCTTGAAGAATTCTGAAAGTCTGAAAACTTCACAGAGGAAAGTAGGAATACTGTACTATTGTGTGGTAAAGTATTGCCCACATTGCTCTTTCTGTCTATATAACTCATAAGGGTTTTATTTATTCCTTCTGCTTGCTTGCTGCTTTATTCCATGCCTGTTGTTGATATTTTTAAGAGGAGAGTGAGGGTGAAATAATCATTAACTGAGGGTAAACTGCCTCAACAGAAGGGTCTGAGGCTTTTTAACTTGGCTTTTCAGGGCATGCCTTCCAAAAAGCCTGGGGCAGATGCATGAAACTATTGCTACTTGTCAAAATAGTGGCATGACTATATTAACTTTAATTAAAATACAACATTTACATTAAAATGCAGGGACTCCAAAGGAGTTTTTCCAAATATGAATGTTTTAAATGACATTGTGAAGTACTTAGCTTAAAAATGTAAAAGCCTTATCAATGAACAGCTAGCTTTTAGCGTTTGAATATCTTCAATTTTTCAAGTATTTCACATTTTTTGAATTGCATGGGGAATGACGGTGAAAAGCAATCAAATAATGTAGTGTCAGGGAGAGTATTCTAGCTGTAGTATTCTAGTAGTAGTCTAATTACCATTAGACTGCGGTAATCACTCCCTATTCTCAAATTGCTGTGGTTAGCAGTCTACTTTATTCATCATCTTTTAAGGGAGATCTTACTTTGAAAATTAATCTGGCTATATTGAGTGCCATTATTTGCCATGTTTGGCCCTCTGTCCTGGCTGTGGTTAACAGTGTTCCTTTTGACAGACTGTGATTTGGACTTAGATGTGAGAACACTCTGGAGACCTGGAGTTGTCGATAAAATGGGACCCGTCAGAAGCAGCAGACTTACTTGGACAGAAGAGATCAGGTGCATAAATAGCATTGCTATTGGGAAAAGGTAGCTGTGTGCGTTGCTTGTCTGAGTATTGATGGCAGGACTCCAGTGTGTATTCAGATGTATTTTTAGGTAAGGGCCCCTAAACCAACAACTGACTGACTACTATTGCCTCTTATGAATATAAAACTCACTAGTGGTGAAAGTTGCGACTAAAGTCTTAAGAACAGAAATGGTGTTCTGAAATGAAGTCATTACTATTTTAATGTTGCTGTTGAAGCCAAGCATCTGGAACTGGAGATTTAAACAAAACGTGAATGCCAGGAGCCCTTTTCCTGTGCAAGTTGCATCAAACTTTGGCATTGCAGTAGTAGGACCAGACTTTTGAACTCTGAAATGTATCAACTTCTGCACAGTGTAAAAGGGCTTCTTTGGGTAGTCTGGAAGTGGTGGCATACAGAAATGTGCTGATTTCCTACTGATCTTGTGAATGCATATACAGGATGCGATTTTTTTTAAACAGAGTTGAAAATGTGAGCTGTTTATTGTGGCTTCAGACCATCTTCTTCAATGAAGCTCATTATTACACAGCTGTGAGAGGTTTAAATTTAGATATGCTTCTGTGCAGACTACCAGTATGTTTACTGATGATCTCTCTGCGGGAATATGATGACAAAGATGAATAATACCTCATCTGTACATGCATATAGAATAAAACAAATATTTCCCGGCCTTTTCAGTGCACCAGTATCTGTATGAATCTTCCCCTTGCTGCTCCAGCGTATCAGTTACATTCAGATATCCATTTTTAAGTAAGTTCACCTGGTTTTGCTAGACTATGTAAGTTTTAATGGAGAATATTTAATATTGGAATGGAATAAACTGTCCTGCTAGAGGGTTTAAAAAAAACTTGTGTAAATAATGCAGAGTGGAGAGTTGTTTTTTAGTCTGTATTTGTTGGGAAGCATGGCTAGGTTGAGGGCCACTGGCAGGAAGACAGGGCAGTGTGTTGGTCCTTTTGGCCAGAACTTTCTTCTGTTGAAGAATTGACAGTGCTGTCTGAGACTGATGTTCTTCTCTAATTCTGCCATTTAATACAAGGTTGATGAACTTAATTCTGTTCTTGATTTGATTATAGGTGAAGAAATCTACTTTTCACATTGGTATTGGTCATGTATGTTGCATGTAGCAGGGAAGGCACAACAACACGTGTGCTTATTCCAGCTGGTCTTCCACACTTTTTAGAATCTAGAAGATTTTACAGCCCAGCATGAGGACAACATATAATCACCTTGTACAGGGGCTGGGAGTGGAGAGGAAGCAGAAGATACAGAGGAACCGTTATGGGAACTATTTAGTATATACCTTTTATACTGCAATGAATTTTTTGGGTAATGAAGATGCTAGCTTTTTTATTACTTGTCTGTTAATTGCTGACCTTTACAACATGATTCCAAGTTCACAGTAGTTAAAGCAATCTTATTGCTTCTATGCCTTTTTGGGTCATGGCAGCAGAAAAGGCACTCAGTCTCCTTGCCCTTTCATTTGGGAACTGAGATATCATGTAGGTTTTCTGTTCCTGGGAGATGATTGCTCGGATTTGGCTTCATTCAAAATCTATTACAGAAATGACAAGCTGAGGCTGTCCGTGCTTTAAGTGTGCTATTCAGTGCCTATTAACTGTTTGTCAGGCTTTTTATAGACAGTCTGTGAACTTTAAAAATATGAAATGCTTGCATTGTGTGGCAAATAGGGATTTAGCTAAACTACTTTTATTAACATTGACTGAATGCTTTTAGTATTTACATAGTATTTTACATGTTTGAAGTGCTGTACTAAAATTAATTACTTTTCAAAACACCCCTGTACAGTACTGTAGGTGAGAAACTTGGTGGCTAAATACCATCACTGCACTGAGAACGTCCCCACAAGGGTATAACAAAATGACTGAATAAGGACATTCTAAATTAGAAACTGGTTTAATTTAGTTTAACCTAGTTCGCTAGCTCTGACTTTTTGTGTATTCGGAACAGTCGATGACTGTGCTTGCTTTTAAGACTCCTATCACTCCTGGACATAACAGGACAATAGTGTGAAAAAAACAATTCCACATTTCTTTGCTTTTCCACCTGAATTATACTGACTGTTTTTTGCATAAATACATTTAATGGGTTTGTAGTGCCTAGAGAGGGACGTTGGAAGGTGTGAAATTTATATGTACTTCTAAAAAGCATAAAACAACAACGTACTTGATGATAGACCTGTTGACGTAATTACAGAAAAGTAGAGGGGTACATATTCATAACAGCTCACAGCCAGATTTAAAAGTTTTCTGATCTGCAATTAGGAGCAAGATTTCAGAACTTGGCATGTAGAAAATCTTACCCAAGCATTTAAAAGCTGACATCATGCAAAAGGGCAGATCATTTGAAATTTTGATCGCTTGCTTAATAGTGCTTAAGTTTCTAAGAGCCCAACACTGCATCGTAAATCAATGCTTGGTGAGAGAGAGAGCAGCATCTCCATCACTTAGTCCCCCTGCCAACAAAGAAAAAATAGTTTGCATGTAACTTGATTAACAGATGCTGTGATGATCTAGAAATTAAAAAAGAAAAACAATAAAAACAACCAACCAACCTTTACCCCACCCTCAGTTGCCCATAAACCCATCACTAGCAAAAAAAGAAGGGTAAAAGAAAAAATAATAAAAAAAAGGACAATTCTTTTTAGTTACACTAAAATGTCTTTGCTTTTTGCTACTAAAGATAATATGGAGGGGGGTGTGCCAGGGAGGAGGGGGAAGAATAATAGGAAGGAAAAACTATGTCCAACGTGTAGTTTCAGCTAGTCAGGCCCTTACCCTTTTTAAACTATACTCTTTCTAAAATAAAAACCTTTTCCTATTAACATTTAAAAGTTACCATGCCTGGAAAACTGTCCTACCTATATAATGTACTTCTTTTTCAAACTCTATTCAGTATGGTGTTTTTTAGCTTGTTTTACATTGGTGTGCCTGTCTAGATGTGATTTGTCTTTTTTGTTGATTTCAGACTCATCTGCAATGTGTTGTTTTTCTGCCAGTATGACAACTGAAATGGCAAATGCAGTGCCTTTTAAATGAAATGGTTACGACGTGCAAGTGCCGATCACGTCACAGCAGTGATCTTCAGTGAGCAGGCCTTTTATTTCTGTAATTAAGAACAGTGATGACATAATGTTTGGCCTAGGTGCTCAGGTCTTTGGCCTTTAGATTTCGCAGCGATGTATCATAGTGATGTTTTACAGCCCCAAAGGCCCTGCCTGAGCTGTGTGGTGGCAGCAGCAGCTCCAGAACAAGGGTGGAATTGGGGAAGGATGCTGTGACTTCTTGGGAAGCTTTTTGGGGAGGTGGGTCTGCATCTCTGTCTTTCACCTTATCTGCCACCCCTATTTGTTACATGGGATTTTGAAAACTTAGAAGATCATAGATTATTATTTTTTTTTTCTTACTGTTCCTTACCTTTCCCCTTCCCTCTACCCTGATGAAGAAGCTCTGTTTTCTCCTCAGGAGTCCTCACTTAGTCCACACTGCTGAAGAGAGGGAAGAAAAAGAAATATCTGAATCTCAGACTACTGCTGCTGTGAGGAATGAGGTGGGAAGAGGTTGAGAGACAGACCTTGAGAGGTGCAATGACTGCAGTGGAGAACATGGGTATCAGCTCCTGCTGTTGACTGGGGACAGAGGAGGTGGCAGACACCGTTACTAGTCACGTCAGAGGCACGTACGGCTGCACGCCGTTCTCTGGCACCTTCTGTCACAGGACTATCCTATGCGAGCCACAGTGCTATATGTTTTACAGACTGGTCAAAGGAATGCATGTTTACATAAAGCTTCCATTTGTTAAAATATACGTGCTACTAAAGGTATATGCACTTCTGTAGGTAATGCTTGGGAGTTTGATACTTGGGACTGCTGTGTGAGCTTGAAAGGGCACTGGTGGTTGCAGCATTTTTGTGTGCATTGACCTTTTTTACCTCCTCCCATACCATATTCCATTTTGAAATAGGTAACTGCAGGGCAAGGTGATAATAACAATGAAGATCAAAGGCTGTTACATACTGGTATTTTTTGTTTAGGTTTATTTCTGACCTTTTAGGCTGAGGAAGTCACTGTGTAATTTATCAGGGAAAAGTTTTCAAGCACACCGATTCTTTTCCTTCCGTGCTTGTCTGTGACTGTCACAGCCACTTTCTCCTCTGTTTCTAAAGGTGCACATGAAAGCTGCGAAGGGTAGAGCACCATTTTGTTAACTAAAAGGAAGTTTATACATAGTTATTTCTGAATGATTTTGTGAGGGAGGAAAAAGGCAAAAGGAATTTTCCCCCACTTCACTTAATTTTGCCTCTCTTGTGAGCAAGCTTTGGCTTCCTGAGAGCTATCAGAACCTAAGAGTTTATGCAAAATGGCTAAATTGGGAAATTGTGCTCAGCAAAAGAGATCTGTGTGTCTGTGGCTGCATGCATGTGTGTGGCTTTTCTTTTAGATCAGCTAATTTCACTTAGTGGGAAAATCAAAGCTGAAAAAGGGAAGTGGAAACTTTCTTTAAAGAGAAAGTCGTTAAAAACAAAACAAAACAAACCCACCTCCAAAACATTCTGAATGGAGCTGATGTTTCTGACAAGGACCGTCATATATTTGGACAACTTAATGGATTTGTATTGGAATTTCATTTCTTTGGTGAGGGGAAGTAGTTGTATTAACTGCTGGGTGATGTTTTTGTTTTCAATATGTTTTAGTAGTCCTACGTTCTTAGATTGAAATGGGAGAACATAGAAGCCAAGAAAAAACAAAGTGAGAGGAGGGGGAAAATGTCTTCTAATCTGACGTAGAACTGGAGAAAAGTTAAAAGGTTTGGCTGCTTAGAGCAGAACAAATCCGAAATCTTACAGCAGCAAAATAC
Source organism: Chauna torquata (assembly GCA_013399475.1). Taxonomy (NCBI): domain Eukaryota; kingdom Metazoa; phylum Chordata; class Aves; order Anseriformes; family Anhimidae; genus Chauna; species Chauna torquata. The sequence continues at coordinate 47,611 of VXAL01000782.1, read as the reverse complement.
TTGAGGCTCTGAGACTGTAATTCTCAAAATTACAGTGCTGAAAGCCAGTTTATGCTATTATAGTATTGAATGTTGTTGTGCATGAAAGCATCGCTTATAATAGAAAAAATGTTACTGAAGGTTATTCCTGCTGCTGCAGTAATTATCTTCCTGTAGTTTATCTTTGGTTGTCTAGATGACTCTAAAAATATGTGTATATATATATATATCGGGCAATAAAGCATCATCTATATTAAATGAATTCTTTACCGCAATATCTGACTTGGAATGCCTGAATTTTTATTTATACTTACCTCTTTATCCCATGAGCTAAAGATCTTTCAGAAACCAAAAGAGTTGGACATTTTCTCCTGAACATTGGTTTCTCATGGTTGTTAAGTTATTGCACCTTTCCCAAGAAATCAGAACTGGGATATTGGTGAATATTTTAGTTGTCTCAATTAAAAACCAAAACAAAACCAACAACAACAACAAAAAAACCAGATGCATTTAATTTTTTTTCCTGTAAAACAAGATCTTTTATAAAGAAGTTGACAGATTAGACAGTGTTAATGACAAAACAGGAGATGTGAGTTTGCATCATAATATCCCCTTGGCAGTGAATATTGAAGTTCAAAAGATAATTTCTGTCATCTGACTATAACCATATTTCCAAAGGGCTAAGTGGCTGCTTAGAAAATAAAACATGTCACTTTATTGAGGCTGCTGAGAACTAGTGTTCTTTGTCTTTATGATTCAAGCTATTATGTCAGTTTTACTACTGCTAGCCCTGCAGAACAGGTACAGTCATGGGAGACTGAACTGGTTCGTACATCACCTAGAGAATTGCTAATGAAGTTCCAGCTGCCAAATTCTTTCTGCAAATTAAAAGCATAGCAGAGTTTCACTTTGTTTATGTTGCTCTTTAATATTCTGCTTTTTAATTTCTAATGAATCTACTTACTGCTCCAAAGCCTTACTTTTGTTTTTATGTTCTGCTCAAGATGGTTGTCCTGTACATTAATTTTGAGTGTTACTGTTTTGGGCACAGTAGATGTACTATTATGCATGTCTTGTTGAGATCTTTAATGTTTAGTATAGCATTATATAAAATGTCACTGCAGTTGGAATTAGCCCACCAAACTTTTGCTACTAGTCACTGCAATGTAAGCTTCAAAAGGGAAACATTGATTTGCAGATCCCTGGTTGATTTTTATGGAGCTAACAGTTAGACAGGAGTAACTTTTTTTTCTGAGCAGATTTGGTCTGGATTAGAAGCCTATAAACGCAGAGCCAAATGGTCATTTTCACATTTGCGTTTCCAAGAGTAAGCTCTCCTTTAGGTCTGGTTAAATGACACTTGATTAAACCACTGTGACAGATTAGGGAGCATATCTATGTCCCATTATGAATTCCTGTGTTTTATGAATAGCGTCTATGACTGCAGCCATCAGTGTGCATTAGAACTTCCATTTTGTAGCTGAAAGAAAGCCATGCCTGAAGGACTGAAAATGGGAGAGAATGGCAGTTGTCAACAATGGGTAGCTGTAAGAAGGTTTGTAGAACATTGTAGAACATGGCTGCTTGAGGCAGTCATTCCTTTTTACCTAATTTCTTTCCCTCTAGGGCTGCAGCATGGGAAATCCTAACTGAAGAGCAAGAACAATGATAGGTGTGTTAGACTACTTTTAAAAGAGAGTTGCTTTCAAAGCACAGGAGGTGTTCTGGGACTGGAATCCAGTGGCTCCAGGGGAGAAATAGAGGCAGACAGAAACTGACTTACCTGAATTGTAATTCTAGGTAACAGCTTCCCATCTTGTCTTTCCTTCTCCTACCAAATTAATCATGAGTTTCATAGAATCATGGAAACATAGAGTGGTTTGGGTTGGAAGGGACCTTAAAGATCATATAGTTCCAACCTCCCTGTCATTGGCAGGAACACCTTCCACTAGACCAGGTTGCTCAAAGCCCATGGCCTTGAACATTCCCAGTGAGTGAGGGGGCACCCACAACTTTTCTGGGCAATCTCTTCCAGTGCCTCACCACCCTCATAGTGAAGAATTTCTTCCTTGTATCTAATCTAAATCTACCATCTCTTAGTTTAAAGCGATTACCCCTTGTCCTATCACTACACTCCCTGATGAAGAGTCCCTCTCCAGCTTTCTTGTACGCCCCCTTTAGGTACTGGGAGGCCACTATAAGGATTTCTCAGAGCCTTCTCCAGGCTGAACAACCCCACCTCTCTCCGCCTGTCTTCATAGGAGAGGTGTTCCAGCCGTCTCCTCCTCGTGGCCCTCTTCTGGACTCGCTCCAACAGGTCCATGTCCTTCTAATGTTGGGGCCCCAGAGCTGAATCCTGTACTCCAGGTGGGGCCTCATGAGAGTGGAGCAGAGGGGGAGAATCACCTCCGTTGACCTGCTGACCACACTTCTTTTGATGCAGCCTAGGATAAGGTTAGCTTTCTGGGCTGCACGTGCACGTGGCTGGCTCATGTTGAGCTTCTCACCAGCCAACAGGCAAAGTCCTTCTCTTCAGGGCTGCTCTCAGTCCATTCTCTGCTTAGCCTGTATTTGTGCTGATGAAGGGAATTGAGGTTGAAAGCATGGAGGAGGATTGAATAATTCAGGATTAGGTCTGGGATGGGATTTCACAGTCCAAGGAGGAGGGTGAGAACTAAGTGGTGACTGGGTTCTGCTCCAGTGCAGCCCAAGAGCAACATGCAAGATTCATGGCAGTTGTGCTGTTCTCCAGAATGAAGACTCCATTAGGAAGACTGCAATGACAGTCTTCTCCTGCCTTCTCTTCCTGGCCTCAGCTGTTAAAATGAGTACCAAAGTGGTGGTTCCTTGTTCAAAAGAGCTAAAAGCACCCAGTTTTAGGAAATCAGTTGCAATATAATAAGGATTTCACTTTTATATAAGGAGCTTCTTAATATATGACCTAGTTAGTCATAGTAATCTCTGACTTCTTTCTCTCTGCAATACAGGGTTTTGCACCATCTTTTTCACTGTAAATCCGTACCTGCAAAAATAGTTCAGAAGTTATTACTGGTAAGTGCATTGTTCTTTCTGAGTTGTTGCAACTTCTTGATTGGCTATACTTGAAGTACAGTACACTTAGGCAAGCTTTTTTGTATCAATGTTAAGTAGACAAGCCACTGAAATGCCCTGGAAATATGTAGAAAGAATACTTGTACAATATTCTATTTAGAGAGGGGTCTTTCCGTATTTTTGAGAGTTTCAGAAGCGTTAGGGAATGTGCCTGTATTCAATACTCTTTATTTTTCTTGTAAAATCACTCTCCTAAAAGACAAGGAATAATTAATTTGTATATCAACACCAATGACCAAATTTCTTTGTCTTCTTTACAATCATGGATATATGGGAGTATATGTTTACACCTGATCTCCCGCAACTGGAGGAAAAAAAAAAAATAAATCCATGCTTATCATTTCCTAGTAGAAAAAAACTAGAAGCCTAAAACTAAAAAGCCTAATTATAATTAATTGAAAAGGTTTTCTGCAGAAGCTAGTGGCAGTGATTTGCATAAATTCTCATTAAGGTGAATAATATATTTTCTTCAAGATTCATTAAACAAGCTTTAATCAGTTGAGCTTGAAAAACATTGCCATGAAATTTCAGTTTAAAAGTCATTACACAGCATCTAAAATAAGTTCTGAAAAATTACAAAAACGTATCCAAGAGACATCAGCATCCTTCAGACAGTAAGAAGCCATGTAATAAATACCAAGAGGAATGGTGGGTTGTTGTTGCTGGCTTTAAGTTAATTCCATGAAGACAAAACATGCCTGGTGGTAAGGAAGCCTTGTGTCGCCTGCACAGTGGAATGTCTTACCGGGGAGATGTATCTGCAGAGTAGTTTTTCTTTTAGTTTCAAGCAGAGAACCTGATGAACTGGCAGGAATGCTACATGCTGCAGCGGTTGCCACCTCTGGTTTATGCAGGTGATACTCTACTGCAGTTCTTCTTTTTCTTTTTTTTTAAACGGTTAAGTTGAGCAGGCCACAACAACATTTATGTATGTATGTAATGTAAATATATTTGTGCATTTCTATCCACTTCTGTTTTTCAGGATTAATTCAGGCGCGGTCTTTCAGATCACAGGTTCTAATTGGTTTGATGCATTGCTTTTACCCTGGGCTTAATGAACAACTTTCCTTCATAAGTTAGTCCATTTGGTGGTAGGAGCTGTATGAAGTTCAGCTTAGAGCTACCATTATCTTCTTTTGGCAGTCTTTTGGGTGCCAGGAAAGGTGGAGTGGCAGATCTCAGAGTTTCTGCAGTTCTTGGCAGTGCTTTCCTCTCTATATTTAGATCCTTAAAGACATAAGCACTTTTATTTTTAACTTACTCTACAAATAAATAATAATTCTGTTTTATTAATTGATTTTTGTTATTGCTGGGAGGTGCACTGGATTCCTTTCTTGATACTTGGTGAGCAGTCATGCTTTTGTACTCTTTTCTGTTTCAGAGGCTAAATTGAAAGCTTTAGATATTAGCACTGAATCAACTTTCTAAAGCAGCAGTTCCTAAATTGCAGTGTATGCATATACACACTCCAATAATTTATGGCTTGCTTTCAAGTGGTATACAGCTGGGCTGGAACTGGTGCCACTGAAACTAGTACCTGATAGCCTTTATTGCAGCACCTGGCCAAAGCAAAAACCATACATGGCGAGTCCCTATTCTAGAACAACTTGCTTTCTACTTTCTTCCATTCAATATTTACAGTGGAAAATAATAGAGATGGGGTTGTGAATATCAGGATGGATCAGGGAGACTACTATTAGTGAGTTCTAAAAACTTTGTTCTCTTAATCTGTATTAGTTTACAGATTATTAGAGTACAGTCTCTCAAAGGCACTTGCTGTGTCTTTGCTTTTTTGGTTAAAAAGCAATACCATTGTCAAGAAAAAATAGACCAGTAAGTATAGCTTTTGTGTTGTATTTACTAGCAAGTCTGAATCATGCTTTCCCTTACTCATCATTAGGTGTAGCATTTTTCCATGTGAATTTCTCTCGTTTGAGAGAGCTCAACTGTGCAGACAGAAATAGGATACACTGATGTTTTCCTGTGTAAGTTGTTTCTCAAATTAATCTTTTAGGGCTTGAAACTTCTGAATGAAAACGTAATTTATGATTGCTTTTGCAGCTCTGGAGTCCAGATTTAAAAACTGATTGTTTATTTAGTAGCAGGGTGTCCTTAAGAGTACTGGCAAATGCCAGTACTCCTGATTTGAACGTTCAAAAATTTGTTTCTAGTGGACCCACATCACTGTGACATTCAAGATTGTATTAGCTGTTACAGCTTCTTTTTGTGTCCCTGGAGAAGAAAGGAAAAAAAAGTTTTGTTTTGTTTTGTTTTTTTACAGTATGTTGTGCTTCAGCACTTTTTGTCATCTGATAATTGTCACCATTATTTATTTTATTCTATTGGACAGTCTGTGTTTTAGTATGTATTTCTTTTGGCTTTGCAACAGCATTTAAGTTCTTTATCTTATTATTGTAATTGAACTGCTCCCAAAATGTTGTATGTCTTATCTATAGAGGAAAATAGATGTTAAAATATCTCAAGATAAACCAACACTGGTTTGATCTCTTTTCCCCCTTGTTTCAGTTTTTGATGCTTTTATGTCTTGTTTGAAGAGCTAGTATCCCAAAGCTGNGTTTTGTTTTGTTTTTTTACAGTATGTTGTGCTTCAGCACTTTTTGTCATCTGATAATTGTCACCATTATTTATTTTATTCTATTGGACAGTCTGTGTTTTAGTATGTATTTCTTTTGGCTTTGCAACAGCATTTAAGTTCTTTATCTTATTATTGTAATTGAACTGCTCCCAAAATGTTGTATGTCTTATCTATAGAGGAAAATAGATGTTAAAATATCTCAAGATAAACCAACACTGGTTTGATCTCTTTTCCCCCTTGTGTGTTAAGATTTGCCTGAACAGTTCCTTTAAATATAATGGGAGGTCTATAAGTGATGGGTGGCCCAAAATCCAAAGTCACCATTCTGTTCAAATAAACACACAAAGAAAGTATATGCAGGACCTTTAACTCTTACAGGAGCTTGGCTGTGTGCCATGCTTCTGACTTAATGGAATTGCTGATTTCAGGGTTGCCTGGGGCCACAACCGCAAATAAGCATATATATCTCTCAGGTCATTGAAACCAGTTTTATTATTTTCATAGCTATTGGAAATTAAGTCACCTGGCTTGATTTATACCTAAAATTGCAGACTATCAGCCCACAGAAGTGGCCTTTAATTTAAAACTTTCATCTGTTTTGTTGGCTTGTAACAATGGCCTGTGATATTAAAATAACAGCAGCTTGTGTATGTAGAAGTATCATTTTATCTTTCTCACTAGTTGATGGTTAAGCATTCACTGTAAGTTTGGGATTCAAGTTGAGTGCCTTCATGTGAAAGGATCCCTCATAGTTAGCACTGCTGCAGCTCCCAGTTAGACTTGGTTCACTTTCCAAGGGTGGGACATCAAACCCTCAGCGAGCCTGGAAACCTGATGGTGACTTCTGGAGTTTCCTGTGGGCTCCCAGCACCTCTCATGAGTGTCTGCCTCTGTTCCTCGCTAATTTCTACAGGCTTTTATCCTACAACTGTCTTAAGAAAGAACAAGAGGAGGTGATGAAGTTGATTTGAATGAGATAGGTATGGCTTATTGCATGCAACATTTGGGTGAAGTTTTCTGAAATATTCGGATACCAGTATCTTATTACCTCAGTATTCCTTCAGAATTCATCAAAAGAACATGGCAGTCTGCACGGTAAACTGAATTGGCCTTCATTGCTACGTCGTCTTAGTGGATGGGATGGGTGCATTGGGTAGCTGTATTTATTGACTGTATGTCATAACTCATTTCTCAGTGTTTTTCTGTGTATCACGTGTTAGGAATCTAGGATGTTTATGATGCATGCCCAACATTATATTATTGCAAACAACTAATTTCCTGTGAAGAGAAATAAATCTTGAATGCCAGTAACTTTGTATCAAGATGCAATGTAGAGCCCCAGAAAATGAACCAAGTTTTGTAGAGCAGAAACTGCTTATTCCTTATGTTACTCTAGGTTGGTTTTATTATGCAGAAATAAATACATCCTGCTGTTTTATATGCTCTGGCAAACTATAATTTTCTTCATTAAACTTTCAGTGGCTTGTAATGCCATGGGAGACAGCAAAGAGGGAGGTTGAACCCTGAAGAAGTAACCTTCCCCAGCTTTGTAGGTAATAGATATGCACTGTAGTTTATGTAAAGATTCAAAAGGGGCTGTTTCTTTTTGGGGGGTGGAGGGAGGCATTGCAATACTCTTTCTTAAATGATCTACATATTAAACAATGTAGATCGCTAGTAGAAAACAGACTGCGTTCAAGTACAGGCATGTGAAGTTGAAGCTTTTCTTCAAGGTGAAATTTTGTATTTTTTTCATCCTTCTGTGAGAAGCTGGGGTATTTGAAGAGAATACATTAGCCTTGTTAACAAATTTGTACACTACAGTACCCACCACTTTTCTCTTTTTTGAAGTCTGAAAGTGCTGACTAACCTCTCCAGGCAGTCTGTTCTCTGGTTCCTTTGGATGACTTCCGTGCCAGTCCATTACATGTCTCTCTCATAACCTGTCCAAGACATTTTTTCCATGTTTGAAGTTTCTTCTTGTTCTGATCTCAACCAGCCCTGCTTGTTTGAATACTGAAGGCAAAATTATTAGTCTATTAGCAGTGCTAGAATTTGAGAGATGACTTACAATTTGTGTTACTAAAATGCTGCATACGCATTGTTTCCCCACAAACCATTTCAGTGTTTGATGTGTGGACTACTGAAAGAAGCAAAATGTTCATGATTTTTTTTCTAAAGCTTTCAGTAATACTTGTGCTTTATGTTCTCTTCTATTGACTTTCCTCTGTAGGTCTCTTTAGGCAGAACCTACAGCTGTCATTGCTAAAAGGCCAGAGTTACGAAATACTACAACCTTTTGCAGCACTCACGTTCCTCAGCTGGGAAAAATTCAGTCCTCTGTTGTGCTGCTGTCAAGGGTGGCTGGACTTAAATGTTACAGTAGGAAGTTGAGCCTAGCAGTTAACCATTGGCTCAATCTTCCCAGAGATCTTCAGGCCTTCATTTTTTGGAGGATACTTCTTAAGAAAGTTAAACCTGCTTAAAAAAAAAACACATAAAATGGCAGAAAAATCACTACTGGAGAAAAGTACAAGTGGATTTGCTAATGTAGAACTGGGGAGCCTTGAAAATCTGGCCCTGTTTCCATTCAATGGTTGTTTCTTTTTGTAGTTCAGCTTAACTTTACTTGGCTGTAATGGTATAGTCAGGAAGGTTGATCTTGTACATGATTCTAGTAATGGCTTCAGTTTCCCTGAATTGCTGTCTGAGTTCCTTATTACTTACTGCTTGCCTCCCAGCAGCTGCTCTATAACACAGGGAGGAATGGTTTCTGGTTGTTTTGTTTTTATGCTTGGAAATCTAAAGTCTACTGAAATACTATAAAAGCTTATGCCAATTGCAGTTGATTATAAAACCCCACTGGTTTCAGTGACATAAACTGGAGGTTATTCCAATGCTAATGTGGATTAACGCTAATAAAGCAGAAATCAGAATTTGATCCTGTGTGTTCTGATAACATAATTCAACTAATTTGTCATTTCCTGGCTTTTTAGCCCAATCTTTGACGGCATCCAGTAAAATCCTCTGGAGTATGCTTGGTGCAGACTACCATATAATGGTGACTATAAAGTCCATATTTTCTTTAACAAAATAACTGTGATTAGTCCCTTTATGTCAATCCCAAACTGTTGCCTACTACCTGGGTGCTCTAAACCATGGAATTAAGAGAAAATTAAAATTTATTTTAAAAATTGCTATAGGCTTCGATTTCTAGTGTTTCACAATTGCTATGGCATGCCACAAAACTTGGTTTATTCTAATGGATCCCTGCATCTGGATAAGCTGTTGAGGCACAAAGATGAAACAAGTCAGTAAAACTCATTTTAACCTTTTTTCAGTAAGATCAACACCTTCCAAATGGGTGGGTGCCAGCCTGCTCTGTTAAAGTATGCTTATGAAGGGCATCCCACAGTGCTTGTGTAGAAAAGTTGGAGAGCTGGAACGGGCATGGTTCATTCATCCAAGACTATGCTGAACAGTCACTCTATTCACTAGAAGTCATTATACATCTTTGTGGGACCAAATATTATTTTTAATTATCTGGACTGTTTTACTTTTGGATAGATTTTTTTCCACAAAAACTGGTTTTTACATGATTCTGTAGCAAGTTCCATTTTTTTTTTCTGCTTTAAAAAAAAAAAGGGGCTTCCAGGTGTCTGACATGTCTTCTGTGGCAAGACCTAAGGGTAAAGTTCAACTCCATCCGTCACAAATGTTTTCTAGCCAGATTTTGGCCCCTCTATATATTCTGTAGGAATTTTGCTTGATAAGAATCCTATTCTGAGAAGGAAAAATGCTGCACCTTTTTTTTTTTTAATTTTGGAATCTTCTGAGAAGATACTTTAAATATTTTGGTAGATTCACTGGTGAGTAAACTATCATCAGAAAGAAATGTAAACCTTGGGTTTTATCTTAAGTATATATTAACGTTTCTTGCTGGTTTTTCCATGAAGTTAAACATGCTTTGTTTTGTGTGTTGGTTGGTGTTTCTCTTTTTTTGTCCTCAGACTATTTCACTGAAATGGCAGTATATCATCTTGATTCATCTGTGTAGCTGGACTTTGGAGCTGACTCAGCATAATTTATATGTTTAATCCTCAGGGACAACTTCCTTGACCTCCTAATACTATTTAGTTCATTGCTATAAATAGTGCTATCACCACAATCACATGTGACTGCGTATCAGAGAAGTTAGTAAACTGGAGTAGGAAGATAGTGATGATTTTGGACTAGTGGCATCTCTTTGGTTCCTTAGACCAGAATGATTTCAAAAACAAAGAAAAACATTTTTTACTTTCCCTTTATTTGGAACTTGCTGTCTAAAGATGGTACCCTTTGTAGTGTTTTAATATATTTGTGTGGGCAGTATCTCATGTACAGAAATGGGCAACTTTTGAAGGCATATACTAAATTTTATACTAAAAATGGACAACACTACGAGAAAGATATCCAAGTTTTCTGGTTTCTTGCCATACAAAAAAAAAAAAAAATTAAGTTCTCAGCTTAACTATTTGTAAGACACCAAAGTGTACTTAACCTAAATAGAAAATGCTTATGCTGTACAATACTATTTTTTTTTTTTAAATCTGCTATTATGATAGCCTTTGGATAGGAAAAGGGATGAGGAGTGGAAAACGCTTGTTTTCACACTTAGTTTTCTACATAAAATTAATTGTGCATTTTTGCAGGTATATAGACAAAGAACTCAGTCTGTGGAATTAGGACTAAATATTAAACTTTACTTCCAGTTTGAGCTTAGGACAATGCAAATATTGTGTTAAAATTTTTAAGTGAAATGTTCGTAAGCACTTGCAAAAGTGACCTCAGCACCTGATTTTCTAAAGCCTGATGCTTGTTGGTGGAAAAATATGTCACCACATTACAATTCTTCATTTCTCCTGCCTTTTGGTTTCTGGATCTTACCAACATGCAAATACTTTGTTCCCAGTCATTGAGCAGAAGGAGGAACAGGAAGATGATTGTTCAGTATGGATCATGAGGCATGTTGTCAGCCTATCTTTATATGTGCAATTGGTGTGGGTCAAAACATTGGTTTTATGCATTTATGCAACTTACGGTGGGGCTGAAGGGAGGGGAGAGGAGACTTTTTGCAAGAGGAGAATTTGGAGTGTACACAAATTCCATAGCTGATAGCTTTTAGCATTGCGGGATCGAACTTGATCTCCTTCTATGACCAAGTGACGCACTTGGTGGATGAGGGGAAGGCTGTGGATGTGATCTACCTTGACTTCAGTAAGGCTTTTGACACCGTTTCCCACAACATTCTCCTCAAGAAACTGGCTGCTCGTGGCTTGGACTGGCGTACACTTCGTTGGGTTAAAAACTGGCTGGATGGCCGGGCCCAAAGAGTTGTGGTGAATGGAGCCAAATCCAGTTGGAGGCCAGTTACTAGTGGAGTCCCCCAGGGCTCAGTGCTGGGGCCAGTCCTCTTTAATATCTTTATTGATGACCTGGATGAGGGGATCGAGTGCACCCTCAGTAAGTTTGCAGATGACACCAAGTTAGATGCGTGTGTCGATCTGCTCGAGGGAAGGAAGGCTCTGCAGGAGGATCTGGATAGGCTGGACCGATGGGCTGAGGTCAACTGTATGAAGTTCAACAAGGCCAAGTGCCGGGTCCTGCATCTGGGGCGCAACAACCCCAAGCAGCGCTACAGGCTGGGAGATGAGTGGTTGGAAAGCTGCCTGGCCGAGAAGGACCTGGGAATACTGGTTGATAGGCAGCTGAATATGAGCCAGCAGTGTGCTCAGGTGGCCAAGAAGGCCAACAACATCCTGGCTTGTATAAGAAGCAGTGTGGCCAGCAGGTCTAGGGAGGTGATTGTCCCCCTGTACTCGGCTCTGGTGAGGCCGCACCTCGAGTACTGTGTTCAGTTTTGGGCCCCTCGCTACAAGAAGGACATGGAGGTGCTCGAGAGAGTCCAGAGAAGGGCAACGAAGCTGGTGTGGGGTCTGGAGAACAAGTCTTACGAGGAGCGGCTGAGGGAGCTGGGGTTGTTTAGCCTGGAGAAGAGGAGGCTCAGGGGAGACCTTATCGCTCTCTATAGGTACCTTAAAGGAGGCTGTAGAGAGGTGGGGGTTGGTCTATTCTCCCACGTGCCTGGTGACAGGACGAGGGGGAATGGGCTAAAGTTGCACCAGAGGAGCTTTAGGTTGGATATTAGGAAGAACTTCTTTACTGAAAGGGTTGTTAGGCATTGGAATGGACTGCCCAGGGAAGTGGTTGAGTCGCCATCCCTGGAGGTCTTTAAAAGACGTTTAGATGTAGCCTTTAGTGATATGGTTTAGTGGAGGTCTTCTTAGTGTTAGGACAGAGGTTGGACTAGATGATCTTGGAGGTCTCTTCCAACCTAGACGATTCTGTGAATTCTGTCTGGTCTTGGCAGTGCTGCGAGTAAAGGAAGGAAAGCCAAGGTGGGTTTGACTGCTGTCTGAATCAGTTGGTTCTTGCAATGAAGAACTTGAATGTCACCAATGGTAGTTTGTCTGGGGCTTTTTTATTTTTTTTCCTCCCTCCAAATATAGACATTTCTAAAGCTAGCGTGAGGTTAAAGTTGACCTCTGTGCATTTGTTTTCACTAAATAGATTTAGTAGAACACCTTTCAGTTAAAGCAGTAAGACTTTAAGTTTAGACGAGACCTCTGTTAATGAAAGCTTTTTGAGTGCTTAAATAAAAAGATTGAGTTAAGGAACTTAAACTTGACACTTCCCTTTATCCCCCCGCCCCCTAAAAAATGGGGGGGATATTCACTGTCTGTAAATTATGTTGTGGTTCAGAAGTTTCTCTTCTACGCATTATTTCTATATTTATGTGTGTACGTGTTCCTGGGTATTCTTTTCAATGCTTCACTAAAAATAAAAGTCAGCCGCCTAAAAACTCTTTCAGGCTTTAAATTTAGAGTGCACAAGAAGCATGTGTTTAGGCATAATTACGTGCAATCTCCCTGAACTTTCTGAAACTGCTGTGTCAATAAATAGACTTGAATTGAAAGAGATGTAAGTTTTTAAAAATTAAATTATTGAGCTTTGTTTCCTCGGTATAGTCTGCCATGTACTGAAAAGAACAGAGAAGTGTTATGGGACTGATAAGCTCTTTTGTAGTGGTACAGGAGGTATGCCTTGTTTTTCATATAATGGCTTAAAATGTGCATGTTTTGGAAAGGCTTTATGTATATTCAGTAGGTGGCTTGTCAGGAAAAGTAGTTTAATGTCTGTCTATTAATCTAGCTAAGAGTCTCAACATTTCCACTGTAACTACTGTATTCTCAAGCCTTAAAATGTCTGTCCTTTTCCTAAGAGATAATTGTACTGTTGTGAGTAGCTGTATGGTGAAATGGCAAAAATTATTTATGTTTTATTTTCTCAAAGGAAAGTAGGAAGAGAAATAGGGTAGTGCCATGTTCTACTGTGGAACAGTAAATCTAATAAGGCCTGCTGGGCCCACTTTTATCATTGAAAATAGGTTTGAAAAGGGCAGCAGAGGTTCCAGCTATGAATTCTGACCACGCTTCAGAAGCTTAGAATTATATTTTTACACATACATACATATATATGTGTGTGTGCGCACGCGTGCGTGCTTAAAATAAACAAATCATGAGTTATTGCCAGGCAGTAGTTTTGCACTGAAGAATATTTTTAAAGAATAGCTTTTAATGTGTATTTGAAAGAATATGCTATCAGGCAAGTACTAAATATCTTGAAGTCTTAGAGGAACAGGATTAGCGATTTTGTGTTGTGTGGTGTAGTTGGGAGAGAAGTTAGCTTATGTGACAGCTGCGAGAAAAGCAGAAAGCATTATCTGGTTTAGTAATTTAAGCATTTTTTCAATAAATATTTCTTCATAGACCTACTGTACAAGTTGGTGAAGAAATTCGGGGAGCATACACAAAGACAGGAGCCCATTTTCTCCTGCTGTGTGCATCTGCTACCTCCTGAGAGGAATCTGATGGTATCCCATTGTTCGGCAACAGAAAATACTAATGCCTTTTCTCGCTTCCCTCCAGCACATTTCTTACCTTTATCTGAATAATCAACTAGTCCTATGCCAGGCAGCTGATATTAGGGTTTCAGATTTCATCTAGTCCATCTTTTAGTGTTTGTTATGTCAGGCAAAAGATTGAACTGAGAGGGAGTGAGGTGCACTTAGGGTTAATATTAAAGCCAGATTCCTTCAGCATATGAGGACACACTTAAAAACGAAAGGGCTTATAGTATGGAGGATACGGTTTTGAAGCCTTTATGGTTAGCTTTTGAAATATTTATATTCTGGGAGGAAAAGATTTTTCAGGCCATCTCAACCTTCTTGTAACCAAAATGTCTTGAACCTTTAGTTACTTAAAGTTTTGAAAGCTCTTTTAGTCAATAAGAAAATCAATGCTTGCAGCATGCTTCAGTGTAGTTAAAGCAGTGCTTGACAGAGATTGGTGTTATATGTAGGTACCACCACCAGTTCAGGATGACCTTCCTTCTTCAGAATAACACTGTGCATCTTTAGTTGCAAAGTTAGAGAGGTCTAGAGAGCTACAGCCAGTGGGCTGCTGAATCATAGCCTACCGGTGAAAAAATCAAACCATAACTGATGGAATTGAAGTTACCTTATTAAATATATTTATTTCCATTATATTCTGCAAATTTGTGTTGTGTATTTTAAAAGATAATTCCTTCAAAAGATACTGTGCAGTTCAGAAAAATCTTAGAAAGTCTATATCCATGTTGTGGTACAAGACCATAACATTTGTCTGTGATTTTTTTTTTCTGAGGTTTTTGTTGATTTTTTCCTCTGCATCTTTATTTTTGATGGCGATCATAAGCCTGTTAGGGTATAGTATAGTTGTCACACTCATGCATCTTTCCATTCTGCTTATGTCTAACTCAGGAAAGTATCACCCAAAAGGTTTTACGAGAAAAACACTACTTACAGTCCTGTTACTTGTAGTTTGTATTTGATCTGGTACTAAACTTAGGTTGGCTGTGAAATTACTGTTAAAGGACAGTAATAGTCCAAAATCTGTAAATATTATCATTTATTTATATATTCTCCTATACCAATTGCATAGTTAATAGTTTCCACTAGCTGTTACACAAAATAGGAATATTGTATTAAAAATATATTGTCTTCCATGTATGAACTCTGAGTTTGATACATTTGGATATTTCTACACAGAAAGAAAAGGACCAAACTATTGGCAGAAGTTAGCTAGGCACTATACTGGCACTTCATTTCCCTTTTGTGATGTTGTATTCCTTTAATTAGTTTAAAATATGATTTGAATGTAGGTGTTTTTCTGCGATCTGTTTGGTATGTGTAGTCCTATTCTGAGAGCCAGCAACTCAGGATCCTATATAACATTTAGCTAGTTGTTACCCAGTATTTCCCATCTGAAAACAGCTGAGTTATTGGCCGTTCCTTAGAGATTCACCTTCTTAAGAGAAACTGAAAGCTGAAAGCCAGAGGATGCACAGAATTTGGTCTCCTGCAAGCATCCTTAGTCGTTATACAATATGGATACCTTTTTTTTGAGAAGTGGCATGGATAAAGTTTTACAGCCTGCTGGAGATGTAGATAAATTCCATTTTCACAACTGTTGAGAATGAATAAACTTTAATACAGAACATGCAAGATATAATTGCTGCCAGAAATCTACAAGAATGGTAGATGGTTCCCTTGAGTCTATAATTAAACGTTTAAATGAACGAGTTTTCATGTGCTTATGCTTATTACTTTTAAGACATCTCTATGCACTAGATAGTATTTTCTGTTCTTTTTTTTTTTCCTTTATGCTATCAGTACAGACTATATATATATTGTAGTCTTTGGGCAAGTATGAGAATTGTCCAAAGTATGACAATCTCTATTGTTTGCCTGCTTTCTGACCACACACCTGCCTAACAGCCTGTAAGTAGTCTGGAGGGGTAGACTTGGCTGCTGTATATTCGGGGGATGTGAAGCTGTTTGTACTCCAAAAAGTAGGTTCTGTCTGTGTTTTCAGGCTTCTTGTCTCTGCAGGTAACACATAGTATTGTAAGCATCCTTAGCATGACTCATTAAGATCAACTGTAAAAACACTCCAGAGTGCTTTTCCATTGCTATTTATGAAAAGGGAAAATGAAAAATATTCTAAAATGATCTTGAGGAAAAACAAGGAAGAACCTCCAAGTAGAGGCTTGCCAATCCATCACTGCTTATCTATTTTGTGTGAGAGAAGGTTGGGCAATAGCTTCCTGTATGCACATTTGGGAGTTCTCCTTTTTCTTGAAAATATGTTCCGTACTTCAAATGCTGATGTTCGTTTTCAGCATATGGGGACCATTAGCAATATTGAAGCTGGACATATGGCTTAACGTGTTAAATCACTTTAGAATGTTGCATCTGTTTTTTTTACCCTGGTGTTAACACCTGGATCAGTTTAGCACTAGTGCAGAAGTTTAGGACATATAGAGCTGTTAATTTTAAAAACATCTGAGCTTTTTTGTGTGTATGCATGTATATGTGCTATCTGGCATTATTTGAGTTTGATGAAAAAAATCTTACTTGAATTGTGCTGAAGGTGTGTACTGACCCAGGCCAATCAGGAGTTTATAGCAGGAGGCAGAAGGAATCTTTTGAGTAGGTAAGTAAATGATTTGCCTGTTCAGCTTTTGTCTTTCTTCAGACTTCCATTTTTAAAGTATTGATAGCTGACTATGATTCTTCTTTTTTTTCCCCCTCTCACACCAATCCATTTGTTGTACACTGAATAAGATATCCCGCTCTCCCGGGATGCGTGAAATGGGCAGGCATTAAAAATTGACGAAAGCGAGTTCCCTGGCTGAGTCTGCAAGCCTTATCTGAGACTGCTTGAAAGTAAAAATGCCAGTTGTGTTGGAGCTTTGAAAAATGGCTTTCCCTCGTGACCTGCTGCCTTTTAGCGAGAGCAGAGTTTACAGCTCTCTTTAAGAGTGATGAGTGCAGTTGGCGAGTTTCTCTTGTTATGCCCATTAGCAAGATTGGACTAATCTGCAGGACATAACCTGGAGGTAAACTGTGAGTGAAGGAGAAGGAGAAGAGAAGGCTAAAAAGGCGTTTTGTAGTTTCCTTTATCCTAGAGTCTTTCCTGGAGCCAGCAATTAATAACATTTTCTATCTGTGGAGAGCCCCGGTCGCCGTGAGTGCAGAGGCATTATAAAGGACATGTCAGTGCTGCCTGCCAAGGCATTAAGAGGAACTGCTTTTAAAATTGCCGTTGAAATCAGTGACTAAGCATCAATACTGCAGCAGAATTAACAGCTTGTTAATTTAGTAATTAAAGAAAGATGGGGCCTCACTAGCCAGGAGCAGGGCAGCTGGTGGGGTGGGGGCTGGGGCCAGGCCATGGGCCCACGGGAGGGCCTGGCTCCAGGGGCCCATGGCTGGGCACAGCTGGGCTGTGGGGAGCTGGAGACCTTTCCCACTTTTAACTCTTAGAGCAAAAGGGTATAGAGCTGTCTGTCAGTTATGTCTTGGATGTTCATATTCCTGCATCCTCTTGCATGGTCAAGTCTAATGTTGGCCCAGTGTGGTTTTTATTACGTTTTATAATGTGAAGCAAGGTAGTAGCTGAAGTTTAACAAGCAGCCTATGTGAGACGTGCTTTTTTGCTGCAGGACATCTAGCTTCATGTCTTGTATTAGATTTTTCCAGTATCCCAAAACATTAACCAGACTTATTTGTAGTTGTTGCATTCAAACATTTAGCAAAAAATAATCATGTGAAAAGAACTTTTAACTCTATTTCAAATCCTGTCTCATAGAGGATATAACATTTGATATGACTGGGCCATTAAGTAAGCTGGAAGCAGCAGTTTCTGTATTTTTCATGCTGACAGGTATTAGACTATGTTACCTTCACATGCACGGGAAACTACATATATTTCACTATTGTCTGCTGAATTTTGTAGCCAAATATAGGGTGATCGGTGCTGTATCTACAAGGTTTGCTGTTGATTTATTTATTTTATTTATTTTTTAATATGAACAGGAAACGATCAGGCTTACATCAAATTTATTGCTAAGGCTGTAAATGAAATTTGACTGAATTCATGTGTTCAGAATGTACAATAGGTTTCTTTATGATTTTGAGGAAAGCAATTTACTTTTGGCAAGGAAGAGACCAATAAGGGGATACGCTGTGCGTGGGAAGGATTGGTGCGGCAGCTGTTCACTTAGAGGGACGGGGATGGTCCTTTTTCTTATTAAGTGCAGTGTGGAGTTGTTTTATAAATGTGCACCAGTGTACATGTTTACATGTATATACATGTGTTTTATGGATGTGTTTAGTCAGGTTTTTTGTTTGTTTGTTTTTTTAGAAGTGGTTACATGGCTTCAAGTATTGGAAATGGGCATATTTGCAAAAGATACAAAAAACCCCTATGATTTGCTGCGAATAACCTGTTTGCCATCTAGTCTTTTTGCAGCAGTATTTCCTTAGTATTTCCCCAAGAAAAAATGCTTTTTAGTTCAAGGTTTCAGCTCTAAATCCTGACAACTGATAGCTATTGTTAGCTCTGCTAACTGTTCAGGAGCCTGTAATTTTACATACTATGCTTTTCTTAGAGAAAGGACTATTTCTAGCCTAACACCTGCTTTACTTTTACTGAATTCTTAGATTTTTTTTTTTTATGGTGATTCTGAGAGTGCTACTACAAACTGAAATCATAAACCGAGGACTTAGATTTCAGGAAGGGACTTCACCAAAGGACAAGATAAATAATGTGAAAACAAATATCTTGTTTTCTTCCAATGTTCTTTTGTGACTGGACTAAAATGAGAAAAATGTGTGTGGGGTTGGGAAAACAAACAGAAGCAACCTGATCCACTGCATAAGCAGAAGTCAAAATGAAAATTTTCAAGCATTCTAGAAGGCATCATCAGATCTTTAAAGGATTTAAGCTGACCTCTTCGTAACCTCCATGTGCACAGAGACAAAAGGACATGCCGAGAGGAAGCGTGTCTGAAAGCATTACAGCAATGTGTGCTAGACAATGGAAATGCTGAGCTGCATGTCATTTAGAGTATTTGCATGGAGATTCTGTGGCATAGTATATCAGTGTCCGAGCGTTTTTCTTTAAAGAACAAGACAACATTCCTGAAACTAATAGCATAAAAACAGGGGTTTGGATACAGGTTGCAAGGGACTTGTTTCATTGGGGGTGAGAATGTGAGGGGAATCTGTCTGAATGAATTAGACTACTGCATTTCCAACGCTGGCCTGAATTTCACACTATTTTTTTTTCTTCCTCATCTGAATTGAAAAATAGTTAATTATGGGAAGGTGTTTTTTGGAAAGGCAGGAAGAGGGAATGAGTAAAGAAATAGAGATAAATCATTTCTCTTGTTTAATATTTTTAATAGGAGAGTCTTGAGCTGGCTGGGTTCTTAATTACCCTGATAAAATAAATGCTAAATGAGTTAAGCTCAGTAGTGACAACAAAGCACCTTTAAAGAATTGCTTAAATTTAACTTTGGTTATGAAGACAAGTAATTAGTTAAATTCTAGTCATCTTTTTGAGCTAAGCAGGTCTCACACCTTCTCCCACAGCATAAATTTTAAATGCAAATGACTGGATTGGTACAAACATAGAGGACAGATTTTTACAGTATTGAATTAGACATGGAGACTGCTAATGGCTGGCACCAGTCCTTGCCAGGGTGGTTGGAAACAGAAATGCTGAAAACTGCAGTATTTTTTTCCCCCCCCAACAAGCTGACACAGGCTGGAATTCATAAGCTAATGTAATTAAAAAAAAAGAAAGTTTTTTCCTCAACTGTAAATATAAGAAATTTAAGGAGAAGGTGTATTTTTATCTGTCAAATATTGTGCTGTCTGCTTCCAGCACAGTGTTAGCCAAAAATGTTGTCATTCAAAATATGTATGAGAAAGTTGTTGTGGGAGTGCCCGTACAGCACCAGAGATTTGCATGCTGCTACCAACTTCCTGTGTTTATTGCTCATCCATGTCAGTGAGATTCATTCCAACATCTAAATTAAAATTTCAATATAAAAGGCCAGTTGGGGTTTTAGTTCTGAATTACTGGAGGATCAGTTGTTTCAACAATAATGTTTGTCAGTTTTTCATATTTCTTTTACATTTTAATTATAACTCATCAAATCTTAACCGATTACTCCTGGGTTAGACTCAGATGAATGCCACTGAAGGGTGTTTTAATTTAGTGGAAGCAGCATAACATCTGTTTCTAATGTTTTAAAAGCCAATTTGTATGGAAATTTTGCTTTAGAGAAAAGTCAATAGATGCGGACTTCTCTAACACCTCTTGTAAAAATTCAAAACTTGAATTAAAGCAGCATCAGAACAATGCCATTCTTTCTTGTTGTAGCAGTGTGATTACATGTATCCTTTTCCTTCTATTGAAATGAAATTTTTATTTGTCTTCTGTAGCCGAGCTATCAAGACAAACCAGGACCTTCTGCCAGAGACACCGTGGACCCATATATTCTACAACGACTTCTGGGGAACACTTCTCACTCACAGTGGGAGCCACAAATCATACAGACCTCTCTGCACTCTCTCCTTCCGCATCAACCATGCTATTGGAGGGATGGACCCATGGGGCTACCACCTTGTAAACGTCCTGTTGCATGCTGCAGTCACAGGCCTTTTCACAAACTTCTCCAGGATCCTCTTTGGGGATGGGTACTGGACCTTGATAGCAGGTCTGCTGTTTGCGTCCCATCCGATCCACACTGAAGCTGTGGCAGGTATTGTGGGGAGGGCTGACATCGGAGCCTGCCTCTTCTTTCTGCTATCCCTGATGTGTTACGTGAAGCACTGCTCTACGAGAAGTTCCTCAGCTAGTACTTGGGGCTGGATCTTGGGAACAGGAGTGTGCGCTGGGTGCAGCATGCTGTGGAAGGAGCAAGGAGTGACTGTTCTGGCAATTTCAGCAGTGTATGATATCTTCGTATTTCATCGGTTGAAAATGCATCAAATCATTCCTGCTTTGTACAAGGTGAGTCTCCTTTTCTTTCCCATAAGCTATTCATAAAGCACCAGTCACTGTTAAACAGGTGCTAAATGAGTTTTTAAGCACACAATAATTCTTAGTAGTTTAATCAACTCCAAAAAATAAGCACAGATGTCTAATAATGAAAGTATGTTTAAAGCAGTTTAGTATGGAGTTTTTACATTTTATTTAAACAATGTGCTATTACCCATTGCTATTACTTGACGCTGGGGATGTGTTTCTTTCAGTTACGTTCTTTGCTTCCAGCAGCTCCCTCCTCATTCTGCTTACTGTCAAGCACTGGATATCTGACTGCCTTTTGCAAAGAATTCATTCATGCTCTTATCCTCTTGTATCTTGCAAACTCAGCTGAGTTTGGTTGGGCATGCAAGTGCAGCAGCTGATACCATCTACAGGCTCCCTGAGGCAAAGATAGAGCTTTTATTGTTCCAGTTTAACAGAGATGCACAGAACCTGGGTGCATGTCTTTGGCATGTATTTTTTCTCCCCCTAGTAGGAGCTGTGACTCAAATGGTTTACTGCCTTCTCAAACTAAATATTTCTCATTTCTTAACTTCTGGCCCACAAGCAAGCAAGTGAAATAAAGAAAAAAAAGCCCACCAAAAACTCCTGTCTATCCTCTCCCCAGACCTCCTGTATTTCAGTGGTACCCATATACCATGGCTGAAATCAAGAATTCAGTTAGTTGCTGTACAAATGACTAAGATGAATATGTATAATTTTATTTTCAGTCAGGTGGTTTTCCTTCAGAAAAATGCTTACTTAACAAAAGGAAAATGTTTCATGGGGGCACCTGTTATCACATTTTTCAGTGAGACGTAACCAAGAATAGCAATAAAATAAAGTTTTGCACTCTCAATCACAGTGATTTTAAAATCCGATTTCTTACTCAAATGAATCAAAAAGAAATTTGAGTGTTTGGTAAAGAAGTGATCATTTCTGCTTGTAGAGTGTAGAACGCATAGCTGTAATATGCAATGAAAACAGTAGAGTCAAAAAAGCAAGTAGTCTCTTGTAGTTCCCTGGTAAACTGCTGTGGCAAGTTGACTTAGTTATCATTCACTTTTCTGGCAAAAATGAACGTATTAACATAATAATTTCTTACGCTTTGTTTGCTCACATATGCTTAAGACCTCTTTTGAATGTGGCCAAATACTGTATGTTAAATTGTGCCCCTAATGCGGAGCAGAAATAAACAGTAAACTAATTGCTTAAAAAAAAAAAAGTATCTGTAACAGCAAGTTTTATTCCCGAAGACACAGGATAAGATATTGTGAAGTACTTCAAGGAATTTGATTCATAATTCAAATGTTAGACTATCCTAGAGAATTAGACTCTTAAAAGCATTCATATTGCACATATGAAATTCTGCACACCTTGTGCATGACTTCATACCAAATCTAAATTAGTGTTCCTCAGGGTCTCTCCTCACTGCAGCCTACTTTCGAAGGCCAAGATGCAGTCATTAAGCTAAGAAGTTTTTTATCATACAGTACTCATTGCTCAAAAACCAAAAGCTTTGCAGACATTTCTGGTGAGCTTTCACGGGGAAAAGCTTTTTCTTCCCTTTTTCTTCCTTCCCCCTTCAGGGCCAGGGTAAAATTGGTCCAGAAGAGACCTTGGTAATGAAGGTGAAATCCAGGTTTCCATATCCTACCTTTTGCAACAGAAGACCTGTCTTCCTAGGTTATGGAGCGCTCAGTTTGAACACTTGACTTGTGTATTCTCCCCCTATGTCAGACTTCTTGTCTTGGACAGCAAGCTAGTGTCAACGCCTCCAGTTTTTTTCCATCTCTAACAATAGAAAAAATAATTCTGTGCTTTGTAGATTACCAGACTTTAAGATTAGATCCTAGCTGGAAGGAATCCTATTGAAAGGGACCACATTAAACAAAAATATGAATATTCTGCTTGATATGCTAAAAATGCATTTCCTAATTCAATAACTTATTAGGCTATCTTTTCCTTGTAATTCTGTTCAAGCTGAGTGCTGCTAATCAAGTTTTATGTCAATGTTAAGGAAACCTCTGTTCAGTAATTTACAGTGATGAGAAGCTCAGCTGGGAGCTTCAGTTATAAAGTATCTTCAGTCAGGCTTCCTTTGTACTTTCTAAGTTTTACTCACAAATAATTCACAACTTGCATAAACTTTTGAAAGAACATATCGTCCTGCAGGACTTAGGGTGCCAGGAATATCTTCACTGGTCTAGCATTTTATGAGAAGTGTTTCTCTTTGAGTACTTACCTGTATAGTCTTTTGTACTCTAGCTTTGCATGGACTCTGCCTTTACCATTGTAGTTTCCTGTTTCCAAGCCCTCTATGGGAAGGAAAGGAGTGAAATATAAGCCTTTTGTAAGGGTAATCACTGTAAGTTTAAAAAATGTAGAATAAAATAAAATTGAGAAGACTGAGAGGTACAAATCTAGCACCTTAAAAGCAAATAGTCTTCTGGAGAGCTTTGCACTGCATGATAAAAACTGTTTAAGGGCAATAAAAAACATCATTATGATTTACCTAAAAAATTAAAATTGAAAAAAATTCACTGCCTTCTTTTTACCCAGTGTTATCAAAAGCAGTTTCTCACTTTATTTAAGACCTTTGGTCTTTGAGTTGTACCCTTTCATATAAAATGCTATTTAGAGAAATTTAGTGAGACTGTCTCTGCCCCACTCCATCAAAAGACTGGAAGTTTTTTTCCAAGTTGACATCAGTGGATACTTTGAGAATGGCCAGTGCACTTGGAGGTGGAAAATTTGGGTTTTGATTGTAGCATCTGACCAATGTTTGATAAATCCGGCCCATGATGGCAATTTAGATGCTGTCTTGTTGATTTGAAATGGCTTTTTAGATTTATTTTCATATAATTTTGAAATTATTATGATGTAAGAATGGTACTTTAAAGTAATATTTTGTCTCTTCTGAAATCACTAGTAGGAACAGAGCTAGGTTTTCTTACTGAAAGCTTTGGTTTTAGTTTGGTTCTGTGAGTTTGTATGTACAATGATAAAGACAAGTTTGGTTATTTTTAAGTTTTATATTTAAAAAAAAAATTCCAAATTAGCCATTTTCAACTGTACATCTCTTTGAGATTGTTTGGGTGTTGCCTTTTTCCTTTGGCCTTAAAATGTGTCCCCTGGTAAGAACTAAAAAAAATTATTTCCTTCTGGAACAAACTGTAAAATCTCCTTAAACAAACAAAATCAGCTTTTGGATTAAGAGTTTTATTTTTTTTATTTAATGTCATTGCCTATGCTTTTTTCCATGGAAAGACATTCCTGCATTGCAGCTTGCATGACAGTAGCCATCTACAGCTGTGTCATCCTTTGTTATCAAATGGCTTGAGCATTTCAAAACCAGAGTACAGTTTAAAACAAAACAGAACCAAAAAAACACCAAACAAGACCCTATCTTGTTTCAGAAATGTTTTTCACAATGTCTGGACAATTAGAAAGCATTGAGTCAATTTACCTGTTCTGGAACTTGTGGTTTGTATTTTCTCAATATGGGAAGGCAATTGCCTAGAAGAAAAGAAAAATAAAACCAGACATCAAAAAGGGCAGTCCAGAAAAAAGTTACGGTCTTTTGCGTAGGAGGGGAAAAGTGTAGAATGGAGTCAAGGAAGAGAGGAAAATAATTTTAAGAGATGGTTAGCTTAAGTCTGTCCTGAGTAAGTATGTAGTAACAATATGAAACTGAATGCAGAATAAACAGCATGCCACAGTATCTTTGTAATGGAATGGTAGAAACGAGGTACCCCTTTCAATCTACCTAACCTTAAGCTAAACCCTGTCCAGCTGAGCTGACAAAGCTATTTCATAGGTTGTGCTGCAAACTGAAGCAGAGAGAAAATGCAGGTGATAAATAACCCTTAAAAAACAAAACAAATATCCCAGATATGGCTTTAGGAACTGGATACTGGCTGTATCCCGTTCTCATTGTTGCCCTGTAAACAGCTGTACTGGCAAATACTGCGAGGAGAGCTAAGGGGCAGAAATGAGGAACTGAGAGTGAGGGATCTGGGGGAGTGGGTGGTTAAGGACTTGGGCTAACTTGCTGCCAGACTATGGCTTTTGGCTTCTGTAAGCCTTTTGAGAATATGCCATTGGGGAAACTGGGTCCCAATTAATTATGTATATATATGTATATATTGTAAAACCACTGGCTGCCTTCAGGATGGTCAGTGAGGATGAGCTGGTAAAAGCAGCCTTAAAAATGCTCCGGCAGATGGTAGAGATGGCATTGGGATGGCAAGACTTTTTTTTTATTATTATTTTTTTCTTATCGTTGGGCCAAATGTCAAATGAATATGAAGTGGTGGCTACTACACAAGACTGGTAGCCGTTTACTGGGCTCACACTTATTATCATGGTGAGTCCTGATGTGTTGCATCAAGTCCGTGACAACATCCCATTGTGATTTGAGTAGACTGGCAGGGCTTCTGAACAAGGCAGCTGCAGAGCAGGACCACCAGCAGAGCAGATTAATATTACCCTTTATTTAGAAGCTATTTTTAATGCACTTTTAAAAATGTATATCATAGCTACTTATTAAACTATCCAGCTCTTTTCCCTGTCATCTGCATATTGGTTATTCAGTAGAACTTGGCTGCTGATATTTTTCTCTTTGCCAAGTCTTGTATTCCTGTCTGTCTGTGATACTTGCGCTCTGGCTGGTAAAGTTGTCAGTCTGAACCCAGTTTGATTTGGTTAGCTTGGTTTTATTCTGTCTGACTTGCTTTCTAAGCATGCTCTGATAAGGATGTATTCTCTGTCTTTAAGTCAGCAGAATTTGATGGAAATTATTTATTACAGTTGTAAATGAGTTGTCTGGAGTGAGAGCAGTTTAAAAAAGAAAATGTGGCTCTGTACTGGGGCAAAGCATTCCTTATGGAAGAAAGCTGGGATTTTTTGATTTTCAGCATTTTATAACTTGTTTCTACTGTAAGTTGCATAGCAGGTATGCAGATTGATTGAGTTGTCATGTGTCATATGTACCCAGTGATTGTACCTGTCAGCAGTTAGACTTGCACAAGTTAAACCACCAGAAGCATAGGGGTGGGAGGGGGAACCTGAATACGGGAGAGAGCTGTGATCAAGTTTGTAATTATAGAAGCTATGCAAATTCAGAGGCCTAATTCTTTTGTACTTGCAGTCCCCTGCTTGAGAGCAGAGCCATTAATCAATATTGCTGTACATAGTCTTCTGTCCAATTAGTACTACAAAGCTAATATAAGCCCTATCGTGCTGCCCTTTTTTCCTCTTTTTTTTTTTTTTTTAAGTGGGAATGGAGCTGGACAACACTAGCAGTTAAAAAGATGGGGCAAATGCATTTAATACTCATTTTTAATATAACGGTAATGAGAAAATGTTTATTGCTCTGTGGTTTGTGTACAAACTGCCTTACAGAAATAACTAAACCAGATATATGTTCCATTAATGTTCCACTGCTATAGTATGGTAACATTTTACCAGATCAACATACTGTTAGTACAGAGTGTTCCTTATACTAAAATAAGGAGACCTCTCTATCGCATCCCTTACGTGATTAACCCCACCCCCTGGGAGGACTGTCTTACTTGTGGAATTAGTTGTTGGTATCTATAGCTTAACATGAACCACAAATTGGATTGCAGGATGCATTACATAACCTTCTGTGCTATTATAACATTATTGGTTTTGTAAAAAGCAATTTTATTGGAGGCCTATGTTTTATTTAAGGTAATGATGGAAACCTGGGGCCTCCATGGATGACATGGTCAACCACCGAACCGAGTTTTATAAAGCACTACTTTCTTTTATGGTCTTGGAACAACCTGATTTGTGGGTGATGTGTATGATTCCTGCTCAAAATAGGACTTCCTGTGTATTAGAAAAAGCTACTGATTTTCGAGAACACTCTAAACTTGAAACAAGCCGCTTTCTCCATTTGTTACTCTTTGAAGTAGCTACTTTTAGAACTATCATGCCTTGGAAAGCAATTTCAAAATAAAATGCTGCTCTTGATTTAAACTTGCAGTTGTATTCTTCTCTTCCGAGGAGCTTTAAAGCCTTAGCAATGCAGTAGGTCTTGCTGGTTTTTCACCTCTTCTCCATCTACAAGCTATGTCATTTTGAAGCAGGGTTTTATCATTGTTTAAAATCTAGCTTGCTGGTGTGTTTTCTGTTTATTTTCTACAATCTAAGGAATTTTAAGATGCTTGAATTTACCCACAGGCCTGCATATTTTGGCAGACCTGGTTGGTAAGCCATGATTTCGCATGTTATTTCTCTCAAACACTTGCGTGGGTATGGTCCTTTCTTAGCCCAGTGCCTTTGAAATGCAGAGTTTAGGCTATTAGGGCAGCAGCTGCTCCCTCGCGGGACAGGCTTCATGCTTGGGGCCAGATATTCAGTAAACATGCTTTTCCTGGACATTACTTTTGTCCCAGTTAAAAATAATAACTTACAGCTTCAAAACATGATCTGACCTCTTGCAGGTTCACTTTGTCTAACAAAAGCTGTCGCATACAGTATTTGTGTGCCACATAACCTCCTAGGTTTCAGAGCTGAGGGCAGGGTCTGAGCCACCTGGCTGCTGGGCTGCGCTTGTTGCCCAGCCGTGAGCTCTTACTCTGCGGTGGTCAGCCGGGGGTTAATTCTCCTGGCAGCTCTAAGCCCGTACAAAATTGTGGAAATGCTGAGACGAATGTGCCTGTACATACATTGCTCATATTTCCGGATGAAGCAGCCCGGTGCTTTTCTCTTCACACTGCGGGAGAGCAGCAGCGTGAGGCCTGCGCTGTCCTGGCGGTCGCTCCCCCTCCCCCAGCAGATATCTCCTAGACAAAAGAAGCTTTTTGCAATCTACTTCTTTCTTGACAATTTCAAGTAGCTAATACTGCTGTTTCCTGTAGTTCCCACAGCTCCTTGCTGCTTTTCCTTTTGATCCTAAAATAAGAAAAGCAAGATTGGCCTCTGCTATCTTTCTTGTCAAAGATATTGATCTCCTGCAGGTCCTGTGATATCAGTGGGGTTGTACCGAATTGGACATCAATATGTATAAATAGCTATTGTTTCCTGAGAATATTTTCATGTGGTGATTTAAACCACTGAAACAGATCACATATGACAGAAATATAGCATCCTGAGGCAAACTTAGCAGAAGTTGTTTTTTTATTCTCTTCAAATAAGGAATTGTAAGCTATCTGAAGTTGCTGGCTTAAAATGGAGTATATTTTAATATTAAATCTGTGATATCTTGTCTGGAATTGCTACTAAAATCTGCATCACTTTTTTTCTACCCACTTTGAAGTCTACAGTAATATTTTGGAGACTGTATTTGAGAGTGACTCTCTGGAAAGAAGGAAAAAGGACAGGCTTCTTTAATAAATAAGTAAATCAAAAGCAGAGAAGCCTTTTCATATTTACAGAGATTGTGAAGACATGAAGAACCTTCAGTGCAACAGAGAGGTTAGTTTGCTAGAGAAAGGTTGTCACTGTCTTCAGTCTTAGATAAGATTTATACTGCATGGTAGTGTGCAAAATATATGCTGTATTCATTCTTTTCCTTGGCTTACAAGGGACCTGTTTTGAGGTATATGGTGAAAAAGCTTTCAGGAGCTTT
Source organism: Chauna torquata (assembly GCA_013399475.1). NCBI lineage: Eukaryota > Metazoa > Chordata > Aves > Anseriformes > Anhimidae > Chauna > Chauna torquata. Next base: position 19,299 of record VXAL01000782.1, on the reverse strand, counting down.
GCACAGTTGGTATTAGCACTTACTTTTCATTCTGAGGTTGCATGCCAATTACAAATATGAAGAACAGTGTGACTTTTTCATGGTGCTGTTTAATTACAGGGTATTGGTGGACTTACTACTTGCCAGTTTTTAAAACCCGTGCCAGCAATACTAATCTGGTAATGTTACTCTCCTGGTTTTTAATGTTTTCACAATATTTAACAAAGCAAGTAAAAGCACAAAAATTACCATAGTGCACAACAACTGTGTTTCAGAATATTAGGAGTATTTGCAGGTGTTGGCTCTTCTTCATCTTAGTGATTACTACAGCTTCCTAATGGATGCAGCTTTGTAAAACTATATTTCTAACAGCTGGCGAGTTTCTTGTGTAAAATATCTCTACTGAAAAGCAGTTACATTTCATGCTTTCTGGTAGGGACGGTCAATGTATTAAGTATTTTATGCAGTGGTAGTGGGACTTGGGTACCTGTGAACTTCGAGGGATAAGAAATACACACAGCTTTGGTCTGTCTTCAATTTTACATTTGTTTGTGAGCTGGAAAGCTGCGTCCTTTATCTCTCTAGCTCTGCTTCTCCGTGAGTCAGTTGTCTGGGTACAGGCCATAAAATGGGAAAAACAATCTACAGTACTACAGCTAAGTGGTGTCTTAGTTAAACATCTACTGGTGTAATTCCTTTCATGTAGATTTGCCTCAGGAGTTATGCCTTTATGCTTATACCTCTTTAGGTGTTTTGACTAAAATGCCTGTATTTATGATCTCTTATTCATCAAGTGTGTATCCCTTGCATCTGTTAAATGCCAGACAGAAAGTTTATATGTGTGCCTTGCATACAAATCTTCTTCAACTACTGTCTTCAAACATGAGTACTTTACATTAGCCTCCTAATATCATGCTTAGGCACCTAAATGTCCTGATTTGATGAAGTGCTGAATGCTTGTGGCTCCTGATGGGCTTTGCTGAAAACCATTGCACTTTGTAGACCACAACTAAATAGCAAACTAGACTATCTGCTTCCAGCAGTCAGGGCAAGTACTAATTGCATCAGAAGAGGACAGAAAAGAAAAAAGAAAAGAAAAGAGAGAAGAGGCGTGTTACTAATCAAAATCAAATAGATAATATGCAAGGGAGCAGGTGGATTGCTGGATTCTGGATGCTCTTGCATCCAGATACTCTTAGTTCTGGCTCTTATAAATGCATTACAGCATCTTCTGGAAAGACAGTTACCGCTGGGAGTATATGAAAATCAGGCTTATGACTTTCAAAGCATCTTAATTGTAGTCACCTAATTTTCAGAGCTGTAGTGCTTGGAAAGTATTACCTGAGTCTGTACAATAGAATTATATTCTCAAAGGCAGTGGTCTTCCTAGAGTCCTACCTAAAACAGAGCCTTTGCTAGTACCTGAGCATAAGTTTTGATCCCAGACCTGGGGAAACATGTTCGGGAACATATGCAAACTCTGAGCCACACGGGAGACTTTTCTCTTGGTATTAGGTTTAATTTTGAATTTCCTGGCTTATGCTTATTTTTATTTGTCATAATGATTTAATGATTACATGCACACTTTTTCCAAGCTGAGTGATTCTAAACAGTAACCTATGTGGACAGCTACAGTATTAAAAAGGGAGAAAATACCAGTGTATGAGATTTACGGTGGAAACAGCCAGTTGTGATAGAAGGCAGCAAACATTTTCTGGCATATTTACTAGAGGAACAGAATGATATTTTGTACATATGCCTGTATTTCTTTTGCCAGCTGCAATGTAGATTAGGTATGGGGAGGGAGACAACCCAGGCTTGCAATCCTGTAGCTGACTTTATGGTTCAGTTCTTAGGAGGTAAATTTCTAGCCTCACTAACCTTGAATGTCTCTTAGAAAAGGGAAGAATCCCTTGATGCTGTGGATAGTCCACATTGGGAGGAGGGGGAAAACAACATATTTTTTTTTCCTAAGTTTCTAGGAAACTAATTGAAAATGCACATGAGGAAATTATGTTAAAATTGTCCAGAGGCTTCTGGGGGAAGGGAAAGAGAATTTCTGAACTTTGTGCTTTTAAATGTCAGGGAGAACATATGTACCTTTTTTACAGTCAGAATGGAAGACTTTCAGACACATACACAGTTTACTTCTAAGGCTATAGATTTGATTGGGTTGTGTAAAAGTCAGCGCTTCTGTGACATTTAATCACCAAAATCTTGTTTTTCTCCTTGACAATAAAATATGGAAATAAATTCCCCTAGCAACGAACTCTTTAGAGTGAGTGTAGGGGCATATTGAGTTAATAAAGGCAACGAGAGAGCAGGGGAAAAGAGAGGGTAGAATTGTATCAAGTCTCTAAATTCTTTCTCTCCCAGAAAACAGGACTTTGGGGGCTATGGATAAATTTTTTGCATGTTTTAGTCTGCATGTTTTAAAAGTATCCTGGGCAGCCTGTACTGCTGTAGAGCACAGTGAAGCTTGCATCAACAACAGTGTTTCTTTACTAGAGATTGTGAGATTACAGTTTGTTTTTAAAATACGTGTTTACTATAGTTCTATCTATTACTTGGAGACTTTTCTCCTTAAAAGATGTTATTAGAAGTGGCAAAACACTGCCACAAAATAGCTCTCACGAGTTTTAAAACAGAAGAAATGCCAATTTTTGTAAGCTTAGTTCTCGCTTCTTTGGACTACTTATATACAACATTTTTGGCTTCTTGTAATTTGAAATCTGTGGAAACTCAGCATTAGCAATTTTGTAGAGGGATTTTTTGTTGTTCATGTTTTTTGTTTAAGCCGTTACATATTTTTACCTCTTCTGACCTGAGCTGTTAACCAAGAATTTGACTTTTGGTGGATGATTATAGTTGAGAATATGGATTAGTTGTGGAACCAGACATATCTGATGCAATCCCATTTATTTACAGATAAAATCCCAAGTATAATTTCATGCAGGACAAGAAGTATCGAACCATGTGTCTTTATCCCACTTCTAAACTCCTTTCAGTGAGCTTTGCAGAGCTCCCTTTCACATGGGTGAAGTTACCTGCATGATGTGTATTTTTACCCTCCCTTCCTTTGCACCCGGTTCTTTGAGGTGGGTTTTCTTACTGATTCACCTATGCACACGTATGCAGTCTCTCTTACAAGCAGGGAAGAAAAAAAAAAAAAAAAAAAACACAACTGTCCATGAACTTTTGCTCTGGTAGTAACATCTTTCCTTGGAAGAAGAGATCAGTTGATTATTTCATATTTCCATTTTATAAAGGAACTTAGTGGTAAAAAAAAAAAAAAAATCTTACCTCAAGTTAGATCTTGAGGTAAGCATGCAGTTAGTGATAATGGTGCACTGTGGAAGTCACCAAGCTAGCTAACTGGAGGTGTACAGAGTACAGAAATGGATCTAAATGCAAGGTAAGCAGATGGGTGCTTTGACTGGCTGCTACTAGTGCATGACGTCTGAAGCTAGATGAGGAAAAACATATACAGTGCTCAGGGTCTGACTATTTGTGAACACTCTTTCTATCAGGAGACACTGTAGTCAAAGTAACTTAGGTCTCAGGCATTCCAAAATCAAAAGAAAATATTAACAATCAAGAGGTAAACATTAACTTCTGCAAGTTTTCATTTCCCTTCTGTTTAGCAAACCTGTAGGTTAAGTGTTTTCAGGAATTTATCTGTAATCCTGAAGCTTGAAAAGGGGGAAGAAAAATTCCTTACATGATAAAAACTGTTCTTACTTGATGATAAGGTACAGTAAGACAAAATTAAGCTTGGCTGCATTTGTGGCAGATTACTTGATCTGTAAACAATCCCACTTCTTAATTTTTATCGCAGTTAGACTATAGGTTTTGTATGGAACCCAAATTAAAATAAAAAAATGCAGTTTATGTACCTATTTTTATGATTTAATAATTGTTTTGACAGGTTAACGTTGATGTGTTTTGAAGATGACTGGTTTCTAAATGTAACTTTTTAAAATTCTGCTTTTTTTATTTCCATCAATTTTCAGTCTAGAAAAATGTTTTCACTCCGTCATAAATCATGCCATATATAGTAGTATAGACCTAGACCCTTCCAAATGACTGTTTCTACCTTGGAACTGCCCTGCTCGTGATATGGTGTGTTGTCAGCAATCTGTGATTGCACACTAGCAAAAAGGTTGATGCGTCCTTGCTCCTTCAAGTTGGTCTCTAAGGCTCTGCAGTACCCGGATTGCTCCTCTGTGCTCTGGTAGTCTGATAACAACCGCGGCTGTCGTTAGGTGAAATAACGAAGATACAGGTGTTGGTGTAGCTTCTTCACTAATATCTGCCTTGTTCATACAAGTGACTGCAAACCTACATCCAGTAAGCAAGTGGTATATTGATGTACTAGCTACGTGGGCTAGATCTCACTTTGAGTTATAGCCTGGTTTCCTGCTGGGCGTAAAGTCATTCTGGAATGATAATTGTGTTCTAAAGAAGCAGTGATTTAGTAGGTTTGTTAACCAAGACATAGTCCTCTTTGACATAGGCCTTAATGCTCAGTGTTTCTAGCTTCAGGTTTATACCAATCCTCTGCAAAAGTTTTTTATTTTTTTATTTTTTGCTTTATATTTGAAGAAAAGAATTTCTGTGCCTGCTTAAGTCTCAGTCTTTAGACTATATCCTAGAGTGTAAGGAAGAATGGGAGAAATGAGTAATGATGATAAAATAAAGAAAAAAAAAAGATTGAAAAGCAGAGTATTGTGATATGGAAGCCAAAATTTGGGAATCTATACAGACTAACCATTACTATATTAATTGGCAGAACTGCTCTTATCAGCCCAAGATGCAGCGCTTGCTTTCTGTCCTTACTGCATGCAGTGTTTGTGTATTTTCTTATAAGTTTTGACAGACTAATGAAAACTGAAATTTTATAAAATCTTATTTGATATGTGACCTTGCATTCTGTGGCACTTGGTGGTTAGCAACCAACATACTGCCTCCCTGGGGTAGTAAATTTGTGTTTTAATACAGTTATTGGTTTTACTTGTAGAGTAGCAGACAGCTTCAAACCCTTGGGGAGAGCTTTTTAAGTCTGTCCGTCTGTCAGTCTGCTTTGCTACTTCATCCTCTGGGCTTAGTTGCAGTGTTTTGATTAAATGGTATGTTACTCTGATACACAAACAATTTGAAATGTTCAGATTTGGTTTAAGAAGGACATTGTTTAAAAATAACATATATGTCCAAAAGCTCACTACAGAATTAGCCTTTTTGTTTGTCCCAAAGCCATGTTGCTCTACATCAGCAGGCTTCTAAGCCTGTTTACATGAAGATGTGCAGCTAAATAGCTCAAATTTCATCACTAAAAATCCTAGAACTGCTTTTTAAAATAACATATATTTACATTTCGAATCATAACATATATTAAATCTTTGTTGACTCCTTCCAGGAAACTGAATTTTCTGTGCATTAAAGCAAATACGTACATTGTTTTCTGTGCTCTTTTTTTTTCTGTTTCTAGTGTTGGTGGCTGTGGAAATTTAAGTACATCATGTTTTCTCTACATAGTTTTTTGATAAAGTAATCTGACACATTCTGCAATTAACTGGCTAGTACTGTCAACTGTGAATTACATGGGCTGCTTGCAGAAACATAGACTCTTCATGGAAGCTTAATTAAATGTCCAGTTAACACCACAATTTCAGCAGTTCTGAACTTGAACTTTACATCATGTTGTATCCTTATGTCATGTGCTGTCCTTACAAGTGGAGGCAGATGTTTTTAACATGGGACTCGAGTCTTTTTCTGGTTGCAGTGTCTTGTGGAGATCTTGCGGAGCCCTGAAGCAGGGCTTCATGTTCAAAAGCATTTTTTTTCCCCCCTCAAAATATTTGTGGGTCTAATAGAAGATGTTTAGGTCGTCCTGAGTTCAACAGTACGTGTATGTGGGAAATAGTGATGTTTTTCCAGTCTGTGAAGGTAGTTTGAAATCTAGTTCTGATGTTACTAATGCTGAACTTTTTTATTTTATTTTTTCATGAACAGACATGTTTGCAAGATCATGAAAACTTAGTCAAGATTTGCATCACAGATTTTGATTTGGTCAGTATTTGGCCATGTTTTCTTGTTGTATGACTGGACCTGAAGTGGGAGTATCTAGAGATACTCCCCCAAAATTGGATGGCTGGTTAAACAAGATCTAGACTGTCAAAGCATTAGTAAAAAGGCTTTTTGTTTTCTGACAAGATAATATATAGTTTTCAAAGCCCATCTACAGCAAAGTTCTCTTGATATTTTTCAAGTTATTGGAGAAATAGCAGAAAAGGGAAAGATATCTGTATTTTAGGTAGCTTTTCCCTTTCATGCAGAGAGCAAATCTTTAATTTGTTGGAAACTGTTCTGTTCTTTGGATGGTCAAAAATTTCAGTAGTAGGAAATACAGATAGAAAATGTTGATGCAGCTATGGCTGCTGCTCAAATCTGATTAATCAATTTCTACATTAAATACACTGCTTGGGGCTCCACTGGACACCAAGAATTTCCCACCTCATGTTAACAGTGGCAACGGACTTTAAAGGATTATTGTTTCAGTTAGATGGCACATTTTCTCTGCTATCCAAGTGTGAGATTGTTTTTCATATGCCTTAATCTGGGAGTTTAGATTTGTTTTTTTAAGGTTTATTCCTGTTGCTAAAAAGCTGTGGTATCTTTAAAAGCATGCGCAGAAAATTATTTGAATGAAGATCATGTTTAAATGCTTGATCTAGAGTCAAAAATGCCTATTGCTGCATCATAGTTAATCTGCTTTAGCCTATTTGAACTACTTATCAAGGACATCCAGATTTGATATGTTGCAGAAGAGAATACAAAACTGTCATGGGGCTGCTTAAATAGGAGAGAAGATTATGGGTAAGTGATTGCAAATACCAGCATCATGATTTTGTGCCCAACTAGTATTTTCTCATGAAGTTGACAAACACTTCTGGTAACAAACATTAATTTTGTAAAAGGGAAATAAAAGAATACATGGTCAGATAAGACATTCAGAAGAAACCCAAGGGCAATGAAAACTGGAATGATGTAATGGTTGCCAAAGAGAGTCAAGTGAGAAAGCAACAGAAAGGGAAGAACTTGATTACAGACAGTGAGGAGGGGCAAATAAAATGAAACAAAAAAAAAACCACCAAAACCAGGAGACAGACTTCGTCACTAAAGTGATTTTCTAAGAAGAATAACTTGAGAAGCTGGGAAACAAGGAAGAATGTGCATCAATTTAATCTTTTTGTTTGTTTAGAAAGACTATAAAGCAAAATGACATGATGAAGAGAATGGAATTTAATAAGAAAAATACGAATTCATAATGTCATTGAATGTTGAAATTTCAATTTCAATTAAGCTCAGATTTTAATATTTTAATTTCCCACTTAGTAGAAGTCATGGTATATAGAGAAGAATGTATGCATTCGTATTTTGATATGTATTCATTTAAAGGGCACATCATGTGCTATTCTAGTAATAAATTTTTGAAGGGATGGTGGTTCATCTTAGAAATTCTTCTTCTGAATTTTTAAAGGTAAATGATTCAACTAAAAGTATACAAAAATTCTTTCTAGTAGTTTCAAAAATGTGTGGTTTTCTGAATTTCAAGTCTTGCAATTTTAATCTTTCTTATCCCAATTTTACTTTAAAAATAACTCATAGCAGTTTTGCTAAGACTTCTACCATGTAGATGAAAACCTGGCTAGCTGATAGATAAACCAGAGGGATAAATGTCACAAACAGCTCAGATGTTAGAGATTTATATTTGGGTCTGTACTATTCTATATCTTCTTGTAAATACTTTCTAAGAGTCTCTCAAAATGCACTAAGGAAATTTGTAGTGGATTTTGAAATTAAAGCACTCTAGTATACCAACAAGTGAAAAGAGAGAACACGAGTGACAGCTCTCAAACTAACACAGGTTGTCTTTGGAGGTCATTTGAAACAGTTTCATATGACTACAAAATATCTATTTTGTGTCCTGTTGTCCTTTTATTACAACAGAGGATCTGAAAAAGGTTCTTTTTTTGGTTTCAGCCTACTAAACTCAACCCCCTGTGCCTCTTAGTACCTTGCCCATCTGCTTCGTGTTTTGTGTTGCCAAATGTTTCTTTAACAGACACTCTGTTGTGCTCAAGTATATGTCTGGAACTGGAAGGGGGCACCTAAACTTAATGATGTGAAATTTCAAAGTGGCTTTAAGAGATTAGAGTGAATTTGCTTGTAAGAAATGATAATCTAAAACTAATGATCACAGATGTTTATTCAGGTAAAAGAAATAATTACCATACGTGAAGCTTGGATACAGCATTGCCTTTCCTATTCTGAGTGAATTTTCCACTTACTGTTTCAATACTGCTAACTTATGCTATTATCTATTATTTGAGAAGAGCAGCATTGGGATTGAATTAGAGAGGGCTTAGAGTCCTGTAATTTATGATGACTTATGTAACTATTTAGGAACTAGTACCCAAAATGGATTCGAAATGTGGATATGAAAATTTGTTTGAAAAATATAGTAGCTAATGCAGTGGATTTGTTTAGGAAAAAAAAAAAACAAAAAATGCCAGCTGCATAAAGAAATTTTGGGTGGTAGTGTTACAAGATTCAAACCAGATGTTAGAGGAATAATCTGAAGAAGCTAATTGAAAGAGTGCCTTAGCATATCTTGCTGAAGATGGTAAGGATCAGTGAATTCAGCCTTAAAATTCTATGTGCAGTAGTAGGAGAGAAACCAACATTAAAATAGGTTCTGTGGTCTAATCCTGCCATAATGCAAAAATGTAGTTATTCTTTGGTATATAACTTTCTAATATTTGAATGCCAAAACATTTTCAGAATTTTCTCCTCATGAGATAATTATGGGTAAAAAAAATTACAAACCAGATGAGCAAAGCCTCTAGCCCATGACTTTCATCTGATTTTTTTTAATAAGAGACAGAAAAGAAAATACGCAAGTCCAGCATAACAATGATTGAAAGTTGACTGCTAATTTCTAAATAATTGAATAATACAAATAGAATGCTTGAAGGGATTTTTTTCATGTCCTCCAGCAAAGAAAGAGCCTCTTGATACCAGACTGTGGGGATATTTCTCCAAGTTAAAGATGGAAGCCTATTATATGGGATGGACAGACACATATTGGAAAAGTTTATAATTAGGAGGAAAAAAAAAAAGTTGTGGAAGTAGAATGAGTTATTCCTTCATAGTGAATTATCTGATACCTTTAGATCTAGTGTTCACCTTCATGCTTTGTCAGAAGCAACATGTACTATAAAAATGTAAATCTTCAGAGCAAAGAGGCGAATCTACAAGTTGGCTGTATAACCTGTTGGCAAAGACAGGGCAGTCAAGGCTCTGCCATAAGCACACAGCAGATCGGGCTAAGACCTGGGCAGCACTCTTCTTCAACTAGCTTTTGTGGAATAGCCCCTTGCTTCAGAAGAACTGTCATACACACCAAATAAAGTTTCAGTTTGTTTATACATACCCAGATGGTAACTTTGCCTTGGAAGGTTTTCTTTTAGTAAAACCAAAAAAATTACTTTCATGTGAGCTCAGTAGTGTCCAAAAGGTTTCTTTAAAATTACAAAACTTTCTATTGTTTTAATGTGATCAATGGTAACTTAAAAGTGGACATTTTGAAGTGTTATTTAAATATATAATTTTAAGATTCCAGCAAGAAAATGAAGTAGCAAAAAAGAGCTAAACATGAAAGACCTGCTAATTGTCCATGCATCTGTATTGAACATGTTGAATAGATTCTTTGTCAGTGAGATTGTGCGGTGTGCATGTCTCTCTGGATGGCTAGTAGAGATTTTTATTACGAGGAAGGATTTTGAAATGCATTTGACCAATCTTAGTTTTTATTGTCAACTATTGTTTAGATAAATGTTAAACATCCACTGATTAGACAGCTTAGATACCTGTGTGACAGCAGATTTTTGGAGTTCGTGAGGTAAGCTGAAGAGTTTTCAGCATATTTGTTGTGTATCTTTGGAAAATACCAACCTCTCAGAAGGTTATGCTGTCATGTTTCTTCCCTGTCAAGTCAATCCTCATAAAGATGTGTGTGTCAAGCACCAGGGGTTCCTCACTTCCTCCTCCCATCCAAGCTGAAAGCAAAAATATAATTCCTCCAAATTAGTGTCTATAACGGTATGTTTTTACAGAAAACTAAAGTCCCCTGCCTTCTGTTTTATGAACTACTTTATGTAATGATGTCACTTGAAACTTGACTATCTGAAGGTAACATCGCTAATGAAAGTCGATTGGTCAGTGTATTTACAACAGAGTCCTCAGACCCCAGGGTGCTTCTTAATTATTAAGCAAGAGTAAAGCTTGTTAAGATCCACATCACTGAGATGGCTTAGGAAAAAGCCAGCGTGAAAAGCTAAGCTGTAAGCTGACAGTCTTAGCATTTAATCCGTAAGTGCATAGATGACTGCTGGTAGCACATTCCAGGCATGAAGCAAGGAAGTACAATCTCTTCAGCCCAGTGCTGTGGGTGGTACCAGGCGTCTGTCACAACTGTGGCATAAAGAGTTGCAAGAACCAAGGGGAAGACTTGTTCAGCAGCCTTGTGCGGAGGAGTAAGGGGACAACACATTTTGGAGCTTGTTTCAGCCACATCAGAAACAAAGACCTGATGCAAGTACTGGAAGTGGATGGATTGTTATGAGTCAGTGTTATGAAACAGAAATATATTGAAACTCGTATCTGCCAGTTACAGGTGAATAGTGCAAGTGTTTTTGCTTCTGTATATTCATTTACTGATTCTTAAAGTTCTGTTTTGTACTTGTGGTTTAGCCCCGGCAGGCGGCTAAGCACCACACCGCCGCTCACTCACTCTCCCCAGGTGGGATGGGGGAGAGAATCAGAAAGGTAAAAGTGCGAGAACTCATGGGCTGAGATAAAGACGGTTCACACGGTAAAGCAAAAGCAGCGCACGCAAGCAAAGCAAAACAAGGGGAGTCCATTTGCTACTTCCCATGGGCAGGCAGGTGTTCAGCCACTGCCAGGAAAGCAGGGCTCGTCACGCGTAATGGTTTCTTGGGAAGACAAACGCCATCACTCCCAACGTCCTCCCCTTCCTCCTTCTTTGCCCCAGCTTTATTGCTGAGCATGACACCACATGGTACGGGACATCCCTTTGGTCAGCCTGGGTCAGCTGTCCTGGTTCTGTCCCCTCCCAGCTCCTTGTGCACCCCCAGCCTCCTCGCTGGCACGGCAGCACAAGTAGCTGAAAAGTCCTTGGCTCTGTGTAAACACTGCTCTGCAACAACCAAAACCATCACCACTATTTTCATCAAAAATCCAAAACACAGCATTGTGTGAGCCTCTACGAAGAAAATTAACTCTCTCATCCAAAACTATGACAATACTCTAGACAGAATTACATTTCAGAGTTCTTCCTGATAATACTAGAGCCTCAGCTTTAGCTGTCTGAGTGCTAATTTTTCCCTACCCCTTCAACAAAATATCATTGGTAATATTTTCCTCTGAGTATCCTAAACTTTTTTTTTTAGAATTTATAACCCAGCTATAAAAACTGTCCAGATCAAAATTTAGCACAGACTGTAAGGTGTGATTCTTTGGAAAGAAACAAAACAAACCACACTTGGCATTCTTAAATTGCAGATACGCAATTAGTAAGGTGTAGTTCACAAAAGATTTTTAGCAAGTTAACAATCTGTGGACAGGGTGATAACAAACTAGTAGTGGTGTTTTAGTGTAGGAGTATAAGACAAGCATCTTACGTTATGGTGATCAGTGTTTCTGTCCACCTTTCCTCTCAAATCACATTGGTGTCCATCAGAGAAAAATGAGAATTTGAAAAGGAACAATGTTCTCAAAGGTAGAGCACTTAGAATCTGCAGTTGAAGAGAACTTGGAGTAGAGAAGAGACAACAAATGGCCATAAGAGAAAAATAACTCAGGAGCTCACACCTTATTAGACACCAAAAGTCTAAGTAGCAGCAACAGGTTCTGAGTTCCACCACCATGGGAAAAATTGCATCATATCAAGCACGAAGAGTCCAATCACAGGGTGTGCATTCACTGGAAAGCAGGCATCATTAGTGCTAACACTCGCAAGCTAGTTGTTGTGTGTGGATGGTTTAAATACTTTGGTTTTGGTCCTCTTTTGAACCAAAGTAGGAAGGTATTCTGTAGGAAGATGTTTGAATTCTAAACAAAATTTTCTTTCCATCCTCATCACTTATATGGCAACTATTCTTATGTAGCATAGTATCAGCTGATCTGAAAATGTTTCCTCATGCAAAATATTGAGAAAAAAATAATAGAATTAAATTTCTCAGAAGATGTGTTTTCAATCTGAGTTGTTTTTTTTTAAGGAAGCTTTGGAAAAGGATTGCTGTCAAATTAGTTCTCTCCATGTACCCGTGTCTACTGTGACCCATGTCATGTTGCTTTCCCTTGCTTTTGTGTTGGGAATTTCAAAACCATACTCTGTGTACAGTTTTCAGTAGAGTCTGAATGATACACATATACAAAAAAAGCTTATTTTAATGCAGTATGAAGAGAAATCATCATCAGTTAACTGAAAGATATTCCAGTTTGTGGCCGAAGTCTTAAATACTTACAGTATCTATGTTTTCTAGTGTATATTGATTGCCATCAAGTAGTGATGCTTTATTTTTCATTTGACACCAAGTCACTTAATCTTCTATCATTTTTCCCTTTGCCAGGCTGCGTGTCAGAGCTCTCAAACTATATTTGCTTCTTATTTTACTTTAAAAGTAAAATTAGAGGTCATAGTTGCAGATGATGATACATGAAACTGATCTGCAGAAATTTAAATGCTTTATTATTTGAAGATAATCAAAATATTTCGTTGTGTTTTCTTCCCTCGATAGTTATAGAAAGTCTCATTTCTAGAAAATGTGACTACAAAAGGACAACGTAATGTGGTTACTATTCCTGTAACTGGTTATCTCAGAAATATTGTATCAGAACAAGGAATAAAATGTTCTTTGTAAGAATAAGGGGAAAAAAAAAAGTTATCATATAGGGCAGTGTCTCCAAGTCTAGATTTTGTCCCCAGAAGTCTGACTTTTTTGTTGTTGTTGTCTGCTAGTTAACACACGGGAACTATTTTGAAAGAGAAAACTATATTTACTAGTATGTATTAAATGCCAGGTGTGTCAAGAAGACTAGCAGGTTTAGGTATCCTGGGGCCTCATAGGCTCTACCATTGACCTGGAAATACCATAGGCAAATTCATGATTCTCCCTGTCTAGGTTGTTTTTTTGTGGATTAAGAATAATAGTAGTAGACTGTTTCCATGATTTCCATGTGTAGTTGGCTTCCAGAAAGCTTCATTACTATCAGCTGGTTTGCTATAACTTTATTGATGTATTTTGGAAGTAGTACAGTTACACAGCCTTAGCAGATTTCAGGGCGACAAATAGAAAGGATTGGAATTGTCTCTAAATGGTGTTCATGGTGTAACTTCTGCCTTGAAAGACATACTGTATTTGTGGTTTCAGGAAATAAGAATGGAATCCTTTCATGAAGTTTCTAAGAGACCAGCAATTTTAGAAGAAAATCTCTTTTGTGTGTATGATTCTGTATGATTCTTTTAAGGAGAAACTTTCCAAATAAGTCTTAATCAGAGAAAGGTATGTGGAATATCCAGTCTTAAAATTTTGAACATAATTTGTGTCAAGAAAAAGCCTAGTGTTAGAAGAATTTCAGAATGTGATCATTTTGTCTAGTGGTAAAATTACAGCTTTTCAATTTCTGATTTTACATCCTGAATTGTACTCCATCAGTAGAGCTGTTCAGTAACTTTTCTCATCTCCATCTTTATCAGATTACATTAAACCTTTGTTGCTTAAGAGGAATGCCAGTTAAATTTAGTGATGGATCTTCCCCCCTCTTTTATGGATGTTAATTTTATCAGACTCCCATCAGTTCTGTCAAGTTGTATTATTTACAATATTTGTGCAGATAACGGTGTAAAGATTGGAAATATGTTTGTCTTTAGAGAAATGGTTGTGATTTGCATGTAGATCTCGTAGTTTGTGGAAGAGATAGCTATGCTGTTAAGTGATAAGTTTGTTCCTTCGTGCTTTATCTGCTGCACTGGATTCCAGTAAAAAAAACCCTGCTCTGTGTCCGTATTTTTGTTAGTGGGTCTAGCAGTTACTGTCAACAGTTCACTGTTCGCTGCAGTTATGTTAGTTATGGTCAAGTTTGCCCATTATACCAGATGAGTGATCCATTAAGAACTTGGGCTGAACACTTCACACATACTTAACAAAAGATTTTTATTGAATAGCATGACTATTGGCCACCAGGGACAAGGCCAAAATCAGAGGAGGTGCCCGAAATGAAAGGTCAGATTCCACAGGTCAACCCAGCGCCTTCCCTGCTGCTTCCCTCCTCCTGCACTCCCTACAAGTGCCACACCTGATAAAGCACCACCCACCAATTCCCTGCAGGGTCATGAGTGCTGAAAGCAGGGCAGGAGATGATTGACAGGTTGATAGAAGTGCTTCAGCTGGACTGTGATGGCCAAATGACGTAGAACTCCCGCTAGACATATTTCTATATGAATTAATACAATTACTCTAATCCATTGGACAAGTTGTCTAATTTAATAGATTTGCATAGCAGTGAAGAAGATGGCCTCATGGTATCTGTATAAGTGTCAGTGTTGTCAGTGTAATTAGTGCACACTAATTTCACAATCACTGTGAAAAACTGTTTAGGGTCAGGAGATCACTTCCTAAATCGTTACTGAGAATTACTTGTCTTTATGCTTTCACGCAGGACATTGCTTAACTCACACAAAGTGCTTGCTACCTAATGTAGAAACAAACAAGTATACCATTGCTTTAAGTTATTCAGGAAAGTATTTCCCTCATAGCAGACTGTTATGGTAAACTTCTGGAACATAGCATCTTTTTGCACGCTGTTTTTATTTGCCCCAATGGCTGCAAAAAATAGCATCCAAGGTGGGTATGAGAAGGTAAGAAAAACTGAGCTAATGCCTAAAACCAGTTTTTATGCTCCCAGAGGTGTCTGTATCACCCATTTCCAGGCTCATATTCCTATTTGAACTCTCTTTCCAGAGTAAAGCTCCATGTGAATTTTCTATGAGCACTGCTCCATGACCAAGCGCAAAGTGTGCCTCTGCCTAGATGTAAAGGTGGACCCATCTCTGTCGCAGAGATCTTGGCCTGTAACACCAGCTCACTGGTTATGTAGATGGGAGATGATGCCCATGAAGTATAACTCTTGTGTATCAAACACATAACTAACTGTACCCAGTTTGCTCTTAAGCCTCTTCACTGTCCAGTTTTTTCTAGATGCAGTGGAGGAATGTGGGGGAATTTGAGATCAGTTATATGTGTGGGTGAATGTTTGGGACTGCTCTGATTTTTCAGTTCCTCGCATCCTCTAATGTCTGCTACTTTTTTTTTTAACGGGAAGACTGTTGAAAAGGCGTGATTATGGCTGTGAAAACAGCAGCTAGGCACACTCAGTAATGTTTTTTATTTATCTCTCTGTTTACAGTTCAGACGCACAAAGTAGTGATGGCTTAGGGGAAGTTTTTTACTTCAGATAACATAAAGACGATTAGCCAACCAAGAATATCTCTAAGTAGCTCACTTCATTCTGTATTTGTTTATTCCCCCCAGAAGATAAGCTTGGATTTCTCAAAGCTATTTTAACCCTCCTTACACTCTGCTGGAAACTTTCAGGCTTATCCATAAGCAGTTAATGAAACAATGAAGGTAGTTAATTCACAAAAGGAGATCAGTTTGTGTAAGCTGGTGGTTATTGTCAGCTGGAAACTATCATGATTGTCTGAAGAACAGTTTATCTATTCCATCAAATTTTCCACTGTAATGGTAATATATACATATATATGTGTATGAAAAATTATGGAGTCTCTTGGTGTTGTGGAGAATCTCTGTATGTCTAGCAGGATGGGAGGATACTTAAATAGTTATTTTAGCAGCGCATCCAGCCGAGTCTCTGCCAATACAATTGCTATGTATGTGCTCTCTCTGCCTTCAGTATCTGAAATTTGTCTCCAGTCTGAACAGGGATAGTCAATCAAAAACATCACTGCTCTAAACGCCTCATCTTCCTCCTCAGTGCACTTACTGAGTCATTTTTCTTCAGGCCTCTTGTCTCATCGTCTTGCAAAGCTCCTTCCTCTTTGTCTTGCTGCACTGCTTCCGTTCTCCCTACTTCTCAGTGTAACTTACCTGCAACAAAAAGAGGTGACCCAACTAGCTGCTGAAGATGATGCTCCAAGGTGTGAAAGGTGGTGGGAAGGATAAGGAGAGAACAGGGATCTGTATCGCAGTCCAAATGGAGATGGAAAGGGGAGGAAGTGCTGGGGCTGAAGTAGGGGGGGCCCCTCCTGGGAGTGGGAGGGGAGGGAAAGCAGTTTGCTGGAGCAGACCCTTAGCTGCTGATTCTGCTCAACTGGAGCGAACACACCAGATCTCAGGAGCAGATTCCTGTATGATGTCTTAATCCCATCCATGTTTTGTTCAGTGATATTTCTTATTATTCAGTGTATCCTTCCTGAAATGTTTTGCAATGCCCTTTGAGAAATCTGACAATTAAACAATTGGTAAAAAAAGTTATCTGTAGGGGAGTTAGTTGAATGTTAGTAAAAAGGAATATATAGATTAAATAGTGAAATATTATGTGACAGAAGAAGTAAAGAGTAATTTTATTGCAAAATTATCAAGTAACTGCATTTAGCTTTGGCACAAAATGCATGCGCGCACACACACACACACCCCCAGCAACCTCCTGGGGTTTTGTTGTTTTGAGTGGTGGGTTTTTTTGGACTAGATGAGTTTTGAAATATTTAAATGTTGTTGTTGTTGTTGTTGTTGTTGTTAAAGATATTCATTTCGCATGCATTCAGAATCTAAAACCCAAAATGCAGTGACTGTGTAGAGGAAAAAATTCATGATTTTGGTTATCTATTGAAATAATTTTTTTCTGGGACTTTCAGTGGCATGATTTAGCAAGTATATGCTGAGTGTCCAGACAGTTCTGAAGAGGTTTAAATGGTACGCTTTCAAGCCAGAAAGATTTAAAGCTGGGCCATTATGATTCAGTTATGGTTTTTAGAGGATATAAAAGCATATTGATCAGTCAGAAGAAACCATTTTTCCTCCCATCTATTTTGGACTGCAGAAAGAAGTGTTAGGCTGTCAAATTATTTTAAATTGGAGAATTTTGATTAAAGTTCAGAAAGAGCTTGCACACTTTCAGCTGGTGTTAACACAGTCACAGTGACTTGGTCAGGACTGCAAATGTCTTTTATTATCTGGAAACCCATTCTATGGAGAAGGCAAAAAGAAGTTTCAGAGGATTTAAAGCATAGCGTTCCACTCCTCAAAATATGTTCTTCAGTTGCTTTTACAAATTTCCTTTCTTTAAAAATCAGTACTTTTTCCATTTATTAAAACAAGCTGAAATAGTCTTCTTTGCTCTTCCTTTTTTGTCTCAACCCTTTCATTAATGTATGGCGTAAAAGAATTGAACAGAATGGTTGCATAATGACACCTAATATGTTTATACTTGAAAGAACAGTATTTAAAGTACTCAGCCATGTGGATCGGTCCAGATCAAGAACTCACAGTAGCATAAAGGATTTGGGGGTTACATGTTTAACATTCCTCACATAAATGCATCAAAGCTGAAGTATTTCAAGAGCAACCCAAGATCTTTATGCTTCAATACACTGATGGATCTGAAGCAAAAACAACGTGCCACCTCTTCATTCATTTTTTTGTTGTTGTTGAAGAAAGGATACTTGCAGGAAAAAAAGGTCTCTGCATAGTGATGCAAGTTACCTTGAGTGTTAGCTAGATGGCACTGAAACACACTCATGCTGCTGTATTAAAGTGACTTGTTTGGAACACTGTCTTTGTTACCTGAAAGTTCAGGAATAAAGTATCTCTCAGCTGCTGCTTTTCCTTTTCTAGCCTCACGTAAAAATCTGTATATGTTCATCTGTATGTTTTTTTCTTTAAAGAATGCTCCTGAATGTACGAGCCTTTCCATATCGACTAATTGTGTAGTCAGAAAAAGACAATGTGAGATAAACAATGCTGAAATTTTTGCAAGCCATATTACATTTTTATTTCTTTTCAGAATTTGAAAGTCCATATTTTAACATACAAAGGAAACGCTTTTCTTTCTCACTGATTTGTAAAAAGAACCTTTTCTGGGCTATAGCTATAGAAGGACAGCATGCTTAGCATTAATGATATTGTTAAATACAAATTCAGCATGAATTAAAGTTGCGGCATAACTGAGAAAAATTACACTCTAAGAAATTGGCAAAGGTTCCAGCAGTACTAGCTGCATCATCAGAAATGGTTAGATATAACCCTGCCTGGGGGTCCACTGCTGTCTGGTTTTGTAAATTGTTAGGAAATACTCAAAAGACAGGTGAATTGGCATAAAAACCTGCTTTCAGATAGCTTCAAGGTAAAAACGAACAAATCATAGCATTCAAAAAGCAAAGCTCAAGCTCTTTTTCCTCATCTGTGTTCCTTTTCAGGAAATTACTTGGTTCCTGCAAAATCCTCAGGCATCCTGCATTATCTGCACTCATCCGTAGTGCATCCAACACACGCTTCTGCTGTCTCCCCACCTACCTCTTCATCAAGCTGCCACTGTTGTCACTCACATATTTTTACAACTAATCCTCTGATATGCTGAACTGCTTGTAAACAAATTTACTTAAGGATCTTTCTAGTTGTGCTATTATGGTTGATTTTTTTGTTTGTTTTGTAAAGTGTGGATGCTACACAGCCAAAGAGGTTATCAGATTCTTGTCCTCAAAGGAAAATGGTTAAAAAGCAGTAATTGAAGCTAGTGGGGAAGTCAAGGTCATGAGCATATGTACTTAACATCCTACATGCTCCAGTTCTGGCAGGGGGCTGGAGGAATCCTCTCCAGGACTTTACAGGAGCTTGCATTCCAGACAAAGACAGTCTGGCTTTCTGGGGTCTTGTTTTTAATTCTTCTCTACCCAGTGTAGAGCCAGATTTCCTCCTGGGTTAGTTTTCTTCCTTTTGATCTTAGAGAAATGCTAGATTTTGGCTTTTAGTTGCAAAATGCTGTGTGTTGGTTGATCTTCTCCATTTGGAAAACAAAGTTCATGCAAAGAGAAGTTGCCCATATATTAAATAATGTTTTTTTTTCTGTCTAAATGAATGACATTTTTTTAGAGCAAAGGTGAGGCTCAGTATGCAAATAAGTTATTAGACTAGACTAGACTAGAATCATTTAGGCTGG
>VXAL01000780.1:203306-244355 GCA_013399475.1 Chauna torquata | reverse complement strand
CGGGGGGGTGGGCGACAGCCAGGCACTGTCCCCGCGGGTATTTATAGACAGGGCGACACAAGGGGACGAGCGGTCCCTTGGCTGCACTCCTCCGGGGGACAGGGACAGCGGGGCCCCCCGCAGACCCCGGGCTGGGAGGGGGTCCCCGGGGTGGCGGGGAGGGGGGCTCGGCCGGCAGGCGGGCATCCGGCAGCACAGACGGGCTCGCCGCTTGTTTGCCTTCAACTCCGCGCTGCTCCGAGGCAGCCGTCCCTGGTGAAATGTTGCCATTTGCTGTTGCTCGGAGTAATCCCTTTATATGAATTTTTTGGCTGGTTTTAGTGTCAAATATAGCAAAGAGTTCGTGCGCATCGGGGAGTGCTGGGGTTTGCTTGCAGCTGGTTGGGGGCTGTGGGGAGGAGGCAGCGGGGGCTCTGCTCGCCCTGTGCAGGCACCCCGATGAGGCTGGTTTGTCCCTATGCAGCTGGGGACAAAGGGAGGGCAGCGGGGTCCCCCCACAGCTGTGTCCGGGGCTCTGCTGTGGGGTGCTGAGGCTGTGATCCCCCCAGCGCCCCGGCTCCCTGCGCTTTGTCCCTGGTGTCCGAGTTTTCCAGCTGGGCAAACATCCCTGAGGGATCTGCGCTGCCTGCTCTGGCAGTGAGTGACGTGACCCCGGGGACGGGAAGTGAGAAAAACTGTCCCTGGTTCCTATCAGTCCCCGCTGGGACACGGCGGCTGGGGAGCAGCGGGGGCACGCGGCGAGGCGTGCCGGTGGGGAAGCAGCCAGGCCCCCCCGGCCCTGTGGGCTCCCTGCCCGTGCTCTGCCAGCCGTGCCTGCCACCAGCCAAAATGTGCCCCTGCACTCCTCCGCGGCAGCTCCGTGTGTAACAGGTGTCAGGAGATACCGGAACGAGCCCCCCGGCTCACATTGCAGTGCACCCTGCCCTGCTTGTGGGTGCCGTCGCCCTCCCCTGCAGCTCCCACGGGAGCAGCAGCACCGGGAGCTGGAGAGCCCAATGCACCCCTCCCAGCCAAGCACAAAGGCAAGGGCAAACCTGCCCTGAGGTCAGGGCAGAAAGCAAATCTGGGGCAAAAATACCCACAAGGAGACCTGGCTCTCCAGCTTGTCCCCATGCTGGCCTTGGTCACATCCCCTGTGCTCAGTGCGGCGTGCTGCCAATGCCATAAATCCTGTCCTGCGCCAGCACGGCCGGATACAGCCCAGGGGCTGGCACTGCATGGGGAGATGTTTATCGCAGGTGGTGAGCGTGCCCCAGAAGCAGGGTTTGGGGGGCCTAGGGGGGTCCCCTCCCTGTGCTGGCAGAGCGATTTGGACAGAGCGGGATGGGACAGGGGAGGGAACTTGGGAACGCTTGGACGTGGAGGTTTGTGCTGTTTGCAGTGAAAACACCCGCACCGGTGTGTGTCCGTCCTGCGCGGGAAAGGGAAAGGTGCCGGGGGTGGGAGCCCCCCATGAGGGGCCACCAAGGGCTGACGCAGGAGACCACGGTGCTGGCATCCCTGCTCCTCCAGGGACTCCAGAGGTGACATTAAGGGGAGCCCTGATGTGCCGGGGGGGCTCCCACCCCGCCAGGTCCCGGTGCCGCAGCTGCGCCGAGGTTCCTCCGCGTTGGAGTGAAGCCGGCACTCGGCTCGGGAGAGCAGCGGGGCTCTGGAGCGCGCACGCTGCAGATGCCATTCCTGGGTAATCCGGGAGATTAATTGGGGTCTGGGCTGGGAGGCAGCCTCCAAAGGGACCCTCTGCTCTGACCTGCCTCTGGCTCCAGCCCGGGAGGATGCCAAAGGCTGGGGGAGCGCTGCAGGGGGCACGCAACCCTTTCCATCGGCACCCTCAGCCCGCCACCAGCTTCATACTGCTGCATCCCAGCAAAACCTCTCCTGGTGCCCAGCACCCTCCAATCTTGAAGAAAAGAAAGGAAAAAAAAAAAAATCAAAGCTCAAGGCTGGCTCTCCCCTACAAAAAAGGGCGAAGCAGCTCCATCCAGGCTGGACACCACAGACTCAGCAGCACTGGGAGTCACCATGGCATGACACAAGTTTGGCCCCAGCCCAGCGATGCAGAAGTGCCACTCCCTGCCTCAGTTTCCCCTTTCCTCCACCTGAGCCCCAGTCTTCTTGAGCACATGCGCCACGCAGCCCGGTGGGGTCTGGATTTCAGCTTCAGCCCGAAGGCACAATTATCCCATAAAACATTTGGAGAATCATTAGTGTGGCAGGTTTCAGCCTGGCTTCCCGCAGAAGCCAAGCTCACGCCTCCTCTTACCTCTTGCCTGACTTGAGTCAGATCTGAGCAAGGGTGGGAAGTGTCTGAGATATCTCAGGTCCCCAAAGTGCTTCTGGGTTGAGAGCTCTGCAGCTCTTCCCCGTGCCTGCTGGGGACAGATTTCCCACGTTTTAGACAGCAGCAAGTCCTCATGCACGAGCAGGGAGAGGTGGCTCAGGGCTGTGCAGGTTGGCACTTTGGCAGGGACCCTCATTTGGGGGTCCCCACGGTCACCAATTCACATGAAATTAGGGGAATTTTCTCTCTCTGAAGAGCAGGGCAGCACCCAGAGTGGTGTGGGCTGGTGCCAGCGATCATCCTCCTGCACTTTCTCACTGGTGTCACTGGGGAGCCCTTCCCTGTAGAAGCCCCGGGGTGCCCCACGGTGGGTGGCACCAAAAAGCCCCAGCACCTTCCATCGACCCAGGCTCCCCATGTGTCCCCACCTCCCCCTAAGCACCACGCTCTCCTGCGTCCCTGCAGACCGCAAGTTCCTCATTGCCAATGCCCAGATGGAGAACTGCGCCATCATCTACTGCAACGACGGCTTCTGCGAGATGTTCGGCTACTCCCGCGTGGAGGTGATGCAGCGGCCCTGCACCTGTGACTTCCTCACTGGCCCCGACACCACCAAGAGCTCCATCGCGCAGCTCACGCAGGCCCTGCTCGGCTCCGAGGAGTGCAAGCTCGAGATCCTCTACTACCGCAAAGACAGTAAGAGATGCTTTCGGCACGTGCGGGGCGAACCGGCGGCGGGAGGTGGGGACTGTGGTCCTGGTGGCGTCACCCATCTGAGCTTGAGAATGAATCATAGAATGGTTTGGGTTGGAAGGGACCTTAAAGATCATCTAGTTCCAACCGCCCTGCCATGAGCAGGGACACCTTCCCCTAGACCAGGTTGCTCAAAGCCCCATCCAGCCTGGCCCTGAACACTTCCAGGGATGGGGCATCCACTGTTTCTCTTCTTTCAGCTGTCTGAAGTTGGGACTGGGTGGCAAAGGGGGTCTGATGGCACCAGAGCATTGGGATTGCACCTAGGGCCAGGGCTTTGCCACACGGGGTGGGAGCAGGGTGACCCCATGGTGGCTCCCGGCTGGATGGACCCATCTCTGCTGTGTTTTGGGTTCTGACAGTGTTGGGACCTCAAGCAACAGAAGGAACTGCTGGATTATTTGGGAATGGGGCTTGCAAGCCCTTAGTCATTGCTCAGAGTGATGGGACCACTCACAGCATCCCTATGTCGTGAATGAGGATCCCATGGGATGCCCATGGAGGAGCCAGGCTCAGACACAGGTGCTGCAGCCTGTGCTGCGTGACGGGGTGAGATTGCCACCCAAAAGCCAGCCACGGGCTCTCGCAACAGCGTTGGAGCCGCCTTTCCACCGAGCAGGATGTGGCTGCGTGTGCACAGATGGAATTACACTAAGATGAAAATGAAGCTTTGATGGAAAATACTAGTGATTAGTTCTAATACTGCAGGAAGTTAAATAAATATTTAGTGCTTGATGCTGCCAAACAGCAGTGGCCGGGACTGCCAGAGGTGGGGGGAATTCAGAAGATCAGGCGCTTGCTAGAGGTAAAAAAACATTAAGTATTTCCTTTTTTTCAACCTGCGGCGCCTTCCCATCACTTTAGATTGTATTGCTGGGGGTTGGGCTTGAGAAAGCGGCTGCACCTCGCTGTTGTCAGCTCCAAGTGTGGCAGGATGGAGGAGAAACAACTGGGAAGGGAACACGGAGGCAGGAGCCTTGGCTCCCAGCCCGCACCCTATCTCCCAGGCAGGGACCCGGGTGTCCTGGCCTCCCTCCCAGCCCCTATCTCCTGGGCTGGCATCCAGGTGGGGCTGCGCATCCCCCCCAGCCACCGCGGGTTGAAGAGGTCTGGCCGGAGCCCAGCGTGGCTGGGAAGGCACGAGGAGGAGCGGGCACACGCCGTCCCCCTGCTCCCTCCCGGCAGCCAGCGCGTGGCCATGGCAAGGACAGCGCGTGCAGCTCCGTGTCCCCGCCCCGGGACGGGGACAGTGGTGCAGGATGGGCAGAGCGAGAAAGCAGCCCCCAGCAGGTGCAAGCAGCATCCCCTTCACACCCAGCACTGAATAACTGGGGACAATCCTGGCCCCCACGGTCAGTGGGAGCTGGAGGTCGCAGCTTCCCAAAGGGGCTTGGGACCATTTTCCCCATCCACCCCCAGGGTCTGCTCAGTCCCTGCTGGCAGCACGCTCCAGCACCATCCTCTCCTGCTTGAAGTGCTCCCGACGGCTCGTGGGATGCTCGCCACTCTCCTCGGAGCCCTGCTCTTCCTCTAGGCCACGGGAAATGCTCGGAGCAGCTCTGAGCTGCTTTCTTCTCGTTTTTATTAAAAAAAAAAAAATAAAGGGGGTGAAAAAAAAAACACATAACAAAGCCTAGAAGAAAGCCCTTCATGGCTATTTTTAAAACCCAGCCCCACCAGCAATACACTTTCCAATTGTCTCCCCCCAGCACTCAGCCTGCGATCGCTCAGCCCATTATAAATGGGTCTTATCGGCAAAGAAAAGGCCTTCGCATTATAGGGAGCTGCTGCTTAATTAGACCGCGGAGGCTCCGAACCCGCCCGTCCTCCTTTTCATAACGGCGGCACCAATCTCCAGGCTCGACCTGCTGTTTATTACTGCGGTACTCCCGGCTCTGCAGCTCGCGTGGTTGTTTCCTGGCTTTTGTGGTTGCCGGAGATGATGTTATCCCCCAAACCCACCTGCCTGAGCCCCCCAGCAGGGCCAGGGTGGGATGAACGGAGGGGATGGGATGCCTGGGGGGGACAGGGTGCCCAGGACACCCATGGGTGTCAGGGCAGGTGGCTCTGCCCATGCACATCAGGTTCCCATCTGGGTTGTTGCTTTGGGGCCAGCACATCCCTGGGGACAGCATCACTGCCTGCTCTGCTCCAGGACACCCATGCTGTCATTAGCATGCTGCTAATTATATATAACAGGAGATGAAATGGAGCCAATAAGTGCCAGTGGGGGAAGACAGGACCGGGCCGTTGTCCCTCCCCACCACAGCAGCCCCGAATCATCCCTGGGAAGAGGGCAGAGCCCAGCTGCGGTGCGGGTGGGCTCTAATCCTCTGGCCAGAGCCAGCAGCTCAGCAGAAGTTCATTTTCTCGCAGGATGCTGCCCAGCTGGACCTTCCCGGGGCTGGGATCAGCCCCACCACCGCGAGGAGCAGCTGTGGCCACCAGCCCTGGGGTCATGGTTCCCACCACGGCCAGGACTGAGCTGGCACAGAGGGGCTGGGGGGGTTTTGTTCCCCAAGGGTGGTCAGTGAGAGCCCCCAGGGTCCCCTGAGCAGGGCTGGTGGCCGCAGGTGCTGGACGGTGGTGCTGGCATGGCTGGAGTGGCAGCAGCTGGCACCAAGCACTTGGCTGTTAATCTGCGTGGATGCGATGCTTATGAATATGAAAGGGGAGACGTGGGGACGAGACAGCTGGTGGGACAGCCACCTGCCGGCAGCCCCTCCGTCCCCGTCCCTCTCCCCCCAGTCACAGTGTCCAGAGCCCAGGGCTCGTTCCATCGAGCAGAGACCGTTCGTGCCAGTCCCCCGTGGGATAGGGATAGGGATCAGCCCGGCAGACACCTCGCACGGTGCCATAGCTGGGATTTCCCTGGGGGCTCAGGAGGCCGCGGAGCCATCGGGGACCTGGTGTCACCGTGGATGTCCCCTGCAGCTCCCCATGTGGCTGGTGGCTGGGCAGGCATGGGCTGCAGGGTGTCACCACAGGTGTCATGTCCCCTCCATCCCCGTTTGGGGCACATCTGCAGCACAGCAATCACCTCTCTCCATCAGCTGCTGCCAGAAGCCCGTGCTAAGGCAGGCAGGGATGGATCAGACCGTGTTTTCTCCGTACAGCTTTACAGACGGCAACGTGCAATGCGCTGCCCCGTGGCATGGACCAGGCAGGACCGAGGGGACCTCCCAGGTGGCAGGGGACAGCAGGGAGGCATGGCCAGGGAAAAACCCCAACCCCAGCTTGATCCATTTGCTTTTACAAAAACTTGTGGTTTTTAAGGCAAGCCAGGGCAGTTCGCTGTGTTTCTTTAAGGGTCGGACTTGGCAGAGCTGAGCTGTGACCTCGTTAAGGGGACAGACACCACGTCCCGACTCCAGATGGGGACTTATAAACATCCCCGGCTCGCAATGACAAACACTCCGGTCCGGCGATCTGGCGGTGCGGGGCCGCATCCGCCCTCCTTGGCGCGGCCATGCTGCAGCTCCGGCTCTGCCCCGGGGACGGTGTGATCAGGGTACAGGGCTGGAGGAGACATTTTCCACCCTTTGCAGCTCCTTGGATGCTGTGTGCTTGAACCAGACGTCCCACGAAAAGAGGGACAGGCCCAGAGCATCCCCAGCACCCTCAGGGATGCTTCCCATGAAGGTTTTTCCTGAAATGCCTGCCCTGGCACTGATTCTCACCCTAATCCCTCCGTCCTCATCCTCACTGGCTGCTGTGCCCCCAGTGGGAGGTGGCACCATGTGACACCGAGACAGAGCCCTCAGGATGGCCGGACAGCCCTGGGAGATGCTGTCAGTGCTTTGGCCGCACAGCCCTGTGCTAAGCTGGACTAATTCCTGTGTCCAGCGGGGATTTAGCAGGGAGGGCCACCGGAGCATCCTCCCACCCGCACCCCAAAACACCCCACCAGGCTTGGTGGCATCCTCGCAGCCACATCGTGCCAGCAGCTCCGCGGTGTCCTCAGCTGCTCCATGCTCCTACTTTTTCCCCTCCTCTGTTATCTCCAGCCCACCAGCAGAAATCCCCGTTGCAGGGCCGTATCCATCCCACCTCCCTTATTAAGGTCATTTTAGTAGTCCAGGGTTGCCACAAGCAGTATTTTTTGCTGTCACAGCAAGTTTCAGTCTCCCGGTGCCCTGTTCGGGGACAGGCATCATCCAGCATCATCCTCACGATGCACATGGGGACATCCCCTCCCAGCACAGGGGGACGCGGTGCCTGGGGGTTCCCCGGCACCCATCGCTGCCCCCCAGCAGACAGACCCTGGCGGACAACCAATTCCCAAGGCCTCAGTCTCCATCCCCATCGTTTTCCATCCCGCCTCAAGGGCTTGATTTAGGGTCTCAGAGCAATCTGCGCTGCTTTTTGAAGTGTCCACTGCGGCCCTAATGCTGATTTATCTCCAGACGGGAGCAAGGCTCAGCCCTCCTGCTCATCTCGGGTGCAAGAGACAGCTCCGTCCTCGGCCCCGTCCCCTCCGCGTCCTTCCCACCCCTCTCCTCCGCTCCATTATATAATGCCACTATAGCTTTAGCCACTCTGCCATGAGACCCTGCAGATTAAATCTGCTGGCCGGGGGAGGGAAGGACTCGGTAAGAGCTCCCAGGGCAGATTAATAGCTTGTTTTTTTAATATTCATAACAATACTGTTTTGTGTCCGGCTCTCGGAAACCCCCGTGTCCTGTTGATTAGTTTAATACTGATGGCACTGACAAATGCAGTAACCACTCGTGGCTGCGGAGGATAAGAGGGCCAGGGAGGGAGGGCCCCACACTGACATTTTTAATGTTAATAAGTGCTCGCTTTTATCAAGGTCAGAAGACAAGATGGGTCAGAAAGCACAAAGCCTCTGACCTCTCGGCTTTGGGGAGGTGGGGTGGGTGCTGAGGAGATGCTGGATGAAGGGAGGATTGAACCCAGCCCAGGGTTTGGGGGAATGAGCTGTTTTCCAACCTGTGCAAACCCATCAAGACTTGGAGGTTGAGTGTGGGACCCTCCAAAGCAGCACCCTCATTGCCGGCAGCCAGGTCGGTGCGGGAATGTCTCCTGTGCTGGTTGGTCTGGATAAATCCCCATTTTCCGGGAGAGCCCCTGCTGATGCCCCAGGTACCACTCAGCTGCCAGGCAGGAGGGAAGATTCCAAAAGCCTGCACTGGGGAAGGGAAAATAAATTCCCGCAGAGTCCCCAGGGCCAGCACTCACTGCCCCAGCCCAGCAGGAGCCACTCAGTCCCGGTCCCGTGCCGTGTCCCTCCTGCCAAGCCCTTTTTGTGGGCAGCCCCATGGGTGGGGGCGAAGCGTAGGCAGGTTGCGAATGCCCCCAGGACTCCTCCAGGAGATCATTTGGCGGCTAGATAAAATTAGACAGATGGAGACAGATTAGCTGAACAGCTGAAGGGAAGAGACGGGCAGATGGATGGGGACAGGCGATCGAGGAACAAGGACTGCAGCACAGGGCTGGGGGCCCTGAGGCCGGCTCAGCCCACCCGCAGCGGGCACCGCAGCAGGTCCGGGGTGCGGGATGCCCGGGTACCCCACATCCCTACTGCCCAAAGACCCCAAATCCTTGAGGATTTGGCTCTGTCTCAAGGGAACGCGCTGAGCCATCCTCTCTGTCCCCAGTACCCCGTCCTCCCCTTGCCACCGTCCGTTGCATGGAACCAAGCGGGGCACCGAGCTCGCAGCACACAGGACGGATCCTGACCTGGCTGGGGCGATTCCCCTGGGACCAGCGTGGGGTGTCGGAGCACCACCCGGATTTGGAGGATCACACCAGGCACCAGCTGCCTCCCAGCCCCAACCCGAGCCCCAGCCTTCGCCCAGCTGTTCCTCACGTCCCCAGTTTTCAGCTGTTCTGCATCAGCCTGGGATTAACTCTTCCTATGCCGCGCACCAGGATCCGGCCTCCACGAGGTGTGCAGCTCAGAGGCCAACTCCTCCCAGCACCGTGTAGGAGCTTAGAAAGGAAAAGTGAAGCAGTGAAAGGGATGCATGCAGGAGGACAGAGCATGTGAGCCAGGATCAGGCAGTCTGGATCGGGATGTCCTTGCCTGGGAGAGCACAGAGCTGATGGCTGCCACTCTAACCTGCCAGGTTTCAGGTCCTCGGGAAGCTGGTGATGCTTCAAAATCACCTGCAGGGAAAAAAAACTCATTTTATAACACAGCAAAGGAGAAAGCATCCCGCAGCCGAACCTACTGCCCTCACAAGCGCATGCATGCGCCAGCAGAGCTGCAGCATCCCAGGGCTGGCACCGCATCCTTCTGCCATGCCCGTGCCACCACCCAAGGACACCCGCTTGCCTTTCAGACCCCCTAGAAATACCTACAAAAGGAGGAGAAAGGGGTTCATTTCTCTCTGTCCCTGGTGGTGCAGCACGCGGGTCGGCATGGCGTGCCCGTGCGTCCCTTCGACATGGCTTTATCTGCTGAAAATCCCCCCCGCCTCCTCCCCACCTCCCGCTTTTAAATGGATTTCCCCTCCGTGTGGTGAACAACGATGAAATAAAGAAAGGAAGGAATAATCCCGGCTGCCGGGCCCTTTAAACGGATTTCACCGTATCCATTTCTTTCCCCTTCTTGTGCATGTGTGTGTGCGCACCACTGACGTCACGGCAGATTTGGAAGTTGCCCGATGCCGGCCATCTGCTCCTGATTACGGGAGGCCCTGAGCTCTTTAAAATTACACGCAGAAGGGCCGACGGCCCGGAGCGCAGCCGCGCATCCCCACGCTGCCGGCCCCACTAATCCCCCGCCCGCAGAGCACCAGCCCCATTAATCACCGTGTCCAGGGATGGAGGAAAGATTTGCGTGGTTTTCAGGGGCTGCCGCTTGCTGAAATGGCTTAAATCACCCCAAATTGTGTGGGCAGGATGAGGGTGTTATCCTGTCACTCGGCAGGTACCGAGTCTCCGTGCCACTGCAGTGGTACCCTGCTGCCCTGTTGCTTCCAGGAGGTTTGGGGGGATTTTCAGGGGGATTTCCTCAGTGGGGATGTGGTCGGTGCCAAAGCAACAGGAGGCAGCTCAAGGAGGGGCTCCACGTTGATTGTACCCTCGGGAATGGCTTTTGAAGGATTATCAGGAGAGTGAAGCTGGCAAGGGTGGTGGGAATCCCTCTGTATCCTCCCATTGCTGCTTGGGGAAAAGGCTGCAGGTATTTTTGGGATCCCCTGCTGCAAGCTGGCACCTGGCTGCAGCTCAGGCAGGACCACGGGGTCAAGACGTGCATTCAGCAGGCAAATCTGCATGGTCCCATGCCCTGAGACCACACTGAGGGTCCTCCCCGCAGCCCCCCCTGCTCCCAGGTCGCTGTGACCATCCCCATACCCCCCGTGCCTCAGTTTCCCTGCGGTACTGCCCTCACTCATTGCCTGCACCCAAGACAAGGGATGGCTGAAACCAGTCCCCCAAACTGCCTGGCGATTGCAGGGCAATTAGTTGCAGCTTGATTACAAGCAGCACGCTTAATGAGGTTGAACTGCTACCTGGAAACTTTCGGAGTTCTTAATTACCCACTCCGTAATTGCTAGTCTAAAGTACATTAATATAAATGACTGTCTGCGACAAAAAAAAATAAAAGGCAAGACGCAATCTGTGGGAGCAGGATGTATGCAATCTGTATGCAGCAGGGAGATGGAGCTTTCCTGGGGCTTCCAAAGCCTCCACTGCCCAACCTCAGGAATTGCATCCATTAAAAATTACTGTTCTGCCAAAGGTGTTTTGTGGCATGGGGGGGCCAGGGCAGAGCTCCCCGCAGCCCCCCGTGATCTCCCCTCTCTCCCGGCAGCCTCCTGTTTACGGTGCCTGGTGGACGTGGTGCCGGTGAAGAATGAAGACGGCGTCGTCATCATGTTCATCCTCAACTTTGAGGACCTGGCTCAGCTCATCGCCAAGAGCGCCAGCCGGAGCCTGCACCAGCGGCTGTCACAGAGCTGGCGCGCAGGTGGGTGTCACCGGGGACACTGGGGACAGTGGGGACAGTGAGAGGGAGGGCTGCATCTGCAGGGTGTTACGTCTCTGCAAAGCCAGAGCTCTGCCGGGTCAGGGAACTGATCCGCCTGAAAACCAAAAGGGTGAAAAAAGGGCTTTTTTGCCCCTCGCGTGCACACCCACGCACCCCATGTGCCACGCGCCTCCCGATCCACCTGGGGATCTTGGGACAGGGTGGGGACTGACCCTGGGCACAGGAGGGTGCAGTTTTAAGGAGAGGGCATCTCTCTGCGAGCGGAGCCGTCGGGCACCTCTGCACACCCCTTGCTTTGCTGCCAGCCTTTCAGTATTTAATGCTGGGAGGCTTTCTCGGCAGCCCCTCGGGTCCCTTCTGCAGGCAGGCAGCACTGTGTTGGATGGGGCAGGAGGTGCTGACATGGGACAGGAGCCGCGTGCGGAGATGCTGGGACAGCTGGGGGATATTTGGTGTCACCAACAGCAGGGCTGTTCTACGGGGATGTCACCTCACAAGGACAGAAGTGCTGGGATGGCTCTGAACTTGCCCCAGCCTTTGGCTGTTACCCACAGTCCCAGGCTCATCCTGGGGTGTTGCAGGGCTTTTGGAGGCAGTGGAAAATCCGATCTCCATTTTTTTGGGAAGGCTGGAGCACAGGGAGAGCCATGGCAAGGCTCTTTAGGGGATGTGGGTACAAAAACATGCAGATGTCAGACCTGACCGTGGGAAGCAGAAGTGTAACTTCCAAATACTCTCCAGCTATATGCTCCTCTGTGTCAGTCACCTATATTTTAAGCAGGTAAATAATCTTACATAGATCTTCATGCAAACACTACCTGGGCTGTGGTTCGCAACAGGGAGGCTTGGGTCGGGACATACAGGGGCCAGAGGAAAGCTGCAGGAGCAGCCCGGGTCTGTCACCCGGTGCCACATGGGGTGGCACAGTGTGACTGGGACCACAGCTGAGGCCGGGGCCGTGTCAGGGACCGATGGGCACCCTTCACACTGCCCCTTGTATCAGTACTGTAGTGTGTTTTAAATGCATTCACACTCGGTGCACGTGCACACCTCGGTGCCATTAAGGTGTTTGCGTGCGCGGCAGCGGGTACCAGCGGAGATGCTGTGTGTGGTTTCGGGTTTTGTGCATCCTCAGGCCAGGCATACGCACACGGGACTTTTAGACCTATGCGTGTGTATGTATGTATATCCTGTGCGGGAGTTGCTATGTCTATGAAATAACAAGGTTTATATTTTTGGTGCACTGCTGTAATACCAGTTAGCCTCTATGCATGAACTGCTGAGGACGTCCTAAATACCAGCACCGGTGTAGCCTTGCAGCCCCCTCAGCTCTCATATGTACGTCTCAACATACGATGCATTCCTATCCTGTTGAACATATCCTGAGATGTATGTTTGGCTGCCGAAGGTGCCCAAATAGAAACGGCACCTAGTGATTCCCTGCGCATCCGATACCGCGCTGCGCACCCAAGGAGCCTTGCTTAGGAAAGGCTGGCACCTGCCCGGACCAGTCTCTATGCACGGGTTTTCTGACACTGAGCTGCTCGGCAGCGTATTGGGGTTAAGTGGAGGCAAATTCTGCCAAAAACAATCAGCTCTGCATATGCTGCTTTTTCCCAGAGGACGATCCCTTTCCGGAGCTCGTGTTGCGTCCCATGTCCCTTCCCTGTGCCACAAAGAGGTATTGCTGCTAATGGAGGGATGAGACACAGGGAAAGTCAGCCAGAGGCTCATCTAATGGTGGATTTAGGCTGCTTCACTTTTAATGTAGGGTGAAGCCAAGCTGGTCCAAGCCTTGTCACTGCTTGGGATCTGTCCAGCTCCTGGCCCTGCTGCCGGGGTTTGCCTGGGGAAGGTTTTGGTCCAGGTCATGAGTACACTGCTGAGGGTCGTGGTCTCCTCCGCAGGCCAGCCGCAGAAGAGGACGAGTGATTTTGTGCTGGGCATCACAACCGGGGACATCAGGTCCCGCCGTGTCTGCTGCCAGTCCCTCTCCATGCCTGGCCCCTTCCCCTCCTCACCCTCTTCCGCAGCTCCTTGCAGCCCCAGCTGCGCTCACCTTGGTCCCAGGCTCCAGCGAGGCACTGCTCTTGTCCCCAGGGGAACCCCAATGCTTCGCTCCAGCACTGGACAAAATGGCTAGAACTACTTTTTCTAATGCTTTGTTAACATACAGGGTTTTTTTGTTTGTTTGGTTGGTTGGTTGGTTGTTTTTTTGGGTTTTTTTTCATGTGTTTTTTTTCCCCAACTCCCACCAAGGAGATTTAGAGGCTCAATTTCCTCCAGGTCCAAATCCTCTAAGTGGCTTTAACCAGCTTAGAGACGCTCTGCACCTTTCCCTTCTTGCATCCTCAGTGGCAGGGGTCTCTCCTGCAGCCCAGCCGTGCTTTCTGCCAGCTCAGGCTCTGCCTTGAGCACGCGGCACTGCGGGAATAGCGAGCGCCGCAGGAGGAAGGCCCATGCACGTCCCCCAGAGCCACCCGAAATCCTTCGCAGCCCGATCCCCTGCCAACCTGCCTCGCTGCAGCCATCCCGTGCAGCTAGGTTACATCTGTGTCTCTTGTGTTTTTTCTGTGTTTTTCTTTTTAACAAGGTCAAGGTAGGAGGTTGAAGTTTAGTCTCCCGTCCCTGCGGCGACTCAAAGTCCAGCGGAAATCTCTGCCCACCAGTGAGTTTGATGGAGTAGCCATTGACTATGGAAAGGTAACCGCAGCCTTTGTCTGATATTAGCCCGTGCCTCAGGCCAGGACCCAGCGCTCTTCCTCGCTCTCCCCACCCCGCTCCCCCTCGGCTGCTGTGGCTCGGGCCGTACCCGGCGGTGGGGGCTCCAGCACTGGGGAGCTCCGGCCCCGGCAGCGCTGCTTCGGTGGCATGGGACGTGCTGCTCCGCAGGGCCAGCCGTGGCTCACAGGGGGAGCAGGAGATGTGCCGAGCTGGCCGGCACTGCTGCCGAAGCTGGGAGGAAGGTCTGGCTCTGCAGTGCAAGTTGTCCAGGATGGTGGAGGTCAGGGGAGATGTCCCCTCCTCGGAGCTGCTGGTGGCAGCTGGAGAAGGTCTGGTGTGAGCAGGGAGCATGGCTGGCAGGGCTTGCAGGCAAAACCCTCAAAATGGCACATTTCCCCAGATCTTCCTGGCTGGGACCAGCCCAGGCAGCTCTGGCTTCTCAGTCCTCCAGCAAAGGCTGTGATGGAGGGTGATGCTGTCATTGCTGATGTGATGAGATCGGGAAGGTATCGGAGGAACCTCTTTAGAGATTGCTGTTCTCGGCGTCTTCTTGGCTGTCGGAAGTGCTCAAGGGCAAAGGCGTGTTGTTTTCTGAAACCCTCCAGCTCGAGGCACAGGGCTGTGGGCAGGAGGCTTTCGCTCTGCTAAGGCATCCCCAGGCATGAGGTTGTTGCTGTGCTGGGTGTATCCGGACAGCCTGGATACAGCTGCTTCCCAAAATTACAGCTTGGATAAGGTGAAAGGTGCCTGTCTTCTCAGAGGTTGTGCTTATGGCAAGCTGAAGGCATCCATAGTGTTGTCAAATGCTCTGGGTATGTTGACCCTGCACCCACCAGCGCTGCTAAAGGCTCTGAGTGCCCCCATGCTGAAGCTGCGCGGTGCGCTGCAGCGTTTCAGGTGTGCACGCATTGAAGATGAGCACTGAGGACGATCTGGTGACCCACCGCTTTGGTGGAGCCTGGTCCAAGTGGAGAGAGCCTAGCAGGAGCAGGGACAGCCTGCCCCTCTGGTCATCACGTGCTACAGCCTGCAGTAAGGCCCTCGGGGATGGTGAGAAGTGCCGCAGCATGCCTTGGGCACGCACGCAAAGCCCCAGTCCCAGCCATGGGTGTGACTGGTATGGGCACAGACCCACAGGATTCTGCCCCAGAAGGTGGTGGCTTTGTGCACCTCACTGCAGATGTTGTTAAAGGCTGGAAACTCTTTAGGTCCCCAGGGAACGTTTAGCAATGGCCAAGGGGTGCTGTAGGAGAGGGAGGACCTCATATGGCTGAATTTGCAAGCCCAGCAGCATCTCCAGTGCTTCCTGGTGCAGAGCACATCGCTTCCCATAGAGAGCAGCACAGGACCCCGGGCACCGACCCTCCGTGGTGGCCTGAGCTCTTGCAAGGGGTAAGGGAAGGCCAGGTCCAGTGGTGGGACATAGGGACACCTCGGAAAAGAGCTCTGCAGGGCAGGTGCTCCAGGCAAACCCACCCTTAGGGTCTCCTCTTCTCTTCTTGCTCTGGCCTGCTTCCCAGCTGCGCAGCTACGCCTTGCAAGCAGTCCCGCGGCCGCCCGAGCCAGCTCCTGGGACCATCCCAGGGCCGCCAGGGCTGCCATGTCCCCAAGGGCTCAGTGACCCCCACCGCAAAGCACCCTCAGTTCTGGTCCAAGCTGGAGCTGAACTGGGGACCCACAGCGCTTCCCAGCCCCCTGCCCTTCCTCTTACCTCCCCAGCTCCCTCCTTCCCCCCAGCACGCGAGGACTCCTTCTAATAAAACGCTTTCTCCCGGCTGTCTTAAAGCCTGGTGGTGACTCCCTGATTTTGAGGGACTTGAAGACATCGCCCAAGGAGAACTGTGTGCAGTCAGAGACCGAATCCCTCCTGGAAAAGGAGAGGAGGCCGAGCCTGGAGGCCGACCCCACCTTACAACACTCGTCCCCGAAACAAGAGCCTCCCTCGCTGGGTCCGCGAGGGTCATACTCTGCGTGGGGTTTCATTCGGTCTCGCCCCGGGGGCAGCTTCCACAGCCTCCGCAGGGTCTCCTCCTTGGACAACTTTGAGGCTGCGAGGTCTGAGTTCCAGAGAAAATTCAGGGAAAGGAGGGCAAACTCAGGTAGGGGAAAAACCCCGGAGTTTTCGGTCCTACTGCGGGAGCGATGGCCCCAGGGGCCACCGGCACGTCTCGGGGGGGAGGTCTCTTACCCTGCACTGCTTTTTCTTCTGCAAAGTGGAGAAAAACTGGGGTCTTCTCCCTCAAACCCACTGGTCTCGGCGTGCTTCCCTGCGTAGGCAGGTCCTGCTCTCTGGGTAGAGCCATCCGCAGTGTTGTGCGTGAGATGTGAGACCGCGTGAGGTTGTGTTTGGCTGCCCCGGATGAGAGGCATCGCGATGCCGTCCCACCTCCCCGGGAGGGAGGGAAGGGGTCAGCAGGCAGGTGCAACGTGAGCAATCTCCATGCGTTGGAGGTGGATGAGACACCAGCCAGGCCACCTCCGTAGGGCTGGAGGAAATGCACCTCCACCACGGTGTTCACGTTCGGACCTCTTGTTCTTGTAGAGACAACAACGACAAATAAGATGGAGGTCAGGCACAAGAAGCCTCAATAAGTGGGGATGGAGAGAGATCAGTCTGCGGTGTTTAGCTTGAAAAAATGGGGTGGGGGATCATGATCCTCAAATAGTCACAAGTTACGGACCCTCAGGAGGCGACACAGCGTAGAGGGAGGGAAGGGGTTGAGTGGGCAGGAGAAGGGTGGCAGCAGGACAGCTGGTGTTAACTGGGCACCTTCATAGTGTCTTCAGGCACCTCCTTCCCGTGACACCTCTTGGGTCAATGTCAGAGTGTAGGGGATAGAAGGGGTAAAAAAACTGAAAAAATAACCCAACCCTGACCATAGGAGATAGAGGGGGTGCAACACACTGGTTATGGTGCTTGGGGATGTTCCTGAACCCCCGGGTGTGGGCACGTGCTCCCTCTGGAGCTACACATTGCCATGAGCCAGCCCCCCAGCTGGTGTCTCTGGGGCTTCCTCCCTGGTCCTGCACCAGGGTGACCCAGGGAGGAAAAACAGGTGGGATCCAACCACCACAGCACTGTGACCCCAACCCTGCTACAGCTCTTCTTCTTCAGGAGAAATCTCTGCCTGGAGCTTGAGGGTGGAGGATAAGTCTGGGTGGGGACACTGTCCAGCTCCTGGCTCAGTCTGGTGGCCAAGGCACAGCTCAGGAACTGCACTGGTCATGCTGGAGTGTGCAAGGGTGGAGGAGAACCACCTTCCCCTTCTTCTGCTTTCATGCCAGTTCCTGGCATCCTTCCCTGGTGCGTCTCATTGGGACCAGTCCCTAACGCACCACAGTCTTCAGAGGTACCAAAGCATGTTGGGTGCCTCCATATTTTGGCATCTGACCCGAGCCCCCTGAAGGAGGTTTAATGGTGAGAAGATGGGTGATGTGTCTGAAAAGCAGCCCCCTCTCGGGTGTCTTGGGTTGGGCATCCCACGTCAGAAGCCACCCTGAAGAAGCCAAGCCTTTACGGCCTGGTTGGTACCTTCTGGTGGCACCTTGTGGTGGTCCTGCACCGAGATTAGGGCTCCACAAATCAACTCTTGCTCTCACTGCCCTCCTCAATGCTCCTCTCCGTCCTGTTTCAGAGGCTTCCCACGTCAAACCCAACCCCCCGAACTCCACCTCGGACTCGGATCTCATGAAGTACCGGACCATCAGCCAGATCCCCCAATTCACTCTCAACTTCGTGGAGTTCAACCTGGAGAAGCACCGCTCGGGCTCCACCACAGAGATCGAGATAATCGCACCCCACAAGGTGATGGAGCGCACGCAGAATGTCACCGAGAAGGTCACACAGGTACGTGGTGGTGGGATGCCACCGAGACAGTGGTGGGGTGCTGGTGCTGTCACCAGGAAGCAATCACGG
Source organism: Chauna torquata (assembly GCA_013399475.1). Taxonomy (NCBI): domain Eukaryota; kingdom Metazoa; phylum Chordata; class Aves; order Anseriformes; family Anhimidae; genus Chauna; species Chauna torquata. Next base: position 226,718 of record VXAL01000780.1, on the reverse strand, counting down.
CCATTCCTGTGGGTTTTGGAGGAGAGGGCAGTGATACCTGGAGTTACCGCCCTGGGTAATGCCAGCATCTCAACATTTGAGTTTTATCTCTTCCTCCAAATGGTTGAAATACTTTTTTTTTCCTGAATCAGTATTTATGGGTAGTTTGTGCCCAGGGGGACATGGGCATGAACTGCTGGCGGTGTGATGGTGGCCATGAAGGGGACACACACGTGTATGTGCTTGCACGCGCATGTGGTTCGTTCACAGGGGAGCCTCTGGTTTTCCCCAGGGTACTCGGCCGGGGACCCCATGCTGGGAGCACGGGTGGCCACACCAAAGGGCCACGCGATCCCCTGGGAGACAGCAGGTGGCACTGCACTGTCACCAAACTGGACACACGTGGCACTGCGCTGTCACTGCAGGGGACACATGACACTGCATTGTCACCATGAGGGATACACATGTCATCACACTGTCACCACAGGGGACGTGCATGTCACTGTACTGTCACCACACGGGAAACACATGGCACTGTCCTGTCCCCAGAGGGACCAAGCTTCCCGGTGGCCATGGCCATGGGACACAGTGGCACAGGTGTGAGTACAAAGAGGACACGAAGTGGCGAGGACCAGTCCTGGCTGCCACCTGCCCACAAGTGCGTGTGACCCGGGAGCAGAGTGGGGACATTGCCCACAGCTGCCTTCCCTCCTTCTAAGCACAGGAAAGGAAATATTTTTAAATGCCCATTGGAAAATAATGACTTTGATTCAGCAAGTGAATTAAAAGTCCATGGGAGATGCCGAGCCACAGCGTGAGCAGGGAGAGGGATGTTTCATTGCATGTGAGAGGTGCTGCTGCATCCCGCAGTCCTGGTCAGGGGCTCTTACCAGTGGGGAAACTGAGGCACAGGAGAGCCGTGATGTGCAAAATACATGCAAGGGCACCTCCCACCATTGCCAGCAGCAGCTGAGGGCAAATTTAATGAAAATGTAGCTATCTGAGCCCAGAAAAGCCTCTGGGTTTGGCAGCTTGCTCCATCAGAGCCAGGTGCTCTGCAGGACTTTCCTCCCAGGAGCTCCACATCTTGGTGCCAGGAAACCTTCCACCTCGTGTCTTCTGTGCGTGGTGGACGGGCTCTCCCCAGATAGCACGGGACAGTTTTTAGACTTGTTCCCCCCCCGGCTTGACCCCTTCAGCCCAAACCTCTCTGATCTGGGGGTGACTGCAGCAATCTGGGGATCAGCCCCAAATGCTACAGCAGGATGGCGAGTGCCCTCCGTGTCCCCATCCTGGGGGACACCTGCACGCTGGGGACCGCTGCTGCATTCTGGGGTGATGCTGGCACAGCAGCGCCAGCCACTCGCTGCAGGGTCAGTAGCTGGTGGCGGGGTGATGGGATCAGAGCTGTGGGTGGGCACGGAGTCCTGTGGTGCAGCCGTGCAGCACCCAAAAAGGTCGATCTTCCCTTTGCCCATCTCCAGGCGGGATGGGATGGGATGGGATGGGACAGGATGGGATGGGATGGGATAGGACAGGATGGACCTCTCCTCCCCATTGCATCTCCCCTGGCCCCAGGGAACCCAAGCGTCTTGCCCATCTTCACCCCAACATCCCCCATGCCTCCACCAAGCCACAGCTCCTTGCTCCTGGCCACTAAATAATTCACAGTGAGGCAGAGACAGTGGCGAGACATGGCTAACGGCATCTAAAAATACCGGCTGGCAGCAGGGAGAGGCAGACGGCAGCTGGTCTGGGCGCTCCGGCACTGCAGCAGTGGGTGGGAGCGCAGGTCACAAGTGCGACGAATGCACCGGGCTCAGCCTGATGTGGCTGGAGGCTGGAGGTGCACAGGGATGCCACGGGGTCGGGGCCACCAGCCTGGGGTCCTCTCTTATGGGTGGCACCTCTCCGGGTCCCCCTAAGCTGCCACAGGGGCAGGTGGAGGTGGAGGTGGGCAAGGGGGCGATGGGGAGAGGNGGGCGAGTGCCTGCCTGCAGCCAGCACCATGGGCCTGATCCTGCCCACTCTCTTTGCTCGAGGGTCTCTTGGTGGCTCTGGTGTGTCCCCCTCCCCAGCTCGGTGTCACCCTCCCCAGCCCCAGCCCCCAGCATGGGGCAAAGAGAGGAGGGGGGTATGGCTGCTCTGCACTGAGCCCCACGGGGCACAAGCAGTGGCCTGGGTCATCCAGGGCCACCAGGCCCCCCCCACCTCCATCACCCACAGCCCACATACACCCTGCTCCCTCCTCCTCATCATCCTCCTCCTCATCCTCTCTCCCGTGGCTGCCTCACTCACCCAGCACCTAGCACCTAGCACCCAGCACCCTGCACCCCGCACCATGAGCCTGCGGCTGCAGCTGAAGCCGGTAAGTGCAGGGGAAAGAGGACGAGGGAAGGGGCACCCAGCAGGGTCGCCACAGGGGACACCCAGCACTGCCACCCATGGAGACTCCCAGGGCCACCCAGGCCACCAAGGGGTGCCGCCTGCAGCCCTCGAGGACAAGGCTGCAAGTGCTCCCTGCCTCTAGGTTGTTTTGGATGCTCTTTTGGAGGTTGTTTCTTTTCCCTTTTCTGCCTCAAATCTTTGTGGTTGTCATTTTTTATTAATTCTTTCCTGGAAAACAACAGGGCTTAACCCAGTCTTGCTCCAGCTGCAAGAGCCAGGTGCCAGGAGCAGGGATGCACAGCAGGCGTCTGAGCACAGGGAGCAATATTTGAGGTACTTGAATCTGGGACTGGCCCCACAGAGCTGCTCCCAGCCAGGCAGGACAGGGTGATTTGGCTACAAGGGTGGCAGCATCGCTGCGTTTCCCAGACACAAGGCGTAGGAGCCCGTCTCGGGTCTGCAGGACACATCTTAGCTTGGGGGCCAAGCATTTTAGCAGCATCGCTTTGCCCCCGTGGGAACCAGTCCCCAAGTCCACCCGGTGCCTCATTCCCCTCCACAACGATTGTATTTCAGTCACTTTTTCCTATCCCTCCCTCTCCGTCTGCCGGCGACGTCGGCAGCTCCCGCGGCCTCATTGGCGCTCTCGTCCCCACGGGGGCCCCAGCATCGATCGGGTTTGATTAATCCGTGCCGGGCTCCCGAATGCCCTTCGCAGCCACATGCCTCCCACCCGCCTGGCCGAGCGCGTGCGTGCCTGTGCGGGCGATGCCGCGGCCCCGGTCCTGCGCCCGCCGTGCCGGTCGCTGCCTGGGTGCATGGGGCTGGGCACCCTCATGGGGGACACCCGGACTTCGCCGCGGGTCAGCCGCCACCCAGGGCGCCGGGCAAGCCGCAGGCAGGTAGGAGCTGAGGGCACCCCGGGGACTGCGGGACACGGGAGCAGCTGCTCGTGGTGGGATGGGGTTGTGGGGCCGGATCTGCGCTGGGTCACAGCAGCAGGAGCCCTCAGGTGGCCCTTGAAGCCTTGAAGGAGATGGGCATCAGTGCAGGAAGAATCAGGCCCTTCCTCCAGATCTGGTGCCAGAGTTGTGGTGCCCATCACCGTGGCCTCATGGTATGTGGGGCTGCTGGTGGGATGTGGGATCTGCATGGGTCCTACTCTCTCCTCGGGGACAGATCTTGCAGCCTGGCACCAAATCGCACCCATTTTACCAGGAGCTCTGTGTGGTGATGCCCATTGCTCTCCTCCATTGGTGGCATGGGTGACTGGCACTGCAGGGACGCCCAGGGGACAACGGAGTGGCAGGGGCAGGCAGGGAGGATCTGGCTGCCCCCAGCTCCAAATAACCCCCTTCATCTGAGGTAGGAAGCCCCAGCCTTCCCGGTCCCCAGCACCTTGCATTGTGTCCCCACGATGGCTTCAAAGCCCACCAGGAGCTGGCATTGGTCCTGGAGGGGGGAACTGGGACATGGGGGACTCACCGGTGCTATGGGAGCATGTCCCTGGGAAGAAAGACAGATCCAGGACATGTGACAACGTGGCAGGCTGGCTGTGCATGTGAGATGGTGTGTGCCCCTCGGTGGTCACAGGTTGCCCCCTCCCTGAGGATGCTCAGATAGGAAATCGGCATTTGCTGCGAGGGTCCCCAGCTGTCCCCTCTGCTTGGAGGATAGCTGTCCCAGAGGGACATCAAGGGGAAGGTCCCTGCTGTGACCAAGAAAAGCACCGTGCAAGGCGTGCAGGATGCCTAACATGCCATCACCCATGGGGCCATGGCCGTGGGACTGATCTCCAGGCTCACCATCCCCAGAGCCCTGTGGCAGGGACACCCTGCAGTTCTTGGGCTGGTGGCACAGAGCTGAGGGCACAAGGAGGCATGGCAGGAGGCACTGTCCTCCCTGCCAGTGTGGAAGGGTCTGAAGGGTGCAAAGTGGATAAACACTTGCCCCAAGGGTGCCCCAGGCATCAGAGCTGGCCAAGGAGCTAGGCAGGCCTTGGTGTCAGCCACAGTGGGCACCTCACCTTGTGGCCTCCTGGACAAACACATGAAGGCAACCGAAGTGAAATAGATGTAGAAAACCCACTGCATGCTCCTGCTGCCCTTCCAGCACGTGGGAGCCCCTCACCTGGCTCCTGGCCTTGTCCAGCCTCCCTCCTGGTCTCCATGTCCTTCTCATGCCCATCTCCTGGCAGGTGCTGTCCCTGGGGGCTGATGTCCTTCCTGAGTACAAGCTACAGGCACCACGCATCCACCGATGGACCATCCTGCACTACAGTCCCTTCAAGGCTGTGTGGGACTGGCTCATCCTTCTGCTGGTCATCTACACGGCCGTCTTCACCCCCTACTCAGCCGCCTTTCTGCTCAATGAGGAGCAGGTGGAGGAGAAGCACTGGAACTGCAGCTACTCCTGTGACCCACTCAACATCATCGACCTCATCGTGGACATCATGTTCATCGTGGACATTGTCATCAACTTCCGCACCACCTATGTCAACATCAACGACGAGGTGGTGAGCCACCCTGGCAAGATCGCCATCCACTACTTCAAGGGCTGGTTCCTCATCGACATGGTTGCCGCCATTCCCTTCGACCTGCTCATCTTCCGCTCTGGCTCTGATGAGGTCAGGAGAGGACTCATGGAGGGATGGGGAGAGGGATTTATGGGAGAGAAAGAGAGTATGTATGGGTTAATGGAAGCGGTGGGCGACTAGATCTGCAAGGAGAGGGATGGTTGGTCAGAGGGATGAGCAAGGATGTTATTACAGGTTTTTATTAAGTAGTTGGAACCTAGACTTTAATTTCCAAAGGGTTAGGCAGCCATGCAGACCCTACTATAGGTCCTAAGGTAGTGTCCAACTGGACCCACTCTCCTTGCAGGGGAGACAGGCTGGGGCTGACCCAGCACAGCAGGCTGGGGCTCAGTCTAGGGACTGGCTTCGCACATCAGCAAGGATCAATTTGGGGTTACGTTTCCAGCCGGACTCAAAATGTAGGCAATGGAGTAGGTCTGTTGTTACTGTGCTACCTAGAGGTCCCACCTCGGCTCAGAGCCCGCGGGATGGGGTGAAAGGCAGTTGTTTTGGTAGCAATGCAAGGTGAGGACCCATCAGGAAACATGAGACTGGCCTTGGCTCCTCTCACTTGCTCACCTGTAATCCAAGGGCTCATTCCCTTTCCAGTCAGTGGAGGGAAATTGTCCATTCTGTGGCATGATTCATCTAGCCTATTTCAGGTGTCACCTCCAGGACAAGGTGATTCATGCTCTAGAAGTGCCATTTTATCCTTCAAAGCTGGCACGGCTAGGCTGGAGACATGCCTTTGGCTAGATTTATCCCCTGCTTGTCCCTGAGGTTTCTCTCCTCTGCCCTGCAGACCACCACCCTCATTGGCCTCCTGAAGACCGCCCGGCTGCTGCGCCTGGTCCGCGTGGCTCGCAAGCTGGACCGCTACTCTGAGTACGGGGCAGCCGTGCTCTTCCTGCTCATGTGCACCTTTGCCCTCATCGCCCACTGGCTGGCCTGCATCTGGTACGCCATCGGCAACGTGGAGCGGCCCTACATGGAGCACAAGATCGGCTGGCTGGACAACCTGGGTGACCAGATCGGAAAGCGCTACAATGACAGCGACCTCTCCTCCGGCCCGTCCATCAAGGATAAATATGTCACTGCCCTCTACTTCACCTTCAGCAGCCTCACCAGCGTGGGGTTCGGCAACGTCTCGCCCAACACCAACTCTGAGAAGATCTTCTCCATCTGTGTCATGCTCATCGGCTGTGAGTGCCTGGCCCTGCCCTGGAGGTTGGAGGGGCTGCTCTGGGGAGAAATGGGAGGACAGCCACCAGGCTGTGACACGCGGGGTTTTAAGAGAGGATCTCCCTCCATCTGTGGCTCTTCCGCACTGACAAATGGATGAGGAGATAGAAATACAGGTTTTGGGAACCTGCTGTTTCCAGATTCATGGTAGATATGGGTTTTGGAAACCTGCTGGTTCTGGGTCCATGGTGGTTGGACATGCATCTCCCCATGGCCCTCTGAGTCCTGCCCTCTCGTTGCAGCTCTGATGTACGCCAGCATCTTCGGCAACGTCTCTGCCATCATCCAGCGCCTGTACTCGGGCACAGCCCGCTACCACACACAGATGCTGCGGGTGAAGGAATTCATCCGCTTCCATCAGATCCCCAACCCCCTGCGCCAGCGCCTGGAGGAGTATTTCCAGCACGCCTGGTCCTACACCAACGGCATCGACATGAATGCAGTGAGTGCGGTGGGGGAGGCCCCACATTTGCGTGGCACCTCGTCCTGAAGTCCTGGAGTCCACCCAAATGTGTCCACACTTTTTGACTAGGGTGGAGAGGAGGCAGGAGAAGATTTGGGAGGCTGAAGAGCATCTGTCAGCCCATCCTCCCCCATCTTCCCCCTTTCTCCTTCTCCCCGTCTGTCTATCCATCCCTCCACATCTATCCAGACATTTTCCGGGACCATGATAACATTTCTCGGCTGGAGAGCAGCTTTGGTGCTGGTGAGGAGCTCAGAGCCCCCGTCGGCGCCAAGCGCTTTCAGGACGGTGTCTGCTGGTGCCGCAGAGCCGGGATCGATCCAGCTCCTCTCCATGCTGCTGGTTGCTAAGCAAAGTGCATCCCGCTCTCAGCAGCAGGGAAAGGAGGGCATTTAAATAAACCTCAATCCATTTTAATTAGAGCCCGGAGAGACAGCTGTTTGTTAGCAAAGGGGGGATCAATGGGGGAGCCACGCTGGAGAGGCACCGGGGCTCCGAGCCTGGTGGGGAGGCTTGGACAGCACCGAGGCACCACGGGGTGTGGCGGGGGCTCAGACTGGGGTGGTACCGTGGTGGTCTCAGGGTGGTACCAGGGTTGCAGGACTCCGCTCATGGCCGTGAGGTCCCGTGCACTAACATGCTGGCTTGTCCGGCTGCAAGGCAGAGAGGAATGAGAAGGGACAAGGCAAGGAGGGAGGTGTGACCTGGTGCTCCCCAACTCTCAGCCCTGGCCAGGCTGCTAACCTGCTCGTTCCCAGCTCATCCTCCCTTTTTTTCTAAGACTCCATCCTTCTCCATCCTTGAGCACTACTTGGGGACAGATTTGCATGAATTCAACAGCTGCTGCATTGATAAACTGGGCAGCATTGGGAGCTTTGCTGCTGGGAGAGCTTGGGGTTACCCCTCTGCCATGGGGGAGACACCCGCGGCTGGACATCGGTGGCAGTAACTGGAAGCGAAGCCACAGTACCCTGCGAAGCACGGGTTCTGGCTCAGTGCAAGCCCAGGTGACAAATCCCCTGCAACGAGCTGAGCTTACAGCTTGGACGTGCCGCCGCTCACACCAATTCCTGCTGGATGCTGCTAAGACACAATACAGTCTGATCAATCATCCCACATCCCGATCGATGCGTCCGCCCCCGATTTCCCAGTAGGGAAACTAAGGCAGCACCACCAGCCTGTGAGATTGCAACGGAGCCGGGAATGAGCCGCACTCACCGGCTCCAGCCGGGCTGTCCCAGATTTGGCCACCAGCAGGATGGGAGCAGAGAGGAGAGCAAGGGGGACCCTGGGGCCATACGCTGCTCCCCCCAAAAAATCCAAACCCAGGTGGATTTTACCGCACATCCTGAGCCCTCGGTGGCAGCGACTTTCTCCATGTTGCGAGTTTTACCTTGATTTCACCTTCAGGTTCAGCTTTTGTTCAAGGAGAGGTATTTGCCACGGGTATATTTAGCTGTTGCTGCACACAACTGGCCTGTGCTGCTTCTTGGCATTCAGGCAGGTGCTGTTTAATTAGGACAGCACCTCGTTACCAGTTTGCGCTCTCATTCAGCCAAGATTAGTGGGTGGAAAAATGAAAGGGGGATATGCCACCAGCGGGTATAAATAGATTGATCTGGTTATTGTTATTATTATTATTTATTGCTCAGGAGTGCTCTCATTCCCAGCCACAGGCAGTACAAACCAGGGACAGGCAGGCAGGCATCCGCCAAGGGAAGCTCAGAAGATGCCCCCAGCTTTGGGATTTGACTTTTTGGGCTTGGGGGCTCCCCACTTGGCCAACAGGCTGCACCACATGCCGCCCAGCCTGCCTGCACCCTGGGGTGGACAGGACCACGGCTGTCCTTCCCAGGGACAGTGGTGTGAGGGCATCTCTCCCTTGCTCTCCGCAGGTGCTGAAGGGCTTCCCCGACTGCCTGCAGGCAGACATCTGCCTCCACCTCAACCGCACGCTGCTGCAGAACTGCAAGGCTTTCCGAGGAGCCAGCAAAGGCTGCCTGCGTGCCCTGGCCATGAAGTTCAAGACGACCCACGCACCGCCCGGAGACACCCTGGTGCACTACGGAGATGTCCTCACCACACTCTACTTCATCTCCCGGGGCTCCATTGAGATCCTCAGGGAAGACATTGTGGTGGCCATCTTAGGTGGAAAAGTCCTTCCTTCTGGGAGGGCTAGGGGCGTTGGGCAAAGGTGAAGGGTGGTGGGTGAAGGGCTATGGGCAGTGCACAAAGAATGCTAGGTGAATGGTGATGAGCAATGGACAAAGGGTGGCAGATGAGGGGCTAAGGACTTCTCCAAGCCCTGGAGAAGGGAAGATTGCTCCTCGTCATCCGGCTGGTCACCATACCAGTGGACGGAGGACGGAGGATTCCATGTAAATGCTGGGGAGAGGCTCCAAAAGACTGAAGATAGCAGGGCATGGCTCAGCAGTCCCCAGCTGTCACTGATGACGCACTGCCCTGGCTCGGTCTCCCCATCAGTGATGGCTTTCATGGTGTAATCCCCACATCCACAGTCAGGGTCGAGGTTTCTGGGCACCCCCTTGTCCATGAGCCCCAAAGTGAGGTCTCCTGGTCCAGTGGAGCTGGGGTGGGCACCCATCTCTTCCTAATGAGCTGTCTCTTGGCACAGGGAAGAATGACATCTTTGGGGAGCCCATCAGCCTCTATGCCCGCCCAGGGAAGTCGAATGCCGATGTGAGGGCCCTGACCTACTGCGACTTGCACAAGATCCAGCGGGAGGATCTGCTGGAGGTCTTGGACATGTACCCAGCCTTCTCTGACAACTTCTGGAGCAACTTAGAAATCACCTTCAACCTGCGAGATGTGAGTGCCAGTGTTGTGCCAGGGACGGATGTGGTCAATGCCTTAAATTTGGCAAGAGGGAGGGCTGAAGTGAGGATGTCAACCTGTGCTCCTCACTCCGTTTGGTGGTGAACTGGCCAACAGCCACATTTCCCAAGACACTCCACAGGTTTATGGTTTCCCCAGGACCCAGAGGTAAGTACACACTGCACTTGGGAAAGTTGGCCCCACAAACCACATAGGTAGTACCCTTCTATGCAGCACCTGTAAATCATCTCCAGGACTGCCTCAGCCTGGGCAGGTGGGTCACACACATGTTTTGAGATTGCTGAAGTGAGAAATATTCTCGAGCTTCATTTAATGGGATACCAGCTTGCTCTGAAAATTGCTTCTTTTGATAATCAGGTTTGCAATCAGTCAAAGGCTTGGAGCATTTTTGTCGTTGCTGTTTGACTCTTAAACTTTATGACTGGACTTTGCCCTTTCCTGATACTTTTTTCCAGACACTTGGTGAGAAAGAAAAGGAAGTCAAATTCCCCCTATGTCCTGCCCCACCCCAAGACATCCTGCCCCACCTCAGCATGCTCCTTCTCTCCCCATGACCCTGACACTCTCAACTCAGTCTCGGAGCACCCAGGCCAGCCCCTAGCGTCCCCTGAGCTCTGCCACCTGTCCAGGAATGCTGTGTGGGATGAGGCAGTGATGAAGAGCCAGAGGTGGCTGGAGACCAGCCCTAGAAGGATGATGGTTGGGCTGTGGCACCCATGGATGGGACATGGCACCCATAGATGGGACATGGCACCCATGGATGGACTGTGACACCCATGGATGGGCCATGGTACCCATGGATAGACCATGGCACCCTTGCCCTGGTGACCAGCCCCTCTTGTCCCTTAGGCAGACAGTGTTCCCCGCACACCGCTCAGCGAGGAGTATGACTGCACCTACCGGCGGGTGCGCAGACGCAAGCACTCCCTTTGCCAGCCCAACAAGCCCGGTGAGTCCTCCCCTGCCTCCCTGGCCTCCTCGCCATGCCCTCCCCATTCCCAGCCCCATGCCAGCTCTGCAGCCTGAAGCATTGGCAGAGCTGGGGAGCGGGATTGCCGTTCAATCGCTGCCCTGGCAGGCACCCCAAAGCAGTGCCTCTGTCCCTATACGTCCCCACGCTGCCTTCCCTCTCTCTCCTTAGGATGCCCCAGCCCTACAGGCACCCTAGAGGGGATGGGGGCTGATTTTGCCATGTGTGCCACTCCCCAACTTAACCTGTTGTGCTGCCCCACAGACCCAGACATGGGCACCTCTGATGCAGAGCAGTATCACACCTACTCAGAGCTCACCAACCCGCAGGACCCGCTGAGTAAGGACCAGTGGGATGACCTGGGCAGCAGCACCACCCCCTGCTCCCAGACCAGTGATGATGAGGCCAAGCCCAGCAGCCCCACGAAAGCTGAGCCCTTCCCTGCATCCAAAAAGGATGACTTTGCTCTGCCCACGCTCAGCCTCATCACCGCCAGTGCCGGTGGCACAGAGGTCGGCAAGCAGGCGGCGGAGAGCAGCCAGTCCTACACAGGTAGCCACATCTGCAGCTGGTAGGAGGGTGGTGAGGGATGCTTGGGCATGGTGGTCTCACCTTGGGGCAGAGCCAAGCCACTTACGCAGATTTGAGGGGAGCCCTGCTCCTGGCCGAAGGTCTTTGCTGCCTTTTGTCCCCAGTAGCATCCGCTCTGTCCCTCCTGTGCCCTGGGGTTTCTCCTAGCACCCGGGGACCCCTTTGGAGCTGCCCCAAGAGCCCAGATGCTGCGCTGGGCCACACAGGAGGTAGCAGCTTCCATAGGTGTGTTGGGTGCTGGCGTGACGGACTGCCCATGAGCACCTTGGGTGCCAGGGTGAGGGACTCTCCCTGAGCACCATGTATGTCAGGGTGGTGGCTTTCCATGAGGTCATTGGGTGACAGACCCTGGAGCTTGTCCATGCCAGTGGAGCTGGAGGCGTAAGTCAGAGGTGCTGAGGGGTCTCCTCTCCTTCCAGCCACCCCCCTGGACATCCCCAACATGTTCACCTTCTGGGAGGACCGAAGACCGAACCGCCACCCAGAGCCCCTGCAGCACATCTCCTTGGTGCACAGCTCACGGGACATGCCCCTGCACAGCGACTACAGACCGGGGCAGATCGAGTCCAGGCTGGAGCTCCTGCAGGGCCAGCTCAGCAGGTGGGCAGGTCCCCGGGCTGCAGGGTTGGAGGAGGGCTCTGGGTCATCACCTTCTGCTCTCCAAAGGTGGCTGCACCAGGCTCTGTGTGCAGCAGATGCCACCTCCTGACCCCTTGGGACACTGCACTCCTTGGGGAGGAGGTGGGAGTGTTTTGCAAATGCAGCAGCTTGTCAGACTGCAAGTCTTGGCCCTGGCTGCAGCCCTGCACCTCGTCTCTGCTGTCCCACCACCCCTGGCATCTGCTGCTCTGCTGCTGCCTCCAAACTCAATGCAACCACAAACATGAAAGCACCCACAGGCTCACGACTTGAGCCCTTTGCAGGGCTCCTCTTCCTCTTGCAAAGAACTGCAAACCTCCTCTTGCTCTTGCAAAGAACTGCAAACCTCCTCTTGCTCAAGCCTCACGCATATTGTTGATCTCTAAATAAGAAAAAGGACAAGATTTCTGAATAAGAAGGAAGAGCCACACCGGAGACACAGGGTTAAAAGCCCCATATAGCACCCATGCAAGCGGCCATCTCCCCCACCTACGGTGCCGCGCGTGTTCAGCTCACTTCACCCTGTGCCCATGCACATATTTTGGTGTCTCGCCAAGGTGCCAGCCCCAGCAGTGGGGGCCAGATCTCCCACCTGCTCTGAAAGCACTACCAGGGCTATTGCCTGCAGGGAGGGCTGTGCCCATTTCTGCCGGAGCTGCTCATTTCACCTAAGGTTAGGACAAGGCAGAAGTAAGAGACTTATTCCACTTTTCCAGTTTCTTCTATTACTCAGTTCAAAAAGATTGGCACCAACCCATCTTGCTCCCATCTGTCAGCACAGGCAGCCGGCCTGCAGAATTGAGCCAGGTGAAAACTAACCATTGCGTTTTTTTCCCCCCTCTGGGGTAGTACTAACTTTTTTCAGTTCCCTGCTCCAGATGCTGGTTTGGCTCCACAAAAAATTAGGCAAGGGAAGATGGAGTGTGGCAGGAGGGAGGCGGCAGGACTGATCTCTCTGTGGCAGTGCTGTTTTGAGGTTCTGCTAAAAATCTCCCCAAGCAGCGCCAGGCAAAGCAGCATCACCCCAAGGCATCCAAATCCGCACCTCTTCCCTGCCCAGCCCTGGGTCTGGCTCTCATGGGATGCAGAGGGACGCACTGCGCTAACGCCGGGCTGCTCTGTCCCCAGGCTGGAGTCCAGGATGTCGTCAGACATTAATATAATCCTCCAGCTCCTGCAGCGCCAGCTGTCCCAAGTGCCGCCCGCGTACAGCCCCATCTCTCCATCCTCCCACAACCTGGCCATGTACGGCATCGTCCCGCAGAGCCTGGAGCCCCTCGCCCCCTGTGCACCCCTGGAGGATGAGGAGCGGACGGCCCCGGGGCAGGTAAGGCCACCCCTCCTGGCTCAGCACCCACTGAGCTTCCTTCTGCCCCCAGACGATGGGCCCTGGAGAGCCTGCAGTTCTCTCCAGTCTCCCTGCATGAAAAGCACAGCTAAGTTTGTTTGGGTCCAGGCAAAGCCCAGGGGTCCTGAAACAGGACAAGATCTACCTGGAGATGCCCAGTGCATCGCTGATTTGTGGGCACAGCACTAACAGGTTGCCCAGTCAGTAGGGAAGGGGTGGGGCTTCCCCGAGCGAAAAATAACATTTTGAGGGGTTGAGGCCTGATGGGGTGAGGAGCAAGCATGACTACTTTGTTTTGCTTTTGCCATAACCCACCTGGTTCCTCCTTTCCCACCAGAATCCGAGCTACGCAGAGGTAGAAAAGTTCCATTTGAAATCCAGGGACTCCTTGTCAAGAGGGATGCACCTTGCTGTGGCATCCGATGAAACCATGACGGTCTACTCCGAACAGGAGCACCATTCCCCACCTCTCCCAAACCCAGAGCCTCCCCACCAAAGGGCATCAAATACCCAGAGACTCTTGTGGGGCTCTCGTTTCCCTTCCCTCCCTGAGCACTTGGAGGCATCTTCCGAGCACCAGGACATTCAGAGACACCTCTCCGACCCAGTGCTTCCTGGAAGTTAGAGATGTGGAGGCTGCGAAGCAAGTCAAGAGGAACCTCAACTGTGAGCTTGGTCAGTTGATGTTGATTTTGACTGCAGGGGTAAGACAGAGGACAATGCCATTGGCTCAGGGTTATAATTTGTAGCTGTCTTCTGCCACCGTGAAAGGAAGCATAGAGTGGCTGGCTTCCAAGATGAACGTTTTCCAGCGGTTCCCATAGAGTAGATTTCATTTGCACATTATAGTGAACCCAGAGCAGTTCTTCCTTACGGCCACCAACAGGCTGGCTAGGCCAAACAGCACCCACCACCTCTTCCTTGCCAAGGCTTCCTCTCAAGGACAGCACAAGCCAAGTGAGCCACAGCAACCGGAGGGGAGCAAATCCATGGCTCTCAGGTGCAAGGGCACTTTGCTGTCAGCTCTTTGGAGCAGGGACCATTGCGTTGGTACTGGGCTTAGCCCAGCGGAGCCTGTGGGCAATACAGAAAGGGTAGTCACCAGAGGAGAAGGAGATCTCCACAGTGCGGTATTGGGGGGAGCTGCAGGTGGGAAGCCCAGGACAAGGACAGAGCACAGAAGCTACCCCTGTCCTACCTGATGGCCACCAAGACACTAAGGGCCAACAACCCCCACCACTTCAGCACGCTTCAGCACGAGTCCTAGGGCACTGACTTCTCCAGCAGGGCTAACTGCGCCTTGCAAACCCCAACACCCAATCCCACAAATCCCCATATGAACCCAACTGGTCACCGGCCTGGACATAAAGCACAAAACTCAAAAGCACAATCCCAGAAAGCCAAAAAGTCCCAGACACCTCATATCCCAGCTTCTCTCTTTTGATAAAAGTTTGATAGATGCTTCCTCCTCCTCAGCCCTTTCCCTGGCAGACTCCCCCAGCATCCCCCATAGGAGAAGCCCACTTAGCACTGCCGCCTCGCTGTTCGGTTAGATGCTGTGACCGTCCTAGGCCACCTGCTCAAGTAATGTATTGAGCTCCCTTTGAGAGTAGTAAAACTGTGAGAGTCTCTTTATCTGGAGTTTTAGTGTACACTTTGCTAATAAAGATGTTTTTGGCACCTAATGGGGATTACAGCTGTCTTTGTTGGGAGCATCTGTGAATTCATCCCTGGCAGTACAGAGCAAGCTCCTGATCTGTAAAGATCCCTGAAAAGGTTGTGGTCAAACCCCCATTTGCTTCTTCCAGGGAGTGTGGCGTTAACGGAGCTCATGTGCAGATCTTGCAGATCAAGGACAGGGCTGGTTGGCCTTTGCTGAGCAATTCCTTCCCAGTAGGACGGAGCTCAGTATCAGCAACAATTGGCAAAAGCTCTCCTGCTTTTACAAGCACGCTGCCTTTTCCCTGTGTATGAGAAATGATCCAGCAAACACACCTCAGGCAGAGATTGCACCAAGAGTCCTTGGAGCAGGCGGGACTTCAGAATAACACAGCACTACCTGGAACCCAATCTCCACTCCTTCCTGAAGGAGACTGGGGAGCTCCTAGGACAGGCTTCCTCCTCAGACAGGGCCTGGGAGCTGAGGACCAGGGCCCTGCCCTCAGCAGGGTTCAGATCTCCCTCTCCCCAGCTGATCTCTGGCAGGGGGAGTGCTCCCAGCGCCCAGGCCCTACCCCAGCCCAGTCCCACAAAGCCGCTATTTATATCCAGGCCAGCTCAGGTTTCAGCTCGCAGCAGCTGGGCACCTCTTCCCCCTGGCATGCCCCAGCCCTCCAAGCCTCCCGAGGACCTTTGGGAGCACCTGGGGAGCACCTGCACCCTGAGCCAGGTCCTAGGGCACCACCGGCCCTGCCATGAGGGGCTCGAGCCAGGCACTGGGCTTCAGCCTTCCCAGCTCCAGGTGGGAGCTTCCTGGGAAGCCAATGCACTGCCGGGCCCCTTCCTCAGGTACAGCTCCGGGCACCCCCCAATGATAAAACCCCACAATTAAACTTCAGCTAATTGTAGACAAGCCCATCCCCGTCCGTCTCTCGGCGGAGACGGGACTCGAACTCTCAGCACCAGCGGGCGCCTCAGGTGCCCGCCTCGGCCTGAGGTGACCGACACCGCTTCCAGCCAATCGGTTGACAACAAGGGCTCAAGAGCCCGCCTCGTGCCACTGCGACCCCTGGTAGCCAATGAGATGTCGAGAACGAGCGCGGCCTCCCTCCAGGGCAGGATCAAACGCAACGGTAGGTTGTCCCGGCAAGGGGGCGAGCGCCCGTTTGGAATGAGGGGCAAAACGACCAATAGAAGACCGAACAGGGCCGAACGGACGGGAGAAATACCCAATAGATATCCGGCATGCTAAGTGACAGGCAATGCAGCCAACCCGCACGCAGTGGGCGGGGCTCCTCGCGCGGCTTCCGCTCCCGTTGTGTGAGGGGCCGAATCCCAAACGGCCTCCACGGTGCTCTCCCTGTCGCTGGCTTCTGGAGCCGGGCCTGGGGGTGCGGCGCCGTGCTGCGGCCTCCCCCGCTCCCCGCTGCCTCTCCGGCCTCGCTCCCCCCCCGGCCCGACCGCCCTTCCGTTCCCCCCGGCCCGCTCCGCCATCCCTCTCCCCTCAGCCGGGCCCAGCGTTCCCCTCAGCACCGCGCCGAGCCCAACCCGGGGTCCCCCCTCGGCCGAGCCCGCTGTCCCCCTCAGCGCCGCCGCTGCCCCGGGCCCTCTCGGCCGAGCCATGTCGCTGCACGGGAAGCGGAAGGAGATCTACAAATATGAGGCGCCCTGGACCGTGTACGCCATGAACTGGAGCGTCCGGCCGGACAAGCGGTTCCGCCTGGCGCTGGGCAGCTTCGTGGAGGAGTATAACAACAAGGTGGGCAGGGCCGGGCCCGGCTCTGCCGGCACCGGGCGGCGGGGCCGAGGCGGAGGAGGGGGCTCACGCTCTCCGTCCCAGGCGCTCAAGGGGCTCCCCTGCCCCGGCACGGCCCCCGCGGGTGGGTTGGCTGCCTGCAGTCTTCCTGCTTTGCTCTCGGCTCTGGGAGCTGCGCAGGACCTCCAGACGTTCCCTGAAGTGCAGGGTGCCGACCTCGGCTCAGGCTGGTTTCTTCCCTGCACGGCCTCGGCTGTTGGGAGGCTGAGGGATTAGGGCCAGGAGTAGCCCTGAGTGCTGCTGCTGGCTGCTCCTCAGCCAGGGGCGTCTCCTAGCCAGAGCATACCTGGCTTTCTTGCAGTATGACAGAAAGCTTATGATCAGGATTCAAGTTTGTGCATATACAAGCTGTACTGAGACTTCATTAGGAATGTTATGCCTTTCTCATTGTTCTTTCTTGTTGTGGAAGACTTCTGAGTGGTAACTTTTTTCATAAGTCTGTAAACTGCTTTCACTGATTCCTCAGTACTTTTACTTTTCTCTGAGAACAAGGGTGTCATGAGACATGTGGTTGAACGTTCGGTATTTCCTTGCCAGATCTAAGCAGGGAACCTTATGCTGGTGGTAGAGACGTGTTGATCTCTTCAAACACATTTCTCAAGAACCTTTAATGCGCTAGTCTGGTAGGATGAATATATGCAAACAGAGTAGAGATGAGGAAATAGGTGTAGTTATGGAGCATCCTGAAACGTGTGAAACTAAAGACGTTACAAATACAGCTTTGTGTGTTTATAGCATGTGTGCTTTGTAGCTTTGTCAAGTTGCTTAACGGAGAAAATAATGTCAAAAGGTGGTGTTGGGGACTGGGCTTTGTGCAAGGACCTAATGAGATGTGACAGTAAGGCAGGGGTGACATCTCTTACAGCAGTTAAATTACTGCACTTGCAGCAGTCCTGGACATGGTGCTCACAGAGCGCATTGTAGTCCAGCCAGTGATCTGGCTATGTATGAGTTGTCCTCATGCTGGTGAGTGCTGTTGTGGTTCTGGGAACGCTGCTGGGAAAGGCAGGTCACTGAGCTTGAAAAGTTTTCATTTGTTTAAAGGCTAACTCAGCGATGTTTTTTATAGCATGTACTCTGAGAACCTAAAACTACAATCTTGCAAATGATTTTCTGTGTAGAAGTGGTAGAGATGTTTAATAAGGGGTACGTTTCTGATGCCTTTACATCCTTCAGTTTGGATCGTTCCCTGGGGATTGCTCCCAGTTAGTGTGATCAGGTCTGCTTTTCAGTTCAGGCTTCAAGTATAAAGGCAGTGGAGTCAGCCACTTTTTTTTTTTTCCTTAATCCTTTACACTCACAGTTGTTGTAGACAGAAATTGTGTAGGACTGTGTAAAATACTGCTGCCTGTAAATATTTCCCAGAGATTCTTTCGACCTCTGTGCTTCAGGAATAACTATTCTGTTGACTTCGGTCCATACAAGCACCACATGCTATAAGATCTGTGTAGGGTGAAGAGCTGGAAAATAATTGTGTGAGAATGAGATGCCAGTCTGGATGCTGCTGCTGTAGAAGTAAAGAAGATGTGTGATTAAACATTAAATTTATACAATAGATACAGTGAAACATGACCCTCACTTTGTTGAGATGTTTTGCTGTGCCTCTAATACTTTGGAGTTTTTTTGTGTGGTGGGTTTTTCAGTTTTGTTTTGTTTGGTGGTTTTCATTGTGCTTTCAGTACGGTCTTCCATTGTAGAGAGAGAGAGAATATGTAGAGGCATCTTGGGTAAATGCAAGCGTTGCTATTGCTTAGAGCATTGATGTTGTCTCCTTTACTTTGGAGATCAGAAAGAGCTTGGGAGCGGTCGTTCATTTTCACTGTCTTTATGATGTCTCGCTGACTCTCATCCCTTTGCTGAATCTTTTAGAGGATACTGAAATATTCAGGAAATAGCTTCGTGCTCCAGATTGGGAACTCCTGGACAGACCCCATATGGTCATGCTGGGTACACGCTAGCTGTAAATTCTTTCAACTCCAGCTTCTATCCATGTGAGTGGTATAACTAAAGTAACAGGGGAAAAGAACTGAAGTTGCCCTAAGTAGTCCGTAATGTTGTGCTGCAAAGTGTCTAGAGCGGTTGTTTTTTTGACCTGAGTTCTGGGAGAAACTGAGATTTAAGACTACAGGGCACGTGTGAAAGCTTTGTCCTCCTGCATAACTTGCCCTGCACAGTTGAGATGTTTTATATTGCTGACTTCTGGCATCAAAATACAGTTACAGGTGTAGGTGGCAGCAATTAAAAGGATAACAGACTCACTTTCATTTCAGCTTTCTCTTTGCACTCATAATCTTTGGAGGCTTTTCACAAGCGCCAAGCAACATTTCTGTTCCTGTTGTTGCAGTGTTTTGTTCTAAATAACTGGCTTCCTTCCTTCCCCCTAATACACTAAAAAACAGTTTGGAATAGCAATTCTATCTGGTTACGCTTTCAGAAAGCTAGGTGAATATACCTTTTCCCTGTTACTCTGCTGTTTTATTTATTTATTAAAGAAGTGTTTTTTAAAAAGACTAAACGCACCAAGTGTTTGTTGTAGCTGAAGTTTCTGCTGGGGTTGGAATTACAGTGAAAGAAAGAGGGCAGATTCTTGTCTCGTTTGTTTTTGTGAGTTTCCATTTCTGTAGTAATTACTTGAAATACTTGCGGTTACATATATAAAATGGCTGTTTACACCTCTGTTTTGTGGGGGATTCAATTCTACTGACTGCCAAAGCCGATTTACTGCTGTCCCCGATTCCCAGACTCTTCTAACTTCTGTCAACTCCCCCCACTAGCAAGGTGTATAGCATATGAGAAAGCTGATTGCCAAGATTTCTTTGAACCCCCAAGGAGTTTTGTTTCAGCTCCTACACCTGTACTGATCAAATCACAGGTATAAGAAGACAGATGACTTTGCTCCAGTGGGAAGGGCTAAAATTATTTAGACTAGCTTTTCCTGAACTACTTGGATTAGCAACTGCTGTTAGGCTTTAGAATGTCTCGTGGATCACGGACATAATGGGAGGGAACGGAGGTGTTCATAAATCCCACTGTTAATGCTGTTCTGCAGGCTCCTGCCTATGGCTTCATGGATCAGGAATGATCTGTGGAAAACATCAGAAGAGGCTGATTTCAGGATCTATCCATAAGACAAAACTCAAGTCTGCTTTAGAAACCAGAAGGAGGTGGTGCTGTACACTGCTTACTCCCATCACTGGAGCAGACTGACAGGTTATGACCGCATGCTTCCCAGATTGCCACCTTCTCCTGCATAGTGCCTCAAATCAGAGAGCGTTCAGTGTGGTTGTTTTACTAGAGGGCTGTTTTTGTTTTTAGTTTTTTTTATTATTTCCTGTAAGGCTTAGAGTTGCAAAGAAAAGTTGATTATGTGTTGAAGATTAAATGGTGCGGTGAGATCTTTCTGATTGTACAGGGCCCTAAAATAATTGTGAAATGTCATTCTTCTTTCGGATCATGTTGAAGAGAGACTTTTTCAGGAGTTAATGAATGCTGATTAAAGTCACTTCTTTGCTCATATGCAGTGTTGCAAATAAGCCTTAAGTTAATAAAGGCTTGGATTGTGATAGAAAAATCCACATCCGATTGCAGCATATCTTGATGTATGGGAGAAACAAATAATTATGTAGCATTCCTGGCTGCCATCATAGCATAATTGCAAAACTAATGGAGATTGAACACCCTCGTCCTCATTTTCCCACCAGAATGAGTTACAGGTAGATGTAGAATGGTTCAAATTGTATCCTGATGAACAATTACTTTTGTTTCAGCATCTCCTCAGTCTTATCTGGGCTAGACCTCAGGCATTCCTTCATGCGGTAGTTGGCAGGAGCAAATCTTGCCTTGCTTGCAGGAGGGAGAGACAGGACGCTCATATAATCAGCATCCTGAAAATAATTCCATCTTTCCATCTCCTCGTATTCAAGCCTGCACAAGAGGATGCAGAGAGGGATTCTGTAATCACTGTTTGTGATGAAGTCCAAAGAGAAGAGTCAGACCTTTGAATATGCTGAGCTAAGAAAGAATAGAGCTTCTCAAGCAGTATTTTTCTGCTTCAGTCTCTGGACAGACCAATGCCTCCTGCTCAGAATTATCACAGGCTGCTGCCAGGTCTGACAATCAGTGTCAGACACCTGATCTTCAGCAGTTGCCAGGAGATCTTGTGTTGCTACTGCGATTTTTGTTCTCTAACCTGGCCTGCACCTAAAAATGTCAAAGATCACAAAGGCATTGGGTTGCTACATAGTCATTGCTTTTTCTTCAGATCTGAGGAAGGGATAAACATGAATATGCAGTGCAGGAATATATAAATTCACACCAAGAAAAGTGAGTGCTCTGCTGTGTGTAATTTGCTTCTGGTTATGGGTATGTTGATTGCTTTGTACAGGCTTAATACACTCATGTTGAGCTGAAAACAGCATAAGCAAAGGAGAAGAAAAGATTAGAAATCATTTGTCTTCTGATTCTGACCTTGCCACAAGATTTTCTGTGACCAAGGACAATTTGCTTCCTTTGTAAAATCCTCTTAGTATTTCTGATCCCTAAAGGAGTTAGAAAGCTTTTTGTCAATCACTTCAGAAGACTAGGAGATTCTTGGCAGATTCATATTGTAGTGTGAAGAGGAGTAGCTGTAATGAAGAGAGTGCAAGGCAGACATATCCAAATATGCTTCTAGAAACAAGCTATGTCTTCTAGGGTTTGTTACGAGGTGGAAAGGATGGATCTTCAGTTTGACAGGGGGCGAGGCATGCACTTGTTAGGAGCATCTCTAAATGGACTCATAACTGCTGATGTTACCGTTTAAGGTCTGCCGAAGGGTGGTTGTTGATGGGAGGAGGGGAAATATGTTAAGGTTCCAGTCTAGTTTATATGTGTATTATTAACCAAATTGTTTATGCCAGAATATTTAGGAATTGTCCAGATAAACATCTTAGAATAAGTCTATTAAGCCACTGTTTCCAGGAGGAAGCTGCTGTGTGGAAAGTATTAGGAAGTTCTTACCGTGAGCAGCTTACAAACTAATTGTAGTGAGTTGTCCTCTTGCTGTTTGTGTTTGAACAGCATTTAACACAGTGGGGCTTTCATCCTGTTTAGGTCTTGTAGTCATTGCTAGGTAAACATATCCTCCCAGCGCCATATTGTTCTCTGAACACTTTCTGACATGTCAATGTTTTTCTAATAACATAATGTCTGGGACTTCAAGCATTACTTCAGGTGTTGTCATGAGCAAGCTATGTGGAGATAGTTGCTTGTCTGCTCTGTCTTGCTTTACTTTCACAACAGGGCAAGTAAGCCTTTGCCATTATCACATTACTGTGCAAAAAAACCCTAATTTGTAGTTCAGCTACCTAAAATCTTTCAGCAGACCTGCTTTCTTGGTCTTTTCACACAAAACAAATGAATAATTACGTAAACATTTTCTCTTCCCCCTCCTTTTTTTCAAGTTTGAATTCTATTTACTTTCCTACTCTGGGGTAGGATTAATCTGTATTTTAATTTTGTGCAGTTGTGACAGAATACGTTAGCAAATGTGATACTGAAAACAGCTTGATAGCTAGCTGGTGTGATCTGTTGCAGTCAGCAGGTTATAGCTAAGAACACAATGACAGGGGCTTTAATTGTGGTTGTTTGTCATGCAGGCCGTGTCTTGTCAGGCTCTCTGAAGACAACATTGTCAGCGTCAGATCAGTTAAAGATGAGTTGGAATACTGTTTGGGCAATTTGTCTGTGATTTAAACAAGGCTTTGCAGTGTGGAAAGGAGGAGGGGAGTCTTTAATCCTTTAGGACTGGATTTTGCTTTGCTTAAGATCAGCTCTTCAAACTAAAGCGCTAGTGACTACATATACTTCACTTTGCTTTGTAGCTGGGGCATGTAGGCAAAGCTTTGAAGACTTCTCATTCCATTGAAATGATGGTCCTTGTTAATTGTCCGTGAGGTTACAGAAGGTATCCTTCTGAAATACACTCAGTCTTAATGTTGTAATTGTAAATTATTATTTGATAAAAATGCTCTCTTTTAAATATGGTTTCTTACAGGTGCAGCTTGTTGGTTTGGATGAAGAGAGCTCAGAGTTCATTTGCAGGAACACTTTTGATCACCCCTACCCTACCACAAAGCTTATGTGGATCCCAGACACCAAGGGAGTATATCCAGACCTGTTGGCAACCAGTGGTGACTATCTGCGTGTGTGGAGAGTGAGTAAATCTCCCCTAGGGAAGGATGAACTATGATATTAACTGTGTCGCATATTGATCTCACTTTCACTTGAGACCAGATTTTTCACTTTCCTTTCAGGGTGTCTTGCACTTGCTGCAGTGTGAAGGTTAAGACATAAATAAAGTCAGAGCACGTGATAGCTTGTTTTTTTTTTTAACTGCAATAATAATGTTACTAAATATGTTACTATAGAAGAAGCAGAATTATGGTGGTAGTTGTTGTTTTAATCACATTATTGAAGACAGAGGTGGCGATTGTGTTTTCCAGAGCTTTAGGTTGTAAAGCTGAGAGGAAAGAAACCCAGGATTAACACCTTATATGTTGGAAGTGCAAGTGGAACAAGTCGTGTGATGTTGCTATTTCAGTCAGATGTTTCACTTTTTCTAAAGGTGGGTGATGCAGAGACCCGGCTGGAGTGTTTGCTCAACAATAACAAGAACTCTGATTTCTGTGCTCCACTAACATCATTTGATTGGAATGAAGTGGATCCTTACCTTCTAGGTGAGACTGACAAAATGCTACATTTTCAGCATGAAAAAGACACGCTTTTGAATTTAGTCTGATAAAGTCACAGCTGTGACTGGCTGCTGTCATTGCAGTCAGCAGTCTGATAACTAACCAGTGGACAAACTTGCGTATTACAGAAACTGCCATTGTCTTAGGGTTTTTTT
>VXAL01000780.1:184439-195612 GCA_013399475.1 Chauna torquata | reverse complement strand
TGCTGAGAGTAGTGTGTTCCACAGAAAGATTTGACCTAGATATTGGAACGGTGTTAGCCAAACAGTTGAGTTATAGCTTTTTCCAATAGTACTTCATCTTAAATTGGAAAATACTTGTGCAGAATTAAGCATAAAATTAGGATTTTCTCAGCAGCAGCATATAATTACATTCACAGCTTTAGAAACTCATAAAAATACATACACATACTTGTAATGTACTGTTTAATTACAAACAATAGGCATAATGTGCTGTGTCAGTAAGAGGGATTTTAACTTTGGCTTAGAGTGCAAACTTAGTGGTTACTAGACGAGCTTTTAATTTCCCATTTGGATTGGAGAAAGATGGGGACTACCTGTAACATTAGTACTTTCAGAAGTCCCCTTTATGCTTCAAATTCTTGTATAGATGGCATGAGTAAAAGATGAAAGTGCCTGTTGATTAGCTTAAAAACAAATCTTTTGCAACTGTAGAATTTGCTTTAAAAAAGACATAAACTAGTTTAGTTGAAAACAAAGTCACTAAAAGATTCCATAGGCTATACTAAATGGCAAATATGGGCTCTTCCTCTAGGAACAGAATGATAAAAAGAGCATGTATGAAGGGGCTAATAGTCAAATAACCAGGTAGCTTTTCCTACTGTTAGAGAACAATCCTGTTGTGAACCTAAAGAGTGTCAGTCCCTCCATCCATAAAACGGATTGAAGTTCACTTGTGGAATTGGGTTCTCATTCCCAGCTGTTCAAAGGCAAGTGAAGGAATTTTGTAGACTCCAGTGGATTCTAAATAAAGTTTATATACTGTTTGTTTAGCCAGTTGGGCTACCGTCTAGATCTATAACGTTGCTTTGGGCATAATGTGTTGTCATTCTTGATATGAAATTACATTTGAAATCACTAGAGGCTGTTTTGGAACAGGGAAATGCTACTTAAAATAGCTTCTTTTTGAAGAAGTCACTTGAAAGGTTAATGACTGAAAAGCCATGAAAATCCTCATGGGTGAGATGTTCTGTAGTGCAAATGGCACTTCCATATAGAGAGGAAGTGAGAGACTTTGGTGCCCTTTTGTCAGCACCTGCTGACACAGTGGCAGCGAGCTAACTGTCTGCTTGCTGGTTCAAGTTTATCTGCGGGATAAAATAAAACCCTGAGACTTGTCAGTGTAGCTTATGAATCAGAAGGTATGGTTTATCACATTTTACTGGCTTAACATTCAATTATGTTGGGTATAAAACCCCCATAAGCATTATTTTTCTCCTCAAAGTTCATGGATATAAATGCTTCAGTATATGATCTTGATTATTTTGTACTTGCTGGAGGGTGCAGAGCAACTGCTTTCAAATGCCTCATATCCCTTTGAGTATGAAGTAACATTAAGGGAAAAGTCTGAGCATCAGTGAGGTTAGAAAAGCAGAAAATCACATGCTATTGTTGGTACAGGCAAGGCCTTGATTCTGGTACGGAAATGTCATTTTTCTCTGACTTCAGTAGTTTTGTAGCACTCCAGTGATTAATTCCAGATATTATGCTATTGTCTGGTTGTTATGTTCTGTTTAAACCAAGCTTTCCATAGATTTCTACTATTATGTAGGCAACCATTTGCTAGTATATTTGCTCTCAGCCAGGAGATTTCAATCATGTAATACCTCATTAGTGAGGGGAAAACATCCAGAAAACAAGTTGGATGTTGAATTAGTGTGTAGTATGCTAACTCTTGTCTAGATGAAATGGCCTATGGTAGGTTGCATATACTGGACTTGTCCTTCTGTGTGCAGGGATTTAAAAGGCAAGGATTTGAGTGCTTTGACAATCTATTTAGAAAGGAAACGGTGGTTTCAAAGAATGATATGACAGGAGACTAATACAGGTTGTTCCTTATGGAACCTTGAAATGTACTTAAAGGAGCGGGGGGGCATTGCCTCTCATAAGTCAAAGTTAATGATCCTTTCAAAACTTAGGTGTAATTACTCTCCTGAATGTTCTGGATAATAGTAAAAACATCTATTTTCGGCCTGTGTCGCAATGAGAAAGCTGCATTAGTCTCAACTATAGATCATTGCCTACCAGGGACTAGGTGAGGGGACAAATCCAATATATTGGAATTCACAGATGCTCTTGTGCTTGTTTTAAATGTAAATTAAGAAAGCTGAGTGTGTCTGTTTTGTTCTCTTGCAGATGGCACTTTAACAAGTATATTTTTGGTAAGATTAGGAGGAGAGTCATCTCTTCCTTAGTCTTTTTATGGTAGGCGTTTGCCTGTGTTTTGTATAAAATGTTAAATACAACAGTCATTGAAATCCTAAACTGGCTGTGGTTGTCAGTATCTAGTGGACCCTCATCTGTTTCTACTAAACACCGAAACCATGAGCACTTGACAATACTGTTAATGTTAAACTGAAGCTCTCTATTCAGAGAATAACACAACCTTGCAAGGTCAACCCAAGTAATTTAGTGCTGCTTGACACCCACGATCCCTTTTGCTTTACTTTGCAGTGTTTGGAAATCCTCTTTTCAACTGTTTGCAAATGATGGCAGTATGGCAGGTTGGTTGTGTACAGGAGTCGCCGGATTCTTCCGATAACATATTTTTGTGATAGGAAAAAATGCTGCTGCTGTCTGTAAATTCACACAACCTAAATTCTTGAGCCTGTTGGTTCCCTGTGTTTAATGGTGTTTTGTCTCTTTCAGGACATCCTCAAAAGGATGAATGGCAGCGAGGGTAAGCTATTGGCTCAATAGATTGCAGAGTTACAGTTCCATCAAAATACTGAAATGGTTAGTCTTCCCATTGCTGGTTAGCAAAATGGTCCTACCACCTCAAATCCATCCTGTGTTATCCTATCAGTTAACACGAGTTCTCTCTGATACATGTTTACTTTCTACTGTCAGACCAATATTCCAGAGCAGGCCTGTGTTTATTGTATACTGGACATTTAAAACAAGGTGTCCAAAACCTGTTCTGGAATGGGCAAGGTACTTTCAACTGTGTCCCTCTTTCCCTTGATCTTTGCAGAGAATCCAGGGATTTATTTGTGTGTGGCACTTAAAGAGCACTTTCTCGTGCTTACTTAGAGGCAGCTGTATTTTTGCCCTGCTTACCTAAGAAGAGTCAGAAATGTTTTGTTGTCGAGGATATTGAGAGGAGTTTAGCATGCCCCTGACTCTGTCTTTAGGAAGAGATCTCCAGAACTTCTGATCAGCACCATTCACCAGCACTAAAAAGCAGTAATTAAAAATGCAACTAAGTACCAGTTACTGAATGCTCATCTAGCCATTCATGGCAGACTCCAGAGGCAAAGGCACTTGTGAGACTTACTTGCTGCTGTCTAATTTCAGAAGATAACTTCATCTGCCAAGTATCTCAGTGGCCTTTTGTGCAGCCTTTGATACTCAGCATCAAGCTAGAATTTTCACACTCATTTAAAAAAAAAAAAATTACGACTTCCATCGAGTTTATTCCTTTTCAGAAAATCTAACAAAAAGATTGTTTCCTGAAAGATATCACTGTCGAGGGTAGCTGTAAGCCCATATTCTAGCTTTCATTGATAGCCACGAGTCAACATCCCTTGGAATTTGCTCTTCCTGATTGTAAAACATGGGACTCTCAAGTCTCCTCTATTAGAGATGACGATTGGTCTGTCAAATCTGAACAAAGGCAGAAATGCGAGAACTAGTGAATGAAACAACCATAGTACAGCTGTGAAGCAATGTGTTGCTTTTTTGACAACCTGGTGAATATGAATTATGAAATCTATTTAAAAGGAACCTTTTTTAAACTTGGGTTGCTAGCAGTGTAAAATGTAATTTAAATCTGTTGCGCCGAAGCGTTTTTGTTACCGATAGTCAGTAGGTGTTTACTTTTGTGTGTTTTTTCCCTTCTGCTCTTTCCATTCACAGTCCCGTTGTGGTAATTTCCTGAAGGTGTAATCTTTGTAGCATGATTGTACAAACATTCATATGAAATTCCTGACTACTTGTTCTCACTAAAATATGTTAAAGCAATAGTAGTTTTACTTCTGTCCTTCTTTTCTCCACCTTCCATATTGAGATTTGCAACTTTGCTACTATACTGTCCTAGAGGAATCCTAGTATCCTGCTATTCAACAGACATATGTTGTTGACATGGATAACTGCAGTGTCCGTATATTCCTTTATTTTTATGGAGAAAATACAAAAGGTTTTGTTACAATGGATTTTAACACCTGAGTTGTGGAACCATGTTGTTGAAACTCTGTAAATTTTAAGGCAATTTTCTGAAGTCGCTTGAAAGTGGAATGTTGCATCCTTTTATGCTATTTCCTGCTTCCTATGTAGTTTTATTCAGATTTTTTAACCTTCTTTCTAAGTTTCAGCCTCCTGTGTATTAGGTACAGTATTTTCTGCCTTTCATACTTTGTAATAAAAATGGAACGTTTGTAGATTGACTGCAGTTCACTGTGTGGTGAGTTGAAACTGGTACCTGTGGGGCTAGCAGGGAAATACTTTCTTAATACTATAATAGTACTTAAAATAGGCTTCATGTATCCTCTGTGAAGCTTATTGCTGTGAAAGGGAGGGCGATTGCTTTTTGTCTCTGCTTTACAGAACTGGTGAAGTGTAGTAATCTCTCATCCTACTAATAACCAAATTAACCTGATAATTCTAGCTACTCTAAGTTACAGGTTACTCCAAATAATTATATTGTTAGGAAGCCGGTCGCAACAGAACTTGAACAGAATGGTTAATGTTTAAAGTACACTCACATTTACTTTTTTGAAACAAACCTACCACATGTTGTCCATACACTAGCGTTGTCTGTGCTCATGTTTTCTAACTTCATTGCATAGTACTTCTTCCCTACAGAACAAATGGTAATTATCTGCCTGTATGTTTCTGGTATTTAAGATGAGGGGAAGAGGGATTTTCTAATACAAATAATTGGTCTCTGAGGCTTTTTGAACACAGGCCAATTGAAGACAAAGCAATTACGCCCTTATTTAGCTTCTAAGTCTCTCTCATGTATAGATGACCTCTGTTAAAGGGTGTTTTCTTTACAGGCTCTGTCACTGGTGTCATTGTTGCTGGAACTGGAACCTAGAGGGGAATAGGGTGGCAGAACTTGGAAATCTGTTTTTACCTTAAAACTTGGTGAGCAGGACTGATGACTTCAGTAAGTATTTAGATTAACTCTAGTTCAACTAAACTGTTGTCTGACAACTAGTGTACTTTTGGATTCTTCTCTAATTCTGTGTACTAGCTTTGAAATGAAAGCTTTTTAAGCTTCATGACCACAGTGGAAAGAGTTGCCTGTAAAGACGCTGCACTGTTTTTTAAGCTATATATGGACTTTGTTCCAGTAATCCATATTTGGAAAAGATGCTTTTCTTCTAAGAATTGTCTTTACCCTAGAAATATATTTGCATCCTCCTAGATTCTTTTTCCTGGATCCGTGCTTCAGAATTCTCCAGAGAAACTCTCTCAGCTTCCACCCTAGTGGAAGAAGGCAAAAAATTAAATTTCTGTATGCCAAATCCCGGCAACTGTTCGATACTGAGATACACCGCATCAGCTTCCCATATGGAGAATGTGCTTTCTTCTTTATTGAGGTAAATAACAACGTGTATTCAAATAGAATCAAACTTGCATCTGCTTGAAATCAGTTTATGCAGAAATCTTAAGCATCAATCTCAAGCAGCAAATATTTAATGCCAGAGTTCAAAGATGCTAAGCACTACCTGTCATATTTTTAGTCACTTCCAACTGGGAAGAAAATCCCCATCTCTGTAGGGAAGCAACTAAAGCAGAAGAGTAACATCCATTGTAAAGACAAATCCCTGTTCTTTGGTTAACTTTGCTTACAGTCTAATTTAAATGTGTCCTTTCTGTTCATCATAACTGAGTTTTAAATTTTTCCTTACCCAGTATGGGATTATGGGAAATGCAACAAAAATAGTATCAGTGACTATTCTTGGAGAGGTAGGTCAACCTCCAGCTGAGGGAACTCAACCCATCTTCCTCAGTCTCTGATGATACACCTACCATGTCGTTGTTGGTGCTGGTTTGCCATGTTTTCATTAGGACTAATAGGATGCTGAAATGTGTCAGTTGGGTAGGATGTGGGGGCTAGCTCAGCAGTAACCAAACAAATCCACCTGTTTCTATAGGCATCCTGTCTCTTTGGTGATAAAGACCAAAGTCTATAAAACACATCTGGAAGCAACCAGTTTGGGCCCTAATTAAGGCCTGTGAGAGACTGTGATGACAACTTAATTGGACCTACTAGCGCAAAAAGTCAGGAACTGGTAGATGACAAGAGAAGCAGACTGCTTGTCAGTGTAGCAAAACAAGTGCCATTGAGTCCTATAGAGGAATATGTGTAGAAAAAGAAACGAGGTTCTCTGCCCTTTGTAAATGTTAAGGAACAGCTGACGTCTGGTGTGGCTGGCTGGCTTTCTTGCTGGGTGACCCTGGGAAAGTCACTTCTTCTCTCATACCAGCTGTAAGTTAAAAGCGTATAATTAATCACTGATCAGTAAGTGGCTTGAAAATACTTGCAAATTACAGATGTCTAACAATAACACGCAATAGTTACAGTAATACAGTGTTACTGTAACAAGCTTGTGCTTGAATCTTGTGCTTTTTTTTTTAATGCTGCTCCGTAAGTGGTCCAGATTGCCAGCTCAGAAGCAAGTAATGATCTAAAAGCACATAATATTTCTAACATCCTCCTCATCCTTCTCTTCAATTTTGCCCACCCCACAAGCAGGAGAATGTCTCCTATTTTTTTAACCAGACAGCTTCAGAGCCCCCTCTACTGGAATGCTGACAGCAGTAGGACAGTCAGAGTTTGGCCAGCGGAATAGGACAGGTACCAGCTGTTCTTTTAGGCCTGAGGAACGAGTGCTCCAGGCATGCTTTTTAAGGAGGAGTTTCACATGGCTGATGTGCTCTACTGGTGGTGAGGTGATGTTTGGCCAATCCATGTTCTACCACCCTGTCCTGAAGTTGGATTATGATGATGATTCTGTTAGTTTTCCATTGACACTGCATTCAGGTTTTTCAAAGCTGAGAACACCCCGAGAGAGTGTTAGCAGAGCCAGAACTACGTGGAACCAGTGAGATTACTCTTCTCAGATTTGTAGAAGAGAGTGCAGAATGTTTTCATGCATTGCCTGAAGATTTATGAAGTTTCTTCTCCTTTACCCACCCCCTCCTGCCCCTCCAATTTGTTTCTTTGCACAGCTCCCAGTTCAGTCTCTCTGACTGTGGAGTCTGAGATGTAGAATAAGGAAGTTTTGGCATGGGACAAGGCTCAGCCTGGAGACTGCTAAGCTCCCCAGGAAGGATGTGTGTACCTAAACAAGAAGGGAAACAGGAAGGAAAGAAGTAGTAGTACATCTGATGGCAAGGAGAAGAGGTTCTTTGAGTCAGACAGGTATGCTTCAGAAAACGGAAATACTACCAGAATAGAAAATATGATGGCATAGCGATTAAGAGACTGGGAAAAGATGCCAGGAGTTAAATCCCAAAGGCCTACTCCAGACTTCCTGTGTAACTTTTAACAAGTCACTGGCTCTCTGTGCAGTGCTCTTTAATCCCAAAAATAGGGATTACATTTCCTTTTCTTACTTCATGCTGTGTGACAGCATTAAACAATTAGGCCTCTATGAAGTTCCTTTAAAACAAATGAGCTAACTATAAACATGGTAGCTCCTGGAGAGTCTCAGTGAATATCTGTACTGATGATTTTACATAAAATGGCTTCAAACAATCTGAATAGCTTTAAGTTGAAGAATTAAGTATGTTTTGTAGTTAACTGTTTCCCAAAATTAAGCTTCTGTTCTGGAAAGCAGCAGCTTTAAAAGGATGTGGGCAATCTGGGTGGAAAACCACAGAATACCACTTTGTATCATAGTGTTATTGGTAAAATGAATAACCTGATTCTTTTGCTCAAAGTTAGTATAGCATTAAAATAATAAAAGTGAAAAAAGTCTTTTTTTCTGAAGATATACGAAATAGGGGCATCTGCTAAATTTTCATGCTATAAACTGACTGCAGTTCAGGAAGGGTGTACCAGCTTGTCTAGAAAAAAATGTCAAGGGGGGAAGTCTACAATGGCCCAAAAAAAAAGTCTAATGGCACTTCTGTATAGGCAGTGTTGTGATAATGTCTCTAAAAAGAGAACAGAACCTCAAATAGCAGACAAAAAATGCTGTCTTGCAAATCAGGCTTGATAGATGTGTGAAGTGATGAACCATTGAGGACAAATCATTCTACTTTCAAAGGAGGAGGAAGAAAAAAGCTTCAGTGAAATCCAGACTTTCTGGGCAATTGGAGATAGAAAGAGCACGTTTTACCAGGATGGCTGTCTCCTAGCATCTTCTGGGGACTCCTCGCTCGTTGTCACAATTAGTAACTAGCAAGTCTGGTATCTCTTTGATTTAAGTAAACCAACTTTGTACACAAAGGACATGCAATAGGTCTCATGTTACAGTACTTCAACTGAGAATTTCATGTGAAAACATGTAAGAACTGGAAGATAATACCGATGGGTAAGGTGACAATAGTGTTTGGACATCAGAGCTGGTGCAGTGGGGAATTAATACTGAATTTCTCCAGTTCTAGTCCCAGGAGCAATCTCATTAAAACCTTTCTGTAATGACCTTGGCACAAAAAGCAAGCATGATAATTAAATTTAGTGATGAACAAAGTGGGAGGCTTCAATAATATGAGGGAACTAAAATATCTTAGAGAATTGATGACTTTGAAGAGTGAGAAATAGACATGAGATGAAATGTAGCAGCAGAAAGTGCAAAGCCGTGAATTTAGGGGTGAAGAGAAATTTGCGAAGGATGCTAATAGTTTATTACTTGGAAATTAGTGTGGAAAGGAAGCAAGCTGGATTTACTAGTTGATGAAAGATAGCGATGAGCTGCTGTGAAGCTGTGAAAATGCATGTAGAAAAGTTGGTCTAATGGCAATAAAGATGCTGTCATACTAGAAAGAGGAATCAAATTGGAACAGGGGCAAAAAAAGGATGCCAGGAAGATACCACAAATTTCAAATCTTGTATTATGAGAGGAGTTAGAATGGCTTACTCGTCTACTAGAATGAAGCTTGAAAGGGGATATGATCATCATCTTGATGTATTTGGAGAGAAAACACCAGGGGAGAGGAAAGTATTATTTAAGTAAAAGGATAATCTTGACATGAAAACAAATGGCTGTAAGATGAGCGTGAATATGAGATGGAATATACAGGAAAATTAGAAAAACTTTCCCAGCATCAGAGTGATACAAGAAATACTAAAAATACCTAAACTCTAACAGCATTAGGCTTGTTTTCAGATAGGAACTTCAAGGTGGGATCTGTGGAAGCCATCTAGTCCAAGCCCCTGCTCAAAGCAGGCTGACTTCAAAGTGAGATTATTGGCTTTGTGGATAGCTGCTTGCCCTAGCGAGGCCAGATCTGTTGATGTAAGCATTCCTTTACAGATTAATTTATCTATCTAGTATGGCATTGCCAGATCTTTTTTATCCCAAATAGTTAACAAAAAAAAAAGTAGTGACATCACAGATATTGTCATCATGCTTTGGCTAAATCCTAAATTCCTCCTAGAGTGGAGGGGTTTAGATTCCTGCACTTGCCTGCGCTTCTTGAGAAATTTTCCTTTTCAGTCTAATTTTCCTCTTTGTGTGGCTTATCCAGTTGATACAACCTCTTTGACATTGCTGTGTTGCTTGTTAGTGAAAACATTTAGAAAACAATGTGCTTGCTGCTAGATGTCTGCCAGATTGAAAAGCAGCTGCTGAAACCATCTGCTCGAGGTGAGTTTCCCAGCAGCAGGGTGGCCATCGCAGCACCAGAGAAGGAGAGCTGTACTTGTTCTTAAAAAAACAAAACCCCTCTGCTGTCCCTTGTGCAGAAAAAACAAAATATCATCCCACAGGTGGAATGGAAGCAGAAGCAAGGAAAGAGCAGCTGAAGCCTGGATGTCATTTTAAAAGGTAAGAGTTGATTTATGAAGTTCAATGTAAAATTACTGGGTTAGATTGTCCAGTCACAGTAGTCCTTCTTTGCCCTAAAATCTGTGCAAATCCATTGCATGGTATGTTTGGTTTGTTTTGGGGGTTCCCCCCACCTCAAAGTTTTTTGTGTTTAGTGTCACCGATGAGCTTTTTAGCAAGAACGTATTCTGCTTATGGTCTGTCTGTTCAAGGTGGCTTGGCAGACAGGAATGCTAATACTGGGAGAGAAAAAAAAAGTTGTCATCAGGTGTGTGATATCAGCAAGTAAGTGATACATAGCACTATGTGAGATACCTACATAGCAGGTGAGCAGTTCCACTTCTAACAACAAAAACACCTTCTCATTAAGACAGACCCCTAAATGAAAGGGAGGAAATATTGAGCTTTAAATTCCCTAAGTTACAGATCAGTCTTGGGGTTAAATCCACACGGATTTACTTTCATGTCAAGTAACTAACAAATATGCTGTATGATTACAGCACCTAGAAACAGGGTGGTTGTGGAGAGCATGAAAGAGTGCTTTTGCAGGCTTGAAAAATGAAGGAGCTTTCTATTCTGTTACTTTGACATTTGCCCCTTATGGCAGTCTGTGGGGAGCTGTGTCGTACCTGTGATGGCCTGGGGACGCAGTCGAGGCTTGTTGATCATACAGGATCTTTTGTTAGACCAGCTACTAGAAGACCTCTCTTCCTACAGATGGCCCATACAATGCCCTAGGTGGTGCTTGGGGTAATTGTCTAACACTTTTTTTCTTTTGAAACCAAAAGAATCCTGCTTTCGGTGTCTTTTGGGCTCCTTTTCATTCTGGAACTGCTCTTTTTTTTTTTTTTTAAGGAAAAAAAGTCCTTTAAAAAAAAATTAAAAATAAAATTTAAAAAAAAATTAATAACAAAATTTTAAAACAGAGAACTTGACAGCGAAAACTTACCTCATTGCTGAGCTCCATGTATGATGGGAGCAAACCACCAGGGTCAATGGGCATGAAATGTGTTCTCCCCGCAGGGCCCTTTGACATCCATCCAAACTAGCAGCTAAGGGGAGACTTGGATAGGGCTTTTTCCAACGCACCCCGAGTTCAGGGATCAGGCAGGGAGGGACGAGGAGGCAGGAGAGCCGGGGGAGGGATGGGGCAGGCTGGTTTCTGCCTCCCGCAACGCTCTTTGTGCAGC
>VXAL01000780.1:119877-183704 GCA_013399475.1 Chauna torquata | reverse complement strand
GGCTTTGCTCCGGGCCTGGCGCGGGGGTGGGGGGCACGTCGGTGAAGAGCCGTGCCGTCGGGCAGCGCGCACGGCCAGCGGTTGTGAGGCTTTTTTTCTTTCCAGCGCAAAATTTTTTAGGCTTTAAGTGTGGTGAGAGGCGGGCAGGCGGCTAGCGGGGCCGCCGGGAAGGCTGCGGGCGGAAAGCGGCCGCAGACACGCACGCAGGCGGCTGCAGGCTTTTACTAAAATTGGCCAGACAGCAGCGGGAGATGAGGTCGGGCTCCGGAGTTACGGGAGCCGGCAGCCTCTCAGAATCCCGTTGCGTGTTTTGAGGTGTGGATTCATGCGCTCGACCTGAATGGTGAGCGCTTTGACTGTACATTAATCCCAGCGTGGGGGCCTATCAAGGTACCGTTTCCTCTGTGAGGCTTCGATTGAGTTCTTGTTTGCCATACTTAGCCCAGACAGTACCACATAAGAACAAGCAAAGCAGTTAAACGAACTCTTTCTAGAGTAAAAAGTTGGTCTCCGAAGTTGCCGTAACTGAGTTTGAATGATTAATTTTTTTCGATGTTATGTCCTGTATAAAGAACTGCTTATGTTCATGGTTTTTTGCCTTTTTTTTTTTTTTTTTTGTTACCTAATTCCCTTTTTAGGTTAAAGAGGTGTCTCTTATGTAAGAGAATTAAAAATTTAACTTCTCTAAACCAGAATTTACTCATATTTGTATATTGACGGGGGAGTTAGGGCTGTTATCTGAAGCCCAGAGTTGCATTGCTTTGTGGGCTGCAACTTTAATGTTTCTTTCCTCCAACTAAGTTTTGTGTTCTGAGACTCTCCTTCATTATTTAGTCTGTATGCATTTATATTGTAACTTCATAAAATGTTACAAATGTTGCTGAAAGCAAAAGTAAAGCAGCTTCATTTCCTATATGTCCTTAGACAGTCCCAGCTACAGTAACACCTAAAACAAGTACATAATTTGCTTTGATTTTTGTAAATACAACAAGTATGCAGATCCATATGTAGGCTCCTCTTTTGTAAAGAGAGGCATAGTGTTATTCAGTCCGTATCTTCCCTTAAGGAACCAACCTGATGGTACGTAGGCTTAAAACAGTTGAGAAGGAAGGAGCTGGATTTCCATAGCAGTGTTTTCCAGCGGCAACTGGACTCCTATTTGTAAACATCTGAGTGCAGAGTGAAGAACAACAGTTCCATAGAGCACTCCAGCGCAGTATTATACGCTTGTGCTGGAGTAATTATGGTACAGCTGCAAGCAGAGTGCTCGTGATAGGAAAGATCTAAATTCATTTGGCATGTGTGATCAAATCTTTTAAACACTCATGGATGGCAGTCTGTATGACTGTCTAGTTTTCTTCCATCTTGTTTTTCATAAACTGGTCTCACCTAAGTGGAATGGTTAGCGATGAGAGGTTAGCATTGCAGGTTTTTAAACTCCATTGATACAGCTGAAGCTCCCTGATAGTGGTTCTCTGGCACTTCATAGAAGAGGCTACAACTGAAGTTTATTTCCAGACAGCTCCTCAACAGCATTTAAAATGTGGATACTCGCTTCTAATACAGAGAAATACGCATATATGTGGAAACAGGGGAGAGCGGTGTTTGGGCTGAATGGTTTGTGGTAGGCCTAGAATTAAATGCTCATTACAGGCCCAGCTGCAGTTGAGTCTTTCCCTCGATCTGCTCTTTTTTCCTGCCTGTGTCACTTCCTTCCCTTGGCTCACAGCTTGCCCATAGCCAGCTCCTGGGTTTCGCTGCAGTGACAGCCCCTGCTGTGTCGTGGGGGAAGGGAGGAGGGCTAAGCCTGCAGGTCAGTGCCAGTTTAAATCCCCACTTTCTTGGGGAATTTGTCAATGAGAAGAGGTACCCCAAACACATGTTGCATGTATCAGGTTCATAGAGATGCTCTGATTTTTTTTTTCTTTTAAATCTACAAAGTCACTTGTGATTTCCTAAAAATTTGGCAGAACGGCATTTTGTTAAGACTGTGTTGCAAAATACCCATTCATTTCATTCAATGGCGTGTTGAATAGGGCTCAGAAAGAAACTTTTTCAAAAAAAGCTTTTTCAGAGTTTTAAAATATACTCAGTTTGTCTTCCTAACTTGTGATACTTACTCATTGCCCCTGCATCTGCTGATCGTTTGTGCAAGCAACCAACTTTGCTATCGTTGGGGATAGATAATAAACAAACACTTATCTGTTCACTTTTTTCTTTTTTTAAATAACTGCAGCATCATGTCTTCTATTATCATGCTATATAAAACAGCATCTTGGTTTATAGGGGTTTACAGACTTCCTGTTTTTACCAATGTGCAGATGCTTTTACTGTGTTTGAACTTTGTGATTTTTTTTAAAACTGTTTCTATTTTCTACCATTGCAGATACGCTGACTTGCTCAGACCCGTGTAGTAAACCACGTATTAGTTGAAATAAATGCTTTATGCAGAGGAACAACTTTCTCTGAGTAGCAGTTCCCCTTTATCGATGTTATAAAAATCCTTGAGTGTAGTTTTTAAGACATGAAAAGCATTTCCTGGACAACATCTTTCCCGCACAAAGCAGAACTGTGTTTCCCAGACCTACTGGAGACCTAGCAAAACAGGGTCTCTCAGTGAGCTTCAAAAATTGCTTATTTTTCATTTGTAATAAATTTTGCATTGTGTGATTAATGTGATGCTGCTGCACGTACTTCCTTAAAGCCAATGTATGGAAATCCTCTATTTTGATGGAAATAAAGAATTATTCATTCTTCTCAACATTAAATCCATCACAAGGTTGTCCTAAATGGAAACATTTTTTCCGTACACAAATTCTGATCAATATTTGGCGTTCGTTTTGATAAAAAAGAGAAATGTTCCATTTCCTGTCTCGCCAACATAGGGATGAATTATAGAATGTGTTTTGGTACTCGGGAGCTGATAGCCTAGTGTGAGGCTACTAAAATGTATAATCGCATAAGATTCAAATTCACCTGCAGTTGTTCTGTCAGCCTGTCGTATTGCATTGTGTTCTTTTTTGCATGGATGGAAGATTTCAACATTAGCACTTGTCTGCAGATGAAACCGAGTTTGCAGTAGGTGTGACACAGACCTCGCGGTGCTCCAGCTAGGGTTTAGCTGCTTGCCAGGTGATGATGTCCTTAAGACTTTAATGTCTTACTGTGTTGTAATTTCATAAGCTGCCTTAGCTAATAAATAAGTTTGCTGTGTAGCTGAGCTATAATCTGTACGAAGAGATGCATAATTGGTTAGATGCGTTCTCTTTGCCCACTTCCTAGTACAAATGGGAGACTTTGAAAATCAGCTGGCTTTCTACGCAGCCTAGGCTTTGGCATCAAACACATGTGGCCTGTGATTCCATCGTAACTGTTGATCTTTGTTTTTGAGTGACGTGATCTGCTGTTTAGATGCAATTTCTCATTCGTAGCTGTATTCTTTGATTAACTTGATTTCTTGTCATGAGTGCTCAGTTATAAACTGTTTTCATAGCTGTTTTGCTTGCCCAAAGGAACCCTGACTGTCTGCCAAGACAAGCTCTTCTTCATCCTCCTGGTATCTGGCCAAACCCAAACTGCACTGTAGTGGAAAATTTGTATCCCAGCTCTTCACAGCATGTTTTGGGTGGTAGGCACTCCAGGGATATGCCAGTCCATAATTCGTAATATTTTGTTGTGCAAAGTTTGTCTTCATTAGCCAGGTTACTCAAAGGTTGTGCTTAATATCAAACGATCAAAGAATGAGAGTAAATTGGAGACACTCCAATAAGGTAACAGGTTAAACATTCAAATGTAAAGTTGGAAACAACTTAAAAATAAAAAATAAAAATTGTGCTGTCAGCTACCTGGAACTTTAACTTCATTCACAACTGTTTTTTCACATTTTCCTCACACAAGGGGTTACTTAGTGCTGAGACATATCCTAGTAATTATTTCCTTTGGCTGATGTGCTTTTCAAAAAGCAACCTCTTGCTTTGGTTGTGTTACTTATACCCCTAGTTCCTTTTGCATGCAGTTGGAAATTCAAGGAATACTCTCCCTTCTGCACCACCACAATGCAGTTATTGTCTTATCTGGCTTGTCTTGGAAAGTACTGATTTGGTGGGTTTTAATTTTTTTTCCACATAACTGTGTTTGCTGTGCTCTGCTTTCCTTTTTTAAGAGTTTTATTCTAAATTAACACCTCCTGCAAATGAGTTGGGAGTTTTTTTTCCATTCCCTTCTCTAGTCTGGCCTACAGTTGAGTGCAGCCAGAAAAACAGAAACATCACTAGTGCCCGCATGAGCTCATGCAAATCTTTGCATTTATAAAACTTGATTGGTTTTATGTCTTTATTAATAAACAATACGACACCTCGTTAAAATCCTAATAATCTTTTTCTTGGTGGTGCAGAGAGATCAAATGTGATGAATGCAAAATTTGAGAGTGGGGTACTAACTCCAGAATTGCTCTCAAGTTGTCTGAGGAGCTCTGTGTTGCATTTATTGATCCTTGATACAGTCAAAATCATTGAAACGGTGAATTTGTTTGTTAGTGGATCTTAGCAAACACTGAAGCTGAGTAACTTTGGCCCTTGAGCTTTTCTGCATGAAAAGGTTCCAGTGAATTAGCTCTGACATACCGCTTTGCTAGAGAATGCCTCCAGTTGTTTGCGTGGTATCTATTCAGTATGTCAAGAGCATCAAGCTCTATTGCTATCGAGAAGACTGGGTTTAAATTAGCTAGAAAAAGTTTAATGGGAATATGGTCCTGTGTTTTTTTAATGGTTAAACAATAGCTCTTGCCTCTGGGGGATGCATAAAGCTGTCTCTCAAGGAAAGTTGATGAAAGGAGAGCTCACGTCACCTCACCAGCACATACTGAAGACCATGGTGGAAGTACCTCTTGTCCAGCGCTTAGTCCTCTCAGGAAGCTAAAACAGACCTTCTGGGCAGGAACCTGTGGCTGTACCAAAGATAATGGTAGTGTGGCTTCTGTTCTGACTGGGACTTTTTTAGATGTTACCCCCTTACACATAGGTATATTTTCTTCCTTCTTGCTTCTAAATTTCTGTAGTATGTGTTCCCTACATGCTTTAGAAGCTGTATGTCCTACTTCTGTCATCTTTAAGTGTTAGAAAAATCTGTTATTCAGACATTGTTTAATTCTGAACCCAATCTTCTGCATAAAGCATAAGCTAGCTTTATAGAGAGACACTCATGAACAAACGCATAACATGAAATTGAAGAAACAATTACTCCCAATGATTCCTCCGTCACAGAGAAATGCAGATGCAAGCCAGTCCATCATTTAATGTACAGCAACTGTTCCCAGGACAAGACTTCCAAATGTAAGCCTTCATCCATCTGAATCAGTGTCTTGAATTGTGAATAAATGTGTAGCCATGCTGGATTTATAAAATAAATTTTCAGTTATTTACAGATCAGCCTCAAAAATGCTCATTTCAATTCAAGCATGTCAAAGCGATATATTTATGGACCTCGGGGAGAAAGGAGGAATCTAATATGTCCAAAACTGCATACCTGACACACTTCGTACAAGTATGGATGTTGTCTGTGCCTTTATTGTTTCACATCATTTTCAAATGTTCCCACTGTTTCCCCCCACCCCAAATAATAAAGGATAGTTTTACATCCAAAGCTGCTGGTAAAGTCCAACTAGACTCTTTTAGAAAGGGCAGATTATCCTTCTGGGCGTGCTTAGAGCTGATCTGGTTCAGATTTCATGCATCACTTATGCCTCGATATCAGGAAGGATTTAACTGGACATGTTATTTGCCAAGGAAACAACGCTCCGTCCCTAAAAACACTGAGTCTTGAAACGTGAAACAGCAGCCCAGCAATACGGTAGGCATGAGTGTGCCAGTAACAGATCTTCTCAGTGATAGCATCTGACGCTGCTTTGTTGCACAGATGGCACAGCACCTAGGAGCAAAGTGACTAGCCCAGTCCCATTTTGAACTGAACTTCATATGCCAACTTTTTTTTCCCTTTTGCAGTGCATCAAGTAATTTAGGATTGTTATATGTGCAGAAGCAAAGGATTATTTTCAGTAGCTGTTAAACACCTTCCTTTATGCTAGCATCCATCACAGCCCACCTCCTATGCATTTCTCAATGGAAGGATACTTTAAATTGGTTTCATCAGGAATCTTAGCATCAGAAAATAATTTTCAGACTGTAGTATACGTAAGAAATATTTCTGTCTTTTTATTTTCCTGCATTTGCAAGAAGCCTTGAACCGAACCTGCTGCATTATGTGCTGGCAGCAGGGAGTGTTCTTAATGCTACGCAATTTGAATCTGTTCAGTAGATCTTGAAGTCTCATAAGGTGTTTCGAACTTTGTTCCATCAGCTTCTTTTGTGGAAAGAGAGAACCGTTTGGGGGATGCCAGTGCAAATGGATTTGAATTGAGATATTCTAAGATGACTCTTTGTCCAGATTTTCATTTTCTTTCTACTGGCAGTGGTTTGTTCCACTGGCAAGCAAGAATTCTAAGGTAACAGGATATACAATTGGAAGGAAGAGATTCTTACTGGGTTTTCCTTGGCAGAAGCACATCAATTTGCTCTTCCTAAATGACCTATGATGATCTAGCAAATCTTTCTAAGTTGTACTGTTTGTTCTGAAGCCATCTTAGCAGAACCAGAGGCTGGGGATATGTGTTCTGAACCTTACTATGGCCAGATCCTTTTGTGGCATTGGACAAGTGACTTAAAATTTGTCTGTTTACTATTTCATGATATTGGGTTGAGTTTGGGCTTTTTATGACTAAATGGAATTACAGTGTTTTTACAGAGATCTCTCAAAACGAGTTCTCTTTCTGTGAGCCAGCAGAAAACAAGTGCAGAAGTGTTACAGTTGATGCTCACCCAGGCAACTTACTACTAAAATTCTTGTGCATCACAGACGAACAAGAGGCCTTGAACTCCATCATGAAGGACCTGGTCGCGCTCCAGATGAGCCGACGTCACAGACTGACTGGATTTGATACCATGAAGAATAAAGACACCGCTCACTCCAACAAACAGGTAATAGGCAGTTTAATGAGAACTTGAAGTTGCTAACTGGAGTTGGAAGGGACAGAGTAGGTTGACAATGGGTCTGCTGCCTGTATTCTGTTTTGTGCTTCTGGCCTGGCAGATGAAGCATCGCCAATGGATTAGCTCCCTATTCTTGCTCAGGCTGTGTTGCAAACACTGTACCTTTTACATTTATTTACCTTCATGGACTAAGGAGGGTGCAGTCTGGGTGTTTTGCAGTGCTTTAGCATTCTGTATTCCTTCCGCATGTTTTTGATGGGATTTGATCTGTGTAGATTAGCTAAAAAGTTTTCCTAGTGGTTTTCTTGTTTTGCTGTCCCTATTGCCTTTTTTTTTTTTTTCAAATGACTTTTTTTATTATTCTTAAAGAAAAAACATAATGCCAGCAGTCCACCTCTCCTGGGTAGTCCTGCAATAACAAACCAGTGTGCCTCTGCAGTGGAAGAAAAAAAAATTCCGGTAAGAGAACTTGCTTCCTATTCAATATTAGCAATTATAAATTAGAAGCATGTTTTAAAATTATGTGCAACAACCTTTACAGAATTCACTTAAGCAGGTGTGGGAGGCCAGGAGAGCTTTTCTTTACTCTGTCATGATACGGCAGTAGCACACACTTCTCCTTGTAGTGGAAATAATACTTAAATTCAGAGGGAAGCAGAGAACTGAGAAGCAGTAATGATGAAACGGAAACAAGTATTTCAGTTTCTGATTCAAAAGAAGGTCACTGCAGTTTAGAGCTGCATAAGCGTTCTGTTGGATAATGAGCTAATGCTCATCTCATCTTCACATGATTCAGACTGCATATGAATACAGGACGAAGATCCCGATGAAAGCGAGTCAAACTGAAGGTGATTCAAGAACAGTGAAGGGGATTGTCTGAAAGGGCTGGCTTTAGTGGAACTGTAATAAATCTTGCCTCCGTGAAAAAGGAAACAGCTTTTTACAGGTGTCTGAATACAGACAGCATCCTTAGTGGGGAGGATTGGCTGGAGTTACCCAGTCATATGTCACATGAAGAGGGGAATGAAACTCACCCTTATTTGAGTATGGGGATGTGAAATCTATTTTCCAAGTGAAATACTTTTCCCAAGATAATAAGTGGCAGGGTCAATACTTTAAAAACTTCTCTACATTACTAGAGACTTTTTTTGTAGAGAAAAATATTGCATTTACTTTCTGGTAGAAAGAAAGGAAAGAGCAATACAGCTCTGGCACTGTATGCTGCGTATCATTTGAATGAAATACTTCAATACAAAATCAACAGTTTCAGTCGAGAAGTGTTTGTCCATTACTGTCTTAAAGAATTAAATGAAGTTAATTGCAGTTAGATTGAAGTTAACACAAGAAGTTGCTTATGTCAGTAAAATCACTCTTTCCAGTTACATGCTTATTACAGGCTTAAGCTTGCTGGAGCAGGCTTTAAAGTTCATGTCTGTCT
Organism: Chauna torquata; assembly: GCA_013399475.1. Classification (NCBI taxonomy): domain Eukaryota; kingdom Metazoa; phylum Chordata; class Aves; order Anseriformes; family Anhimidae; genus Chauna; species Chauna torquata. Next base: position 175,223 of record VXAL01000780.1, on the reverse strand, counting down.
GTTCCTTGTGCTTTGTCTGCTCATAATCTACTTGTTCAGCTGGGATCAGGGATTTCCTTGAATGTGCTGGACAAATCCATAGATGGAGTAATACAGAATCCTTTCCAAATCATTTTGAAACGTAAATTCAGAGAAGTCTTAAATCAAAATCTGTAATCAGTCTTCATGATACCACATCACACAACTGGAACACTAAAGCCCCAAACTTGGATTTGTTTTCTTACTCATCTCTTAGGACAGTTTATGTGAGTCACTTTAAAAGGCAGTCTGTATAAGCTATAGGTTCACTGTGCTTTCAAAGGAAACAAGAGTGCTAGAGTTTAACTCTTCGGTTCTCCCTGAAATGTAAACACTAAGATCACTTTGAATTTCTTTCCTTAGATCTTGGGAAAGTAAACACAAACAATCAGTGTCTGATCACTTTCCCACCTTCTATTTGTTACAAATTACAGGTCTGAAAGGGTACAATGGAGTTGAGACAGATATTTTAGTTTGTTCAGGTACCAGCAAGTTGAAGAAAGGTGTCTGTACAGCCCTGAAGATTTTTTAGTGTTGTCTAATTTTAGCTAGTGAGAACTTTGTCAGTTAGCTGTTTCATGACCTAAAACTCATGCTGAGGTCAGAAATTTAACCTCTAAAATTACCATCATTTAATTTCATCCAAACAGTTCTATTTAGTTCACTTAGACTGGACTACTTAGAATAGTATAGCAAAAAAAAAATCTAGAGCCTTCCTTCCCAGAAAATCCTAATATAAAGGGATCATTCCTCCATCCATTATGTCTGAGAAACAACTATTTCATCAATAGTTGGCTGGTGGACGTCTTTTAGAGCTTATTATTCCTATGCTGTTTGCTGCGTTTTTCCTTTACTGTTCAGTTAAAGTGACTTCTCTAAAATTTGCTTTGTTTTGGTGTCTTTCTACGGTAAATTCTTTCTCTTCCCACATCTGAGAAACCATCTTTGGTAAAGCTGATATGTAAATTACCCACCTGCAGGTTATTGTTGCTCTGATTGGGAAGCTCATTTGTCATGATCAATTATGTACCTACAGTACTGCTGCAGGAATACTGTGTACTCGCAGTGATTGCATGAGTCCCTTTGAACTGCATTCTTGACCACTAGGCCTGCCAGATATTTCCTCTAGCTAAAGAGCATTTCCTGGCCACATTTTTTTTGAAGTTCCTAGATGTATGATTGCCTATTGTCTAAGGCTTTCACAGATGGCTTAATCTACTCCAATCACATAAATTGTGCAGCAGAAATTATGGAGTCTTATCAGACCAGATTTTTCCCTTTTATTTTTATCTTTGTGACCTAAATCGGGATTTGAACTTTGATCTCTAGAGTTGAAAGTTCAGCAAGTTGACTCTTCCGTGTCGTGTAGCATCTCCTGAGTTTACAGGGAAATGCACAGGTTGTACAGTCAGTGCATTTAACCATCTGCCAGATATGGATGATAACCCCTTTGCACTTTCAAAGGTGTCACATAGTTAACTTGTTCGTAATTTCATAGTTTGAGTTTCAGGGGCTGAGTTTTTGCAAAAGCGGAGACTATCTGTGTCTGAAGAGTGAAGAATATAGCGTGTACTCTGTGTGTGTTTCTTCTGCCATGGAAAAAACATGCTTGCTTTGAGAATTCAGAAAGAAAATTAGCTTCAGTTCAGATGAATATGCAGTTGGACACGGTTTCAGGCTTTTGCCACGCAGTATTAAAGATGGATTAATTTTCTTTATAATTAAAGTGTCCCCTCTGTTTAAGTGACAATTAATACCAATTACAACTTAGTTTTTACCCTTTTCCTTCTCCTTTTCCTTCTTAGCAATTTCTCCAGTCCTCATGGTGCTGTGTTCACATGTCATCCTCTTAATTGTCCGCAGTCTGCTTCAGCTTCCATGGAGAAAGTTATCAGATTTGTTGTGTTTTGGTTAGTCTTTTGAGGAGTTGATGCCTACTGCAATCACAAAATTACCTGCTTTGTGTTTGGGCCTTAAACTCATTATGCGGTCCATTCATTTGCTTTATTTTGTGTATGTGAGAGTTTCATTGTAATCTAACCTTTTGTTCTTTTTTTATGCAGAATGATGTAAGGATAAAGTTTGAATATAACGGGGAAAGGCGGTAAGTCTGTCTTCACTACTTTGATTCTTTGCCTAGTAGAGTAATTTAGTCAGGTTAAATACCTTGTTTGCTTCACTTTCCTTGTTGCTGAGTGAAAAACACACACAGTAGTGAGAATTGTTGCCATTAAAGGCAACAGTAAACAGATTATACATAACTTAATTTTTTGGGAAGTCACTTTCCTCTTATTTCTGTAATATCTGTTTACAAGTGAATTATATTAATATTAAGTAAACTGTCCAGCCTTAAATAAATCTTTATTTCAGATATATTCCCTTTTTGTTTCATTTAACTAAAACCAAATGAAGCTAGTCAAACTAGCTTCATTCTTTTCTAGTTTCTCACTTCCTGATGACCTGTCGCTATTACTGTCCTGCTGTGACTGAGCAACATATACAGCAAGGGAAGATTTTTCATTGGTCTGAAAGTTTCCTCATTCTTTCCTCTGATACTTGGTTCTAAGACACTTTCTTTTACCAAAACAAAACAAACAAACAAAAACAACAACAACAACACAGAATTAACTGACTTGGCATTTTTGTGTTTACAATATTGTTTCCAGTGAAGAAAATTTAGACAAGTCTTTCATTCCCTGCCCATCTGTGTACATGAGGATTTCTTGGTGAAATAAAACTTCTCACACAAGTTATACTCGGTTTGTAAATCTCCTGGTTTTGTGTACACAGAAGGTTGTTTTTGAGGTTTAAGACCACCTTACGCTCTTAAGATAGTAATGCATCATATAATTCTTTCATTTTTCTTGTCGAAGGAGCTCAGATATGATTAGTACACATATTCCCTGTCGCAAGTCGCTTTTGCACTGTTTTGCACTGTAATGCCCATCATTAAAGGGTCACTAACTGTTGCTTTTCAGAGAAAATTATTGGTGTGCTCTTTGGCACTATTGCCTCCTCATTCAGCTCAGTTGCAGTAGGTTATAAAATATACCTTAATTCCTGAACCCCACAACCTGCATTGGTTGATGACATACATTGATGTGCCAGTCTAACCCTCATAACGGTCTTGTGAAAACACATCTTGTGCTTGTCAGTTCATGCATTTATCACCAGAAGAGGTTTAGAGAGAAGGGATGCATCTAGTTTAGTACATCAAGTTAAACATTGACTGCTTCATTAATAGTGTCTGGAAATAAAATAATAAAACAATAAACGTATTGTAAATTACAGCTTAAAACTTTCCCCTGTTGTTCATAGTTAGTTGTTCATGCTCAGGCCTAAATTTGAGACTGTTTCAGTGAGCATTCTCCATGATGAGTGCCGTTTGGAGCATAGTTGTATGAGCTAGTTACAGTGAGGTAGTTGTAGCTGACTGTATTGGAGCAACCGATAGAGTGCAAATGCTGTATCAGTGGGAATTCCTTGAAGATCTAGTGGTTGCCTAGAAATTTCACAAGTTGGTCTCAAAATGCCCCTTATTTCTCCTGTATTTGAGAGGAACTCTTGATACTGTTATAGCTGTTCAGTGGCCATGTGAATGTACAGGAAGGCTTCAAGCTTGCTTGCAGCCTCTTTGAGGCTCCTTTTGGGCTCTCACTGAGGAAGAAAAGGGATCTCGATGTTATGTTCCAGCTTCCTTTTTCTGAAGAAATTAATCAGATTGTAAGCATGAATTCATACGCTACTCTTTACAGGCATTCTATAGGAATCCTTTGGCTTCCTCCATCGCAGACAGTATTTTCAACATGAAGTGGTTCGTGGTTTGATGATAAAATACAAATTTAAAAAAGCATTTTTATATGTTTGATAGGACATCAGTACCAGTTGTATATAGAGATTCTAACAACCTGTTCTTAGCAAAAGTAACTGACTGAGCTGCTTAAACTCTTCCTCAAGTGTCCTCCTTTGTCAAATGTTGGCATTTTTGTTCAAACAGGAAAGCAGAGGCATTTTTTTGTTGATAAAGCAGACAGTAAAGAATAATTTATAAATTTTTCCTGTAAAATTGAACAGTTACATTCACCAAAGTCCTACATGGTGAATTCTGTGACTAAAAATAATTATTTCGGTGCTTGAGGAGCAAATTTAAAAGTAGTCATAGCTGGGATCTAGTGCTGCCTTTGTCACCCAGTTCTTCTCAACACTCTACTATGTCAAAGGCATTGTATGGACTACAACAGAGCGACTGTGCGACGTGTCTCAACTTGTGATAGCATGTTATGACAAGGTAACTCGGAAGTGAACTCCTGTCACCATAGTCCTATCATCTTACATGTCTTAAGCCTGAGTGCATTTAAGATGGCACAGAGCTCAAGGGAGAAGAAAGGTTTTTATGAAGTAGCATTAAAATGAAAAGGTTGATTGTGTGTTAGTCTAATTATGCAGTTACGCTTGCCTGAATTCCCCATTCCCAGAGTGGTATGCAGTTACAGACAGCAAGTTTGCCCCGAGAATGTAAGTGTGTGTGCTTGGTTTCAGAGGAGCTGCCAGATCTGACCACAAATATTTAAGGTGGTCAGGCAGGAATGGGCTCCTTAAACCATGCAGTCCATGATTTTGTGTTAGAAGAGTGCACAGAGATTTTTAAACTAATAGAATTTGTGGCACCTGAGAACAGCTCTGCTTTTTAATGCATTGAGTATAGAATGGAAGCCTTTATAAGGGACTTCAGTTCAGCTGAGAGCTAAATTACATTTATACAGTGCCAGAGTACTATAATTTCATGGATGGGTTTCTTAGTAATATGTAGAAAATGTTATTGTGGGCTGCTTTTTTAACAAGGACAATTATTTCTAAATTGCTGAATGTTGTAGGTCTGGTAGCAAGATGCACCCTTCCTGGGAAGTGACTAAGGAAGCCAACTAACACTAGAGCTATTTAAAACAAAAGCTGCATATAATGAAAGGAATACTGAGTGCTGGTGAAGCATGCTGGATGGACGTTTTGGAAATTGAGCCTTCTGTCCAGAGGCAGGTTCAACACAAAGTTGTGTGAGCATCCCCAGAAACAATTCAGGGTTTCACCAAGCTGAGAGAGGTGCCCCTGCGAGAAAGATGGGTCTCGAGCATCTGCGGTCCGTTCAGGTAGTCCTTGTTCTTCTTGATGGTGGAATTGCCAAATAGCCAAGTGCTGATAGCCAAGCTTTTTGTGGCAGCATTTCAGCTACGCAGAAGCAGAGTTGTTTCAAGTTGCAGCAGCATAGTAAGCAGCTATCTCAGAGCCTTCTGATAGCTCCCAGAATGATGGGGGCCATCAGCCGCGTCCCAGAGCTGTTTGTTTAACCTGCCGGTAGTCGGGAGGCAGTGCAGTTTCATGGCCTATGGAAGCAGATGGCGAGAAGTCTGCTCACAGGAGCCCAAAGGCAGGAACAACCGACCATCTGGGCCTTGTGCCGTGGAGCGATTAAAAGTGGATTTCTGAGCAGTAGACGTCCTTGGTTCGCTGAAATAAGGTCTAATGCATCGGAAGCTACAGTTTACATTTGAATCCTCCAGTTCTTGACCCAGCATCCTATACTTGCTGATTATTCTTCTGGGAGAGGTAAAATCGTCTTTTTTCCGTGGCTGTCAAGTAGCAACTTTCTGAGTACTTGGCAACTTCCTGCAGCAGAACATTCCAACAAAATTAACAGTTTTAGATGCTTTGCTGGAACTTCATTTTTCTACTTTGTCTAAAGCATTATAGTTTCTATTCTTATGTAGGCAAAACAGTAATAAATACCTAACAAAACCATACTGCCATTTTCTGAGAAGTATACCTGTGCCATGGCATTCACCAGGGTTCCCCTAGGACAGCTGCGCCTGTTGCCATTTTGGATTTCTAGAGGCTGTTGATGTATGTTAGTCTAGAATGCTCTGCCATTCAGCTGGCAAGGAAGTGGCTGAATGTTACGACTAGGATTTTCGTGTGTCGCAAAGTCTGAGCTCATAGAAAGCAATCAGAAAAATTTACATCTGTGCATATTTTAATTGTCAGTCGGTAGATGAATGTGCCCAGAGATGCATTACATACAAGCACACAAGAAAAATATTTTTTTTAAATGTTTCTCTTCCACTGAAGTAGGGAAGAAGCATGAGAGTGTGAGACTGATCTGTCGTATGAATATTCTGAATTACTGCAAGTCAGCTGATCTTACAGCTGAAGCAGTATTTAAGTTTTGATTTATTAGACCTCTGTAATTTTAAAAAGAGAGAGAGAGAGAGAGAAGGAAAGCAAAATTAAAAAAAAAGCCAGGAGTTGTGAGCAATTGCACGGTGAGGTAGATTTGACTTCCAACTCCTGAGGAAAAAGTCCCTGCTTGTTGCATGGGTTTTGAAGGATAACTACAGAAACAGTGTAGTGAGACTGTGGTTCAGGTGTTTGGAGATGTCTGCCTTGAACATGCAGAGGGTGAATGTGGAGCTAATGTCCCAGACCACCTTTGGGAATGAGGGCTTTCAGATTCCTTTGTGTCCTCCTGCTGATACCTTCCCTCAGGAGTTCAGGGCTAACTTGCTGTGGGAAAGTTTGTTGAGACCTTTCAATTGGAACACATTTTGGAAAATATTAGGAACTGAGTTTTTAGTTCAGGTACCAGAGTATTTAAACCAAAATACTCCTTTGTTCTTTGCACCTTCTGCAGCTTTTAATTAGGGCTTTGGGGTCTTCTGCAGCCTGACTCTCAATAAATGTATTTGTTTGTGTTTAGTGCCTCAGGCAGTATTCTTTAAGCCAACGTGCGCAGTAGATTTGTATCCTCTTACGTAGAAGAAATTTATTCAGTAAAGGATACTTTTCTGTCCAGGAGCAAAGGCATTCTGTTTGAAATCTGTAGTTGAATAATTCTGAGATTGAATAATTCTGAGATTGAGTATTGCATTTTGACGAACCATTTGCAAGTGCACCAGAGATCAAGAATTCCTTGCTAAAATAAGTAATATCAATTCAAGTTAAAAAAGCTAATTGCCTACTTGAAGATGAAAGGAAAACATTCATATGTTTTGGTTTTGTTTTTTAATGATTCAGCCATCTAATTTGATTGCATTATGAGGTATATGTCTGAATTTAATAAGCGACGTTTTTGTTGTTATTCCAGAATTATCCCATTTGTCCGTCCTGTGCGCTATGAAGACGTGCAACAGAAAGTGAAAACAGCCTTTGGCCAGCCGCTGGACCTCCACTACATGAACAATGAGGTACAGAGCATTGTTGTCAGTACTCAAAACATGCAACAGTCTCTCTAGATGACACCTCCTTTTTCCATCCCAAATTCTGTGCCCTTAAATTTAATTTTCAGTTTTTCCCTCTAATATGAGCCAAAGTTGAGTCACTCTGCTCCAGAGGAAGACATGCTGATACTGACAGAACATCACACTGATGTCTGTATTGTACGAACATCACCGTCTTGCTTCTTCCTACTGCTGTTATGTGGGAGACTCTCTTGGGGAAGTAAAGGAAAGTTAATTGAAGTATTTTGACTGTTGAAACCAACTATTGCAGGCCAGTATATATACAATCTGAGGACTGCAGGCAGTCCCCAAGTCATTTCTTTAGCTGCCCAAGAGCAGAGTTAGAATTGTCTAGATTGTCTGCTGACCAACAGCAGCCACCCAGCCATTTGTAACGCATTTACCTCTTGCCTGCTGCAAGCCTCCTGCTTGTTGCCCAACTGGTAGGCAAACAATGCAAGTGAGAGAACAGGGAAGGCTATCAGGTGTCTATAGGGGGTCTGTGGGCACTATAGCTGATAAAAGAAAGTGACACGGGGAGTATGCATTTGTCTCTGAGGAACTGGGTAGTCTGTGTTAATAATTTAAAGTATTTTGGTAGCTTTCCCATTCTGGGCATCCTGGCTTTTCCTTGGTTTTTTTGTTGTGTTGTTGCCTTGCATTGTTAGAGACTGCATCCCTTATGAAAGAGATGCAAAACCCCATTCACCAGCAGAAGTCCAGAGAAGATGAAAGTGGTTCTTCAGTGTTAATAACATCCACGTTTTGAGTTGGGAGTGGGCTGTAGAATAGAGGGTGTCTGAGGGTAATTTCATGGGGTTTTACTAGCAAATTTTAAATTCGTCTTTGATTCCCTCTTTCAAAGTCTAAATTTTCCCTGTGTTAGTGTCTTAGCTGAAACCTAGTTTTCACTTAATCATTATGTCTGGATTCATAAATATTCTGAGACAGTGTTCTCATCAGGGAGTCAGGGCCTGTCTCTGACTTGTTCTTAGCAAGCAATGAATTCAAGTAGCAATTAGTATTTTTGTGGATGTTGCCTTAGGGAAATTTGCATAGGGTCAGCCACTTCTCTGATGGTGTGGAAGGAAAGACCTGTATAAAAAGACAGTAAGACAGTATTGTGACAAAAACTTGTAGAATAATTGAGCAGTCAGAATACTATCTTATATTGCGATTTTATTTTTATTTTTTATAGTTTGTTTAAATTTGTGTTACGGAAGTAGACTTTTTTTTTTTCTGTGCTTTCTAATGTTGTTTTGGTTTTCTTTTTTTTGCTCTGTATTTTGCAGCTATCTATTCCTTTGAAAAATCAAGATGACCTGGATAAAGCAGTAGATCTCTTAGACCGAAGCTCTAATGTGAAAAGCCTTAGAATATTACTGCTGTCTCAGGACAGAAACCACGTACGTAACAACTTCTGTGACTGCAGCAAAATGAAGATTTTTACCCTTAAGTTTCTGAAACATGGTGGTAGTCTTATCCAAGAGTAACAGGAATTAATAAGATTGCTGTGCTTCACAGACACACATGAATGTGTTTATTCTCTTTGTTTTGGCTTACCTATAGGGTTTGTTTTGTTTCGTTTTGTTTTGCTGACCACAGCAGGTGTTGAGGGACTAAAACATTGACAAGAGGTTTCCAAGCTGTAATTATGAAGGATGTTTTATGTGGAGTACCTAATGACTATACGCAGAAAACTCTTAATAGAGAGCTTCTTTTTTTTTTAGTTTTGATTAATAGCACAGTGTCAGAACTTCACGTAATTATCTTGTCTTTAAGAAAGCACAAGTTGTTCTTGAAGACAAGCTATTAGCACTTTTTTTTTTTCTGGATGGGAAGCCTCAGGACATCTGATGATTTTTCAGTTCTGTAGCTTACTGCTTTGAATCCAGTCTTACTGTGTGGAAACTGAGTTGCTTTTAGCTGATGATGGCACATACACACATAAGACAAATTTGAATGTCTTGGTTCACTGTCCTATATCACAAGGGGCTGTGGCAGTGAGTTTCAGTGTAATTTGCACTTCTAAGCAGAAAAGACCATAACATAAGTAAGTCAAGTTCACAAAGCTGCCTGTTTTGGGCAATAAGTTGAACTGTGAACTGAGGAGGGCAAAAAGCATCAGAAGTTTCTCATACTGCTGATCTGCATGTAGAGAACTCTGTTCATTCAGGCTGTTAAACCAATGCTTTTGGGGGTTTTTTTAGTGATTTTTTTCTTTCTTTCTTTTTAGAATTAAGGTCATCCAGCTTTTAAAGCCAAAGACCCTAATAGCTTAGATATTTTATTTGCAAATTACTAAGTTCTCTTGAACAGCATGACACAAAAAGCTACCCTATCTTGAAAGCTTTGTCAATATTAGCATGTCAATCTTGAATGTTCATCCCTGCTCAAGTTCTGCAGGCTGTGAGCCCAGGCTCTTGGAATAATCATACCTGTAATTCTTAGAGCTGTCAGGAGAACTTCTTGCTATTTTTGAAATTGATAACCCATGTTAATAGAGAAATAAACACCTTCAGGTGTATTAAAAGCAGTTTCTCAAATGACTGAGTGCCAAAAGCTGGAAGGGTACTGGGGGGGATGATGCTGTTCTTTGTCCTATGCCCTTTCCCTAAGCATTTGTTACCGGCTGCTCTGAAGATAATACGTAGCAAGAAGGCCTTTGGTCTGACCTAGTGCAGTCAGACTTCGTTCTGTGTTGTCAGGAAACAGTCTGTAAAAGGTGGCCTCTACTTTGGGTATTACACAGTAAAACAATCCTCTTTTACTGCCCTTTTAATTTCAGTGTCTTGAGGCTACAAACTAGATGTTATATGATACTATCTAAACTTTACATAAGCCACCAAAACCTTCCTACGATAAACACTCAGTTAGTCTCATCCCTGTGCCAGCCAGTAACTAGTACTGAGGTGGTATCCTTTTATTAGCTGTTTTTTCCTCTTTTGCTCAAAGCAGAAACAAACAGCGAAGTCTTCAGTAAGTGCCACTGTTTCCCCCCTCTCCTCCGACTTCCTCTTCATCTCTGAGTTGCCTGACAGGAGATCCCTACATGTGATAAAGCAAAAGCCCACAAGTCTGAGGAGGTTTCTTGGCTGCATGATCTCATCCCACTGAGGGAGCGGGAAGCATTATTTTTCCTGAAGTACAGGATGCAGATTTTGTTTTGGTTGTACTCTTTTTCTGGGGATGGAAAGGTAATGCTGTGACTTTGGCACTAATATGTGTATAAAACAACTTAACTTTACAGCAGTAGCTGTGTGACTATTACTGAGAGCCTGTGTTTGTGAATATCGTTTATATTAATTTCCTTGTGCCTTTTGCTGTGGCTCATTTGTGCTCGCTCTTTTATCCTGTTGTCCTTTCTTTCTGTTTAGAAACTAATGGAAGGAACTGGTTAAGTTGAACACCTAAAGTACTAAAGCCACACTGTCCGCTTACATGGTGTGACCTCTGCACCCGTTATTCAGCTCTCATGAATGTATTCGTGACAAAGTTTCTATAATTTAAACCAGGCTCCCTCCTTACTCAGTGCAAAGGATTTTCCTTTTTAAATGAGTAGCTATTTGATACTTTTACTTTTTTAATTGTATGGCCTCACACCTTGTTTGCTAGTACTATTCAGAAGACAGAATTCATTTCCTTGCAGTCTCTTTTGGTTCTGTTTTTCTCAGTAAAATAAGTGCTTTACAAGCATTGAGTTCTGTAACATGTGAGAGGGAGGGAATATTATATCCTCTTGTAAAACTAGGTACTTTGAGACAATGATGTCAAAATCAAAAGTATCCACTGGTATCAAAAGTATCCACATAGTATCTCATTTGCTTGGGGGAGGTTGCCAGTCTGCAGTATTTCGTATGTCCAGACCCTAGTGCAGCATCCTCAGGTAACTGGTGCCCAGGATCGGTATTCAGATCAAAGTTCAGTCCCGTGTTAAGAGCCTACATCACCTGTACAGTCCACAGAGAGTGCACAGAGGTGTTAACTCCCTGAAGCTGCAGTCTGAATGTTCACAAGTGAGCACCTTACGGAGTCTGATTTAAGCAAATGGCCTTGTAGTTTCTCTGTGAGAGAGCTCTGCATAACCTTGCACAAGGACAGTGACAGTTCTCCCGGGCAGCTTCCTACTGCACTAAATTGCAAAACCATCCTGCGGTTTCTCTTCCTACAAAGCAAGCTCGAGTTACCCCTTCTGTCTTTCTCAACAAATGCAGGAGAAGTCCTTTGACGCGTCTCCTTTCACTACTCTTTCTGCTTTGAATGAAATGAAGACACCATGGAAAAGGATCTTTATTTAGATTATGTCCATGTGAGTTCAGGGAAGGATGAGTAAAAGCAATGCAGGCAGCATTCATCTTGGTATCTCCAAACTCTTTGTGCTCTTAAATTCTAGAATTTATTTTTGCTTAGAGTGTCTGAATAGTCAGTTCACTTTTAAAAAGTTGTGGGGAATGAAGTTGCTAGCTAACTGCTTCTGAAAGAGTGCAAGATTCATAATTTATCTCTGCTGGCCAAAGCGGCTGACAGAAATTGTGGGTTCTTCCACGGTCTGATCTCAGAGAGTGATCTGAGCCCCTTTTCTATTAGTTTCACAGGTAGCTGCTAATGGAAGACAAACATTGAGACCTGTAAATCCTGCATTTGGTTTGAGGCTGGAGGGTAGCATGCTCTAGATATTCGACTCCTGTTTTACGAAATAATTGTGAAGCTTCCTCTTTTGCTGCCTTTATTGTTCGTGTTCTGTGAAGTAATAAGACATCAGGCTCATGGGCTGTTTTTCAGCTACTTTCTTGCTACTAAACATAATGATATTTTTGAAACTGTGGCCAGACTGCTTGAGCTCCTCAGTCTCATTTTGTTTTGTTTTATTTTCATTTTACCCAACAGACAAGTTCTTCACCCCATTCTGGACTGCCCAGACAAGTCAGGATTAAAACCTCCCAATCTGTGGGGGATGTGAACACACCCTATCAGCAGCCAGAACCCAGAAGTAGGCATCTGTCTGTCAGTGAGTATTTTTGCCACTTCTGCTTGTCTTTGTTTTGTGAAAATTATCTTTTGGGCACTAGTATATACAGTATAGAGTTTATGAAAGCCATGAGAAATTGAAAGGTTATTCAAGGACAGGGCAGTTCATTTTCAAAAGCTCTTAATATGTTTATAATAGAATGTTTCAAAGTTCCTTACTAAGTTGTTGAACAGCTGAGGAGCTGCTAAAGGGGATGTGCTAAAGCCAGATTCATTGAGGTTAGAAATTTGGAAAGCTTACATGAGTCCATTAAGCTTTTTTATTTAGATTGGCAATTTCACTTCATAAAATCTAGATTTGATTTTTTTATTATTTTTTTTTATGTTGAGTTTTGGAATCTGTACTTGCTCCTGTAATCAAGCATTTTACGGGTAGCACAGGAATTGCCACTGTGTATCTAACCACTGCGCTACATACTGAGTTCCCTTACCTTCCACTCTCTTAATTCCCCTATCAGTAGAGCACAAGGCAGATGTGGTAGGTGACTGGCACAGCTGCACAGAAGATAATGAAAAAAGTCAGAGTAATATGTAGCTTTGTCTCGTTTCCTTTGTGTTTGTTAGCTTAGTGAATTCAGTGGGAAGGTCCTTGTAAGAGTCCTGTAATGCAAATCTAAACCTCTAGGTTGTCGAGTGTTATCAATTCTCCTAACTTCTAAAGTTACAGTGTGCAACGTTTTGCAGGAAGAACTTGCTGACAATATGTGTACACCTTACAAAACATATGATGCACCATATAGTGCATTGATTTAGAGCACCCACAAGCATGCATTTTTACGTTCATGGTCTCTACCTGTGGTAGATTTGGCTGAGTTGTCCCAGTTTCTCTGTGATATCCCCCTAGGAAGTAGTATAACTATGAAGTACTGTTCGAATCTGTGGCTGAAAGATGCTCAAAGCTGTAAAGATTTTATATGAAAAACTAAAATGTCTGAAAGCTCCTTCAAAGATTTTTGGGTCAAAAAAAAAAAAGTCTGTGGTTTAGAAGCTGGCTTCTTTGTGTGAAACCTCAGTGAGGTGTGAAAAAGCAGGAAGAAGGTGAGCAATACTAGGGATCTGCAGTCTGAAGGCTAGAGCCTAAGATAGTGTTCTATGTTACTGACTTTTGCTTTTAAAAGTGAGAAGAGCTGAAATTTGCTGGAAACAGAAGCAGAGGATGGTTATGTTTGTTTTAACAGCTATTTTAGGGCTTGTCAGACCCAATGCTTCAGATGACAGGTGCTGCAAATCACGAGGGCGGTACTAGGAGCCAGGAATGTCAGAGTTGTTTTGTTTCCAAGTTCTAAACCAGCTCCCTCTGTGGAAGAGGAGTGCTTCAGTTTCATCAACTGTAAACTTGAGGCATAATCCTAACCATATTTTAGATCAGTATTTGCAGAGCAATCCTAGTGTGAAATAACAAATTTGATTAAATTAGAGCAGACAGTCTCCATACTGGGGGCTCTAAACCGGAATCAGATCCACACTGTTCTGACCAAAACTTAGTGGGAGAGGAAGGTCAGTAGAGAAGGACTTGAGAACTAGACCAGTAGGTCTCTGTACTAGACTTGTCTAGCAACTCTGCTTGTATCTTTTCTAGAGCCTGCTGATCCCCTTTTATACAGTTTGCCTGTATGAAGTAGCAAACAAAAAAAGAAGTGCTGAAAACTTCCGAAGTATGTTTGAAACTGGTACAGAAAGGGTTTACCCATCCATTCTAGTTTGAAGTTAATATGCATAAAAAGAGCAGCATTCCTTGGTCCTATAAGGAAAGCAGCAGTATCCATGCTTGTCTGAACACCATGTTTCTTTTTTCAGACAGATTCAATGCCAAAACAATTTTATTTTAAAAAATCTTTCTCTTTTGTTGGCATTCAAAGGTATCCAAATAATGATGCCAAAGCTAACAGACTGTACTGAGTGTCTGTCATGGGTAAACGGTATAGTAATAAGGGGCCCCTTCTGTAACCCTGCTGCAAAGACTCTCTCCTCTTATCCTAGCTTATGGACACTTTCTGATTAGCCTGTCATCAATCAAGAAGTCATTGGTTTTATTTTCTGAACACGTCAAAGTTTCAGGCTGCTACTTCATTAAGAGGTCCAGAAGGATTCCAGTTCTGTCAGAGGTCTGATAGTAATTTGGCAATAGCTTAGCATTAAATCTGTTCCCTCTTCCTCCTCTTTTCCTATCTTTGATTTTGGAAAAAGTGTGCCCTTGTTTGCTAGCGTTTCAAGCATAGAAACTTCCCTATTCGTAACGTATTGTGAAATGAAAGTCGAAAGTAGCATTCAACAAAGTTGTTGCATGCAGAAGACGTACCTATGTAGTTCCTGTCTTCTGAAGTGGACGGGCCTCAAGCCTGCTGTCACCAATTCAGAGGAAGTAAAGATAAGTTTTATTTTAAAAAGAGAGAGAGAAAGAGAGAGAGAAGGGAAAAAAAAGTTGCTAAGCATTCTGGCAGCACTTGTGTTTTTTCCACTCACTTCCTTTGATATACATTGATTTAGTGCCGACTTCCTTTTCCTGCCCAGTGATGGTGGCCTTTCCACAATAGCGGCTGGGCTGATGCCAGCAGGACATGGGCTCCCTTCAGCCAGCCATGGCATTGTATCGGAAAGAGTGAAAGTGTGCTCCAGTGACTCCGTGCAGCCGCAAAGCACACTTTCTTGTTTATCTCTGCTCCAGTTGGCTTGTACTGTCACGTGAGCTCCGCAGAGCTACTTGGAAAATCAGGTAGTAGTTGTAAGCGATACTTTTTTTTGTATGTAGTCCACCACCCCCCTCCATGCGCTCTAAACCATGCCAATGTGGGGTGTATGGTTTGGTTTTGTTTGGTTTTGTTTTCATTCTGCAGCCTTCTGAAGGGTGTACACGCTGGTTTTTGGTTAGCTTCTGCCAATGTTTGCCTTCTTTCTGTATTACAATATTTTCTGTAGAAAATATTTTCCTTGGGAGAGTGTTTGCTGATCTTTACCCATCTTTTATAGCACCTGAGTACACACAGTTAGTTAAAGACAGTGTTGTAAAGAGCACTGCTTGAGAGCTGATCTTAAAACTCTGTCTCTGACTTCATGGGTGACCTTGGCTTACTGGCTGGACCACAGCATTTCTTGGAGCTCACGGTTTATATTGGTGGGAGCTGCAGGTGGATAGGTCACTGCAGAAAAGGATTTTACTCCTTCCTGTTTCTAAAGTGTCATCATCTTTGAGATCTGCGAGGAAAAAAACAAATCCTAGGGGTTAAGTTTTTCTCAGTAAGTGGCACAACTGGAACTCCTTAAGCAGTACCGTAACAGATGAGTAAAACATTTTTTCTCATGCTTTGATCCCCTAAACATACAGTCTGTCCATCTAGCTATGTCATCTGTTAAATGGAAATTGCAGAGTTGACCTCCGTGTGTTTTTGCCCAAGCTAGTCATACAATTTCAATTTCACACAGTAGAACAAATTTGGGGGTTATTTACAAAGTTAACAGTCCTCCCATGAGATATTTAAATTGTTCAGTATCAGTATTATTAGCTCAGCTGATGATAACTAGCAGGGATAGTACTGTCACTCAAGGTAGACGATACTAGTTGAGACAAAGTTATAGCAAGGGCAAAAGATTGGTAGCTCTGACAGGTGTTTCCTTTAGTGGAGATTAGCAGCACCGTGAAGTTCATGCACCTGTTAGAAAGGCAGGAATTCCTGAAGTCCTTTGCCTTCCCCAAGATACTGAAATTATGCTCAGAGGATTGAGCAGACGAGATTAGAGATAGGTGACTATTCTGTTAGGAGCTTCACCAGCAATCTTATAGCATCTTAGATAGTAGCACAAGTGCTTATTCAACAATTCACTTTTTTATATCACACCTCCTGGTTCCACTTCTGTCCAAACTATAAGGCTCACTCCAGAGTTGCTGTGATCATAGAGGTCTAGCATTAAAGGTGAATATTTGGATTTTGTGTACATCCGTGTACAGTCTCATTTCAGTAAGCATCAATATCAAAGATGTCCTTCTTTCTGGCTCAGGTTCCCAGAACACAGGCCGAAGTTCACCACCTCCTGGGTACGTTCCAGAGAGACAACAGCGCATTGCTCGACAGGGTTCCTACACCAGCATAAACAGCGAAGGCGAATTCATCCCAGAAACCAATGAACAATGTGTGAGTATGAACATTAGGGTAAAGAAAAGTAAGTCCATCTGTTACGGAATTCGCTGCTGCTCTCTGAGCCATCTTTTTCACTCCAGAATATTCAGTAGCTGTAGTTGCATTAGCAGCTACTAGTGTTGCCTTGTTTATTTAAACCATGCTTCAGACTTGTTTGTAGATGCATAAGTTCAATGCCTTTGTTGGACTGCCAGAAGCAGTTGCTATGCATATTGGGCATTGTTTCTCCACCTCTGAATGAGCCCTGCAGTTTTGGTGGCATTACACATGTACGCTCAGGTTTCCTATTATCAGGTTCATGTTGACCCTCTTGTATTTGAAACTAAGGTTTCCATTGAAAAAGTAGGAAATAAGGCCAAAGGGCAACTTGCAGGTGGAGACAACAATGCAGTAGCACCAGCAGAGGCTCCGTTTCTGAAGTCACTTGGGATCAAACCCAGCACACTGGTTGATTTACTTTCATTTTCGCAGCAAAGTCCTTCATCACCTAAAGAAAAGCAGTTTGACATTTGCAACAGTTTGTGGGAGATGTAGGAAAAATGTACACTCTAAATAGCTTTAGACTCCCCTCTTCTTCTGGACATTCTCCAGGCAGACAGTAGTGGACTCTGATCCTCTAGTGCAGCCTCTCTTAGGCATTAGACTGATGTTGCTATGTGACTTCTTTTGTGTTGCAGATGCTGGACCCTTTAAGCAGTGCTGAGAACTCTGTGTCAGGAAGCTGTCAGTCCTTGGACAGGTCAGCAGACAGGTATAGGCTGGTAGGAACTTATGTGCTCAAATCAAAATGCCAGTTGTACTTAGCAAAAGTCTGTTTTCCATCTCAAATTTCCTTGGAGAGATCTAGGAACTTATATCCTACCTATATCCCAATATATTTCTTACAGAGAATTAACTACATCTTAAGGCTGTTTTATTTTCTGGCAAAACCATACACCAACAAACTGGTGCTTCAGTAGCTCTGTGTTACAAATACAGAGTTCTAAAGTGTGCCGTATGTGTGGAGCCTAGACTCAGAACGTCTGCCTGCAGGGTATTTAAATCTTTTAAACAAGGCTCTACTTGTTCATTTAAAAAAAAAAAAAAAAGACAACTATTCTAAGGTTACACAAATGTATCATTACACTAGATTCCTATGTCCTGCAAGATACTGTATTAATTCCAGAGGTAAATGGAGAGGCTCTTGCTTTGATGAAGTTGGTCATAGTTTAATGGTCTAGATCTTTCTCTTCCCTTTGCTGTTGGTGGTGCCTATCTCATGCAGGTATTAGGAACAGTGCTGCCTTTGAACATCTAAAGTGTACGTGAGGAAGGGTATGAATTTTAAAGTACTTTCTATGCAAAATTAATAATTTGAGATAACCTAAAATTTAAAAACTGAAATGTCCCATTTATAGTTATATATGGACCCTCCTAGAAAGAGTGGGGTTTTTTTGTTTTTGTTTTTGTTTTTTTTACAATGACAAGTCGTTTCCTCAATTTGAGGAATCTAAAAGCCACAAAATTGAATTTCCTCCCTTGCAGGCTTTGATTTGAGGGAGAGGGAGGGACACACAACTTGAGGTGTTGGTGGACAGCCATAGGTGCTATTAACTTGAATAGCAACTATGGCTTCATAGCCATGAACCTGTAGTATTGGGCTTCAGCACATTTTTAAGATTCTTTCAAGCTGATTCCTATCAGTAGTGTATGCTTTTATGTTGAGCGCTTGAGGTTTGGTTTTGTATCAATCTACTTCCTCCATATAGTTTATTGAGTCACAAAGAAGCAGTTAAATTAAAAGAATGTGGGCACACATTCTTTTATTTTGTTTTTTTTGTTAATTTCTTATGTGTCCATCTGTCCACTTTCACTGTCTCAAGTGGAAGGAAAAGAAGAGGTTTTCTGGTTGTTCCTTGTTGGTGTGGGTATCACCTGGGGAACCTGTTGTCCTCCTTTGTGTAGTGGAAAAGGAATCTCATTTGGGAGTCTAAAAGCTGTATAAGGCTCACTCCATTTACACCGGATGAAAAAAAAAAAAAAGTACAGGTAACATGGCTTTGGCACAGATTAAGTTTGTGTAATCTCTTAAGAGATGTTAAAGGCCTTCTGCCAAACAAGTAGCCGTACTTAGGCTTACCTTGAGGAGTCCAGCTTACTGGGGAGAAACGTGAGGGATCGGTGTTGTAAGCAATGTTTGTGCTTAGGCTCGTCTGCTGCTGGTAGGGAGGAAAGTGAACAGAAGTTTTCATGACAGGAACTCTTACCCCTCATGGTAAACCTCTTAGGGCAGTGGTCCTCATTCTCTTCTGCCCTGTGAGCAATATGCTGCAAGCAGTGTCCTGTTTTACTCTTCCTCTTAGCCTTGGATTTAACCTTCCATTTCACATAGCTGCAGGAAGCACTAGGTCTCAAACCATAGGCTGGGGAACTGCTGGATAAGTGGCACAAACTGAACAGAAAGGATGACTGCCCGCGTTGGGAAATAGTGTGGGACTTCACCTGACTCTTTTAGTATGAAATTATTGCAGGGACACCAATTCGAAAATCACCATTACCAATGTGCAAATACATTAGCTTGTATTTTAATGTCCTTGTAGGTTTCTCTCCAGTAGCTAGCAAAACTTATTCTTGCCTTCTTTCTTTAATAGTCCTTCTTTTCGGAAGTCACGGATGTCAAGGGCACAAAGCTTTCCTGATAATAGACAGGAGTTCTCAGGTATGTGAGTGTCCAGTATAACGAGTACTTGATCCAGGCATTTTCTGCTGTTTGCTGGCTAGCCTCCATGTTTGCTGGGATTATTAAAATAGAAGAAATGGGGATATGTTGATTGAAAAGCTCTGAAGTTATTTATTTCTTACGTCTTCCTAAAAAAATCTGCTGTTAAAGGAAAATTCTGCCCTTAGAAAATGTGTACTTTTTGAAGGAGCCTCACTTCTCTCTTCACATCTACTTCCAGACCGCGAGAATCAGATCTATGACAAAGCAGGGAAAGGTGGGACCTACCCTCGGCGCTACAATGTCTCCATGCAGCACAAAGACTACAATGATGGTTAGTTGTTTTCAGACCTTCCATTCCAGGCTTGAAAAAGAAACTGAAACAATGGCAACCTCCAGGAAGCAGCATAACTCTTAGGTGAAGAGCCTTGAAGTGCCCTGGTCCTTGCAGTTAGTGCCAGAGTTATTGCTACCATGCATGATGCCACATTTTCAAAGAGACACAAGATTTGTTTACTTTGCCCTTTCTGCAGGTATCCAGGCTGATCAGTGAGTGCTAGGGTAGAGCAGTGGACGTGTTTATTCCTTCCTCAAGAATTCTTTATGCTTTGCTAATTCACAATGCAAACTTGCTTCTGGCTCTTTTAAAATAAGATACCAGTGGCTTAGAGTCACATCTCTGCTAGTCAGTTGGCTTTATGGAAATTAATTTCTCAAAGTTCCATAAGAGGCACAAGTTCTCATAATCTTTGCGTATGTTTTTTATTTGCAAGTCCAGACATGTTATCTAGAAAGTAATTCTGTCTGTGTGGTTGTTAACAAGCCTCAGAGTTTGTGTGGTAGCCTGTAAACCAAATTTTTGCTTTGGAAGGCAAGTTCTGTTTAGATCTTGATGAGGCTGCTTGGAAGCACTACTGCACTGAGGACATTACAAAGTGTTCTCTCCCCTCTGCCTTGGGAGTGATCCAAAGCTGTACTGAACTCAACATCGGCCCTGAACTGTTATATTTTTGCGTGTTGTCTGTTTGGTAGTAGATTCTACTTCATGGGGAAAAAACAGAACGTGTTTTTTTTGTCCCTTCTCTTCATTGCTCAGCTTTCAGCCTTTACTTCCCAGTTGTAAGGATGTTATTTAGAAATTTTACTGTTTTTCTCCAGGTCGGAGGACGTTTCCCCGGATACGGCGTCACCAAGGGAATCTTTTCACTTTGGTGCCTTCAAGTCGTTCCTTAAGCACTAATGGTGAAAACCTGGGCCTGGCATTGCAGTACCTGGACCCCCGGGGGCGCCTGCGGAGTGCTGACAGCGAAAATGCCCTTGCTGTGCAGGAGAGGAACATTCCCACTAAATGTAAGTGGTCACCTTGATGCTGGAGAAAGGCCTCCTGGGGTTACAGGCAAGAAAGACTGTTAGAGATGAACTCTAGATCCAATTTAGACCATAGCTTGATTTTTAAGAAGCCATTCCAACCACATAATCACATGGCTGTGTTTTGAGACCAGTTTGTCTCACCTGTGAGTGGTCCTTTTTTCCTCAGTTGAGCTGGTTTAGAAGCTGGTGGTAGTCTTTGGTGTAACAACAGTCCAGGAAGGCAAGTGCTGCTAGTAAAGCATTTTTAAATCTACATAACCAGCTGTTTTCTGCTACCTCCTATTTTGGTTGTAAGGTTTAGCAAGTCATATTATAGTCCACAGTAACATGACCGTGTAAGAAAGATTTTAGGAATTTGGTGTGCTTGAAATAGTTCAGTAGTTTTTAAGAAAGAATATGTAGTCTTGCACTGGGAGCTAGCCTTTCCTTTAGAAAGCATTGGAAATTCAGCTAAGAAATTTAAAAAAAAAAAAGAAAAAACACCACTAAGTTGATTGGATCTAGATGATGTACAGGTTTCTTAAAACAGTCGGACAACCTTATTTTCTTGATACGTTAACATTTATAGTCAGGCTTGTGGATTACAGCTATTTTACTAGTTAAGGACTGTATTTATTTCACTTGCTCCTTAGTAGAAAGATTTACTTCTGTATTAATAACATCCTGAGTTGTTTTTTGGGGAACGTTTTATTATTGTAAAAAAAAATAATAATAAAGAGGGGGGTGGAATAGAGCATAAATCATTACTAATGAACTTCAGCCATTCCATACAGTAATTTAGGGATCAAAATAAAGACATTAAGCCAGCAGAGTGAGCAACACTAAAACACCGACTGGCAGTAAATCTGATTAAATTAGACATGGCAAAGCTAATCTCTGAGCTCTTCTGTATTTCCACACTGTCCAGATGGCTGGTTCCTGTCTTTGTTTTTACAATTTCTTGCTAGATACAGCATAATTGGATGCATTGCACTGCATGTGTCTGGTAGTGTCATTTCCAAAGTTAGAGTTAAAGCACTGGTCTTTGAGTAATATGCTTTCGTACTAAGTGCAGTGTGGAAAACTGGGCTCAGGACTTTCTGGGTCAGGAGACTGCCACTTGTACAATAAGCTGGCCAGTACAGTAGAACAATGAGAACTCTTAATTCCCTGCTGACGTAACCTCCTGCTGGGGGTGTTGGAGGTAGCTGCTTTAGTTGTTTCTCATGTTTATTTTTTAGAGTCTTAATTGTTCAGCAGAAGATACCTGCAATGTTCTTACATTATGGCCCCTACCATACCAGTTTCTAGTAGGGAATTATGCCTTCTGATTTTTCTGCTGTAGAGATAGCCTTGCAGTAAAATCCTTCATGCAGGAGAAGGAAACCCAAACTGACTAACAGTTGGCAAAGAACTCAGAAATTATGTCCCTCGAGTTGTCCCAGAAGCTTAACGGTCCTTCTTAGTTGGGTGGAATTGATTTAGCAAGGCTGATCCAGCTCTTCTTCATTTGATGTGTGTGGTAACTACATATCAGGGGTCGCTAGGTCCTGTTTAATTGCTGTCCTATCTCTTAAGATTGTGATGTGGAATCCACCCCGCTGGTGGAATGAAATTTCATCAGCCTCATTGAATAACTTAGAACTTGTCTTTAGTGTATCTTCACAAAATGTTTCGCAGTCTCCTTTTAATGGGACTTGGGGGCCTGGGAGTCTGGATGGTTGGATTTTGGTCAGAGTTCTGCCATTAACTCTGATACTGTGAGAGTCCCTTTCATGCCTGTTTCTTCATCTGCAAAATATCTGTTTCAGTCTTGGTACCATGGGAATTGATCTTTGAAAAGCTCACCGTTATCTTTAAATAGCATAGCCAGAAAGGAGAATTATTACTGCTGTTTTTTAGCTCCAAGTGCTCCAATAAACTGGCGACGAGGAAAACTGCTGGGCCAGGGTGCCTTTGGTCGTGTGTATTTGTGCTATGATGTGGACACGGGCAGAGAGCTTGCAGCTAAGCAGGTCCAGTTTGACCCAGAGAGTCCTGAAACGAGCAAGGTAATTAATTCTCTTTGCAGCTACTAAACTTTGCTGTGCAGACTTTAAGATTCTGTAATGTGCCTGTATCTGTCTGTCCTCGAAAGCTGGTATCATTATGTAGTTTGTGCTAGGGTTTCAAGTCATGTGGAGAGGAATAGGAGTCATTTAAAAATTACTTTTCCGTATTATTAACTTCAGCCTGAAACTAAAATCCGTTTTCTGGCTTCATTTTTGGCTCTCTATTCTCAGCTTTTTGGTTTGTTGCCAGGTTACTTGAGGAATACTAGGCTGCCCTGTGTTCCTGGTTAAACACGAATGTGAGTGAAACTAAACCCAGAAAGAGTAGGACTTTTTTTATTCTTTTTTAAATTAAAAAAAAAAAAACTTCATGCACTTGCAAAACCCGTTTTCTGGGCTTCTATGGTGGGCCTTGTATCAAGTGTATTATTTAATAGGTGCCTGTTTCCGCTACTGAATTCTCCTTATCCTCAAAACAAACTGAACTGTGGTGTGTAAATTAATCAAGAACATGACGTGACAGCACAATACAGACAGTGGAGATGGGAAGGGACACCTTGAAATTGTATGATAGCAAACGATTCCCTGTGCAGTGAACGCAAATGGTTCTGCTAGGTTCTTTGCTAGTCTGCTAAGACTGGTAGGTTCTTTGCTAGTGTTTGAACAATGTACTGGTTTCCCAATATTAAAGAAATCCAATTTTAGCTGAAATAACTGATCCATGAAGATTTAATTATTCTGATTTTATGTGGAATATTGGTGCCAAGAGAAGGCCTAACGTGGTATGTTGTAAGTTATACCATGTCTCTGCTGTAAATCAGACAGTAAATCTGAGCCAAGGAAGAACAGGCTGGAACGTATTTTGAAGGCACTGAAACTCCAAACCTTAAACTATCAGTTGGCCCCATTAAGCTACTTCCTCTGGTTCCATGCATCTCTGCAGCAGCCAGGTCCTTGCTCTTGAAGAGCTGTATCCTCTCCTAAAGTGAGAGAAGCGAATCTGGCAGCTTCCAGTGGCACTGGTGGAGAGAGTTAAGTGAGACTAGTTTTAGGGAAACCATCACTCCTTTTTCCATAAATCCTCATGCTCAACTACCTTTGATGTTCAGCCTGTTCATTCCCTGGATTCAGCAAGAACCTGATACTTTTCCTGGGCAACAAACATCTCTGATTCAGTCTGAAATTGTTGGATAGCCTTTTTGCCTTTGCACTATGATACCCTGTTGTCTGTGGCAGGAATAAAGCAGAGAATTAGTTTCATGCACATAGCTGCAGATTCTTTGAAGTAAATGAGAGAGGAAGCTGTTTCTAAGGTTGATTCAAGTAAGATCATCGGTGTGAGTCAGAGCAGGACTACGTGAGAAAAGAAGTCAGGAACTCTTAGCACCTGTAATCTACCTATCTAATGGGTTGGGATTCCTGCAGATAGATTCCTGGCCATTCTGTATTCAGACCTTTTTCATAATTGAAAGTAAAGCTCACTGCCGTCAGCTTAGTGCTGAGGAGTAAGGTTATTTCTGTATTGTGCATGAAGAATGCTTTCCATCAACTTGGCTAAAGGCATTGAATAAATAGCTGGCAGAATGAAGACAACAAGCAAAGTTTTTTCTGGTACTAAATTCATACATGGTACTGCCTCTGTTCTATTTCTAACTTCTGCACCGCCACTACCAACTATACAGTAAGGATTAACCTGAGGCATTGGTAATGTTTGCCTTTCCCAAGAACTAGGTGAGCCAATGCCATGGATTAGACTGCATCAGCGTAGTATTGGTCTCATCCTGCCAGTGACAAGGACGGATTTATTAGGATGGAATATTTTCTGGAGCCAGAACCTTATTTTCTCCTTCAACATTCATAGGAAGTAAGTGCCCTAGAGTGTGAAATTCAGCTGCTGAAGAATCTCCAGCATGAACGTATTGTTCAGTATTATGGCTGCCTACGGGATCGAGCAGAGAAGACCTTGACCATCTTCATGGAGTACATGCCAGGGGTAAGAGCTGACACAAAGTGAGATGAGTGGCTTTGTCGATTCAGACTAAACTTTTGCTTAAACTATGTAATCCATGGGGAAATGGAGAAGGAGGTGGCAATCTCTTCTCCGTGGTAGCCAATGATAGGATGGGCTGCAATGGCACAAAACTGTGCCAGGAGAGGTTCAGACTAGGTGCTAGGAAAAATTTCTTTACCATGAGGGTGGTCAAACACTGGAACAGGCTTTCTAACAAGGTGGTTGATGCCCCCATATCTGTCAGTGTTCAAGAGGCATTTGGATAACGCCCTTAATAATATAATACATTCTCTTCATTAGTCACTAAAGCTAATTCTTTCCTTCGGTCTAAATTTGTTCTGCCAAAGTACTTCAAAGAACTTTGGCCAACTTGTAAATTGGGCTAACTGAATTAGCAGAGTCATGCAATGCAACAAATTAGCTTAAAACTGACCCCACAAAAAGGCAAACCTTTGACCTGTATCTGTCTGCTGAACTAGTTTATTGCTTGTGTCCACAGACAGTTGTACCAAGACAGCTAAAGGATGGAGGAAGTGCACAGAACCTCCTCAAGCTATTTTTGCAGTACAGCAACGTCCTTGCTTTTCTCAAAAAGGCTTTCATAGGGCAAGAAGTTCTGAGAGCCTCACAGAAAGGCTTTAGAAGAGGCCAGGATTCATTACTGTGCTGGCTGGGTGTATAACACAGTCACAGCTCTGGGAATTGAATGGAGACAGCAAGATTTGTGGTTTGTCATTTCTTTGCCAATCCGTTCTGTTTGGTTTTGGTGCAGGGGTCAGTGAAAGACCAGCTAAAGGCGTATGGTGCTCTCACGGAAAATGTAACCCGGAAATACACTCGCCAGATTCTCGAGGGAGTCTCGTACCTTCACAGCAACATGATTGTGCACAGGGACATAAAGGGTGAGATCAGCTGGCGATTTATGTATATACCACGTGCTAAAGGAACTCTGAGAAAAAGAAGCCAAATGTTAAGAATTCAGTGTCCTGGTTGGGGCTTCTTAATATTGCTTTGCTCAGATATCCCTTTTTGTCTTATATCCTGTTTAGGTCTTAGGGATGGGGACATTCTGTACTGGGCAAGGGAAGTTGGGCTGTTTTCTGTACAGCACCTGAGAGGGTGGCAGTTGGTGGCAATAGTAAGGAAGAATGGAAGCCTGTAATTCTTAGGACTGCTCAGCTGTAACTCCTCATCTTTCTCTCACACCCCAGCAAAATGAGGTTAAGTTGCCACCTAACTTTCGCTGCCCCCATAACGCACGTTCATTTCCCTGTGGATTCCCTTCTAATTTCTTCTCTGACCAAAGTACCATTTCTCAGCTGTTAAACATACCAGTTGCTGTAAGAGCTCAATGCCTGCTTTTGACAATCTGGCTTACCTCAGGCTCTTGTGACTTGTCTTTCCTGCTCTGTGTAAGAAACCTCTCTAACCTTCCATGTAGAACTTGTGCGATTAGTCCTTAGTCTTCCTCTTCCCAGCATAACCCCATGGAGCCAGACAGTTTCCTTAAGAGTTAATGTCAACAGATGTGGCAGACACCACACACGTTTTTCTGTGCTCTGAAGGGACAGGAGCGTTGCTCACTGCAAGAAAAATATCTTCTTGTTCCTGCCTATAAATCTCCATTGCCTCCCCTCTAGGGTTCGCAAAGGGGAATGAGCTGCTGATTCTTGAGTAACACCTTGTATACTGCTCATGTGGTGCTCTTTAACAAATAATTTCCTGCGGATGGATTATTCACTAGTCTGCACCCATCTTCTAAACCAAACTGTTAATTTGTCTCCAGGGTGCTGGATGGACAGACTTGTTATTCTGAATTCAGCTCTCCCAGTGGGGAAGTGAAGTGGTAAAACCATCTCAGAGCACAAATGCATTTTACTGGAGGGCAGAAGGAGTTCACATAGGCATATACAAGATAATGGCAACAAAGGGTTCTTGATCTTGTTGCAGCTTTGGAGGAAGAATTGTTTTTGGTGTCTAAACCTTAGCTTGTGTCCACACACAAGCTATCCTCAGTTTGCTTTTTTTTCCCTCTGTGTTTCATGTTCAAGACCTCTGACCAAGTAAAGTGGAGATTGACTTGTTTATTGTAGGAGTTCAAAGTTGTTTAATTAACTACATCTGTTAACCATTGCTTTCTGGTCAGCTGGGTATATTCACCAAAGCAGTATCCAAATAAAATCCTTTTCTGCACAGCTATGTACTATCTAAGCCATTGGTCTAGGGGCCCTATACAGGCTGTCTGAGCTGTTTACAGGCAGCGTAACAATGACAGTGCTGACTCAGCTCTCACTTCCCCTCCCCCTTCGCTTCCTTGTGTTTTTCCCCTGAACTTTTTCCCATTTGCAGCCATTAGCAGTTGGCTTGTCTACAGCCTGAAATAAAGAAATGATGTTTAGCAGGTCACCTGAGGCTTAATGGGTTGAAAGCCATACCATGAGCATGGGTATTTCTGGGTTGGATATCAACTCTGTAGGCTGCACATCCAACAGCTGGATTGCATGAAAACAGCTGTCTCGATTCTTTTCTTTTTTTTTTCTTTTTTTTAATTGTTTTGTCCAGGAGCCAATATTCTCCGTGACTCTGCTGGGAATGTGAAGCTTGGGGACTTTGGGGCCAGCAAACGGCTGCAGACAATCTGTATGTCTGGAACAGGCATCCGCTCTGTCACTGGCACGCCATATTGGATGAGCCCAGAGGTGATCAGCGGAGAGGGCTATGGAAGAAAAGCAGACGTATGGTGAGGGTTTAACTTTCTGTCTGTAGATCAATTTACAGCTTTTATAGAGCAAGATAATAGACACATACATTCTGTTGTCCCTATATATCCAAATTCAGATTTTGTCTGGATCAAAAGTGAGAGCAGTTTGAGGTGGTAGCTGATAAGTAGTTGGTTTGAACTTAAGACATGACCTGCTGCGGGCTGTGCTTTGCAATGTCAACATGCAACTGCCCATTTAGTGTTTCCATTCATTCCTCCCTCAAACTGATAGCCAATTCTCTAACTTTCTGGTGTGAGGTTTCCACCCTTCTTATATCCCTTACGTTGGTAAGAGACTGAAGTTTGTTTAGGGAGAGTCCATTCATTTTGTTTAAAAATGAGAGGTATGCTTATAACACTGGAAATGAAAGGAACAGAATTTGAGAATGTTGACAAAGATTTAAAGGAAAGATGCCCAAACCTGGAATAACACAAAAGGTACAGGTCAGATCAGAGGTGATCTGAAGTATGCATGAATGGAAACTGTAGCCATGCTGTTATTGGCATAGCCAAGAAACAGCCTCCTTCAAAAGAAAAAAGCAAAATGGTCCTGTGTCAAAATGTTAGTTTTGGAGGCCTTAAAAAAGTGAGATTATGAAACCAAGCTAAATGACAGCAACAAAAGGTATGTTTGTGTCTCCACAGTAAAGCAAGGCCTATGCTATTTGCTCTACAAGCAGTGAGTGGAAACATAGCTGAAATTTCTCGTATGCGAAGAGTTAAGTTCTGCAGAGTCTCCCAGTTGGGCTGCTTTGGGAGAGAATGGAGCACGTGCCCTTCCCCCTGGATTGATGCAGTTGTGGATTTCCTCTTGGTGCTGACATCGGTCCATTCCCATCAAAGAGACGCTGCCGTTGGCTGGGCTCCAGTTCCTACAATCCCAATCATTATTTAGGAGGGTCAGAATTTTCCAGTGCAACGTTAGTCCCAGGGTGGATGCATATGGCCAAGAGGCTCAAAGACGTAACAAATCTAGCCACCTGGCTTTCCGCCACTGCTGCAGGCCCCTCTCCAATTTTCTTTTTCCTAAATAGCAGAATATGTGAGCTATTTGTTATTGCTGGAGTGACTTGACATGAAAAACATTCCTGCTGTTTGCTGAATATCTTAAAGAAACCGGATCTGCTTAAACGGTATAAATCAGTCTAAACAATAATATATCCCTGCTTGCTCTTGAGCAAACCCCCAGCACTTTAGCACACATGGTTTGCATTTTCTGTACTCTCTTCTAGTAAGTCTTAAATGGCTGGAAACCAGTGTAAAATTTTCACGTTGGATTTTAAACCTTGTCAAGAAGTTATTTCTTGCATATTCACTGGATTTAATTCCTTTCCTTCCTTGTCTCGGCAATTGATGCATGTCTGCCTCTGAAAATGTCTTTTCTTTGCATTTCACCTCAAGAGAGGGTTTATTTAAAGGTAGAAGAAGCAATTTTGCTTTTTTAGTGGAACAATGTGATCAGAACACAAAACTGGATGTTCAAAGTTCACTATCTGCCTTTGCTTAATCTGTGGCCTTGAGGAAGCAATCAATCCTTTTTGCACAAAAAACAGTCACTGCTGTACTACAGAAACCCATCTTCCTTGTGAAATTATTGGTGTCACACCTACTTCACAAAGATGACTCAGCCATGTCCATCCTCATAATCACGTTCTTGCCGTGAATTACACTGCAGAGCCCCATTAACTTCACTAGGAGTTTTGCCTTAACGTAACTGATGCATCTGCCCTACTGATATTTTAACTTTCTGCCTTCTCAATTTGGAGCTGTTAAGATTTTAATTATTTTTTGACTGTCTAGGATGCTTGGTTTCTTGTGGAGATATGAGCTTTCTCATGTGGGTATTCTGAGGCAATGATAAGGGATTTTGCTGAAATGGCTTTGTGGGGTCCCCCAGCTCTGATTCGCTGGACCTTAGTTCAAAGTAAGTTTTCTACCTTGCAACCCAGCAAGTGCCTTTGAGATAGCAGCAGCAGCACCTGAAATACCACTGAGGTCCAGCAACACCTTCAGGGGCATCCTGTGTGTGCCTCTTGTCCCCTGTTGTTAATATAAATGTTTCCTGAGAGTAGAATTTGAGCAAAGGAGAGCTGGACAGATGGCACTTCGCAGTTCTCAGTGCAGTGAGAACCACAGTGGAAACCAGCCTCCCTGTCTCAGCACTTTATTGCTAGCCTGACAGTAGTAAAAGCAGCAATGTTGGCAGATCTGGCTGAGAATCTGTGCACACATGGCGTTTGCTGAGCGCAAAGCCATTTTAGTGCTGATTTCAAAGCAGAGCTGTACCTTGATGTTGGCTGCTTGGAAGTTCTCTCCGAACACTGTGCATTATTGTATGAGTCGGTTCTCACTTTTTTTTCCTGTCTGCTTTTCCAGGAGCCTCGGTTGTACTGTTGTGGAAATGCTGACAGAGAAACCACCCTGGGCAGAGTACGAAGCCATGGCAGCCATTTTCAAAATTGCCACCCAGCCAACCAACCCCCAGCTCCCTTCCCACATATCAGAACATTGCCGGGACTTTCTAAAGCAAATTTTTGTGGAAGCCAGGCACAGACCCTCTGCTGAAGAGCTGCTCAGACATCAGTTTGCACAGCTCCAGTACTGAATTACCTCCCTTGCTAGCAGCTCCTGCTGGGCTTTCAGTGCCCCGTCTGGTCTAGTTGCAACTGCCTGTTGTGGTGCTGCATCTTCAAAATGCCAACTCAGCTGTCCTAGTCCTTTGGGGCAATTATGCCGAGGAACCTAGGGTCTGCCCTTGTGCCTGATACCTTTGTTTGCTGGACTTATGTTTATTCTACCGACAGCTGCCCAAACAGAGCTGCATTTTTGCCCAAGTTACCTTGATGTGAAGTTGTAGCTGGCTGCATGTTTTCTGCAGGCCCAGGAATGGGAATCTAAGAAGTGTCTCGCCGGTTGAAGCTAGAAGAAATCTGAACCAGAGTGGGAACTGGAAGAGCTACACTCTTCAGAACAGAAACGTGTGACGGCTATCCAGATCAGCTTTCTACAAGTGGCTGCTCGTGTGGGTCACTGTTTTCCAGACTTCTAGGGCTTTTAGAGGCATCTATAGTACATGAATCCAGCAAAAAGCCATGTGTCATTGAGCATGCGCTCGCTATATTATATATTTTTCTTCTTAAGTATTCAGCATCTGAAGGTGTTCAGAAAATATTGATTCAAAAGTATGTGAATAGTGTTATTTTATAATGAAACCATGGATTTGGGGGTGGGGGTGAGGGAGGTCTTTCTAGATAAATGTCAGGATAATCAGAAAAGTTTCAGCAGAATGCAATCACTCTAGGGCCTAAGATAAGGGCTCTTCTACTGACATTAGAAAATCCAGAGCTTGATTTCCAAGGCTTGATCTGTCCTAGCATTAAGACAGTGTTGGTTAGCTTGTGTCCTCATAGCCTCAATCTGTGCTCCTGGTTCATCTCCCTGGGACTGTTGGGTCTAAACAAAACCCTTCTGGAAGGGAGTTGTGCAGAACAGCTTTTTGTTGTACCTGTCTTTTTGGCTGGTAACTTTTGACCATTCCTTTAAACCAAAGATAGTTTACCTGATACCCAGGAGTTTACTTCAGGAAAAGCTTAGGTGTTTCTTTGATGGCCTGGCCAAATAGAAAATTAAGAAAATGGGTTGCTGTTTTTCCATGGGGAGAATTTGCTGGACACTGGTTTTACCAAGCTCAACCCTTCATTGTGTGTTTGTTCTACAGGTGTGTTCATTTAAGGCTTCCATAAAATGTTTTGGCCCTATTTAAATAAGCTTTTGTACAAATTAAGTCAAACAGTGAAACAAAGAGAGCACTTGTAATGCTAGTGTATTTCAAAAACTATCTGACCAAGAAGAGAGTTGTAGAGATCCCTGTACAGGTACCAGCAAGATATATCCAAGTCATTTTGCATTTAAAGTGTACCACATCTCTGATAATGAAGTTCCTGATGGCTCACTGGCCTCAAATACTGTGTGTTGGTTGGGGCACCAACAGTCCTTATTTCATGCAGAAGAGCAGCAGTTTTTAAGGTCCGGAGGTTTGAGGGTTAATTACAAGTTTTCTGTGTGAAATGAAACTAAGAGAAGCAAGCACATTACTAGCTAAAATATTGCTTTATAAAGCAACACTAAAGGTGTTCTGCTCTTGTATTGGAAACCATATTAAGGGTCCACATGCCTCCCCTTCTGCCCCCCCCCCCCCAAAACTTGAAAATTGCTTTCATAATGCAGTAAAATTGACAGGAGTTCATTTTAAGTGAAAGCTCATAGCAGGATAAGGCAAATTTTAATGAAACCAAGCTCCTTGAACACACAATAAATAATGTGTTGAATTAGAAGAGGGAAGAAAAAAGAAAAAAGCCCTGAAAGGGTTTAACAATCTGAAGTGGTTTTTCTGTGCCAAACTCAAACCGATATGTAATCAGTGAAAACAAGCTAGTGTGTTGGTTTCACTTCTGGGCTTTCCTGCACTACTACAAGGATGCACTGTTTAGGTAGCAGGCACTTAGGGGGATACTTTTTTTTTTTATGAAAGCCCTTGTTCCATAATTTATTTAATTCTAGTGAGAGCACTTCTATTGATCTCTTTAAAACCTGGAACTTGACTCCAAATTGTCCAGACACATGGCCTGACTTTCGGCCTGCACTTCACTGTCGCTTGCACCAGAAGGGAGTGAGGGCATAACACTACTATTCTGTTTTACGGAGCGTTTTACACAACTTTGCTGTAGTGTGAATGGCTGCATGTGCTGCAGAGGAATGTTAAATCATTCCTGTAGTCTTGACAGAAGTAGGGTGGTCAGCACTCCTGTGGAGCCCGGTAGCACTCTTCAAGCCTTGCAACTAGCACCTGAATATACC
Source organism: Chauna torquata (assembly GCA_013399475.1). Taxonomy (NCBI): domain Eukaryota; kingdom Metazoa; phylum Chordata; class Aves; order Anseriformes; family Anhimidae; genus Chauna; species Chauna torquata. The sequence goes on along the minus strand of VXAL01000780.1, from coordinate 143,048 downwards.
AAAGATTGGAATCATTTATGATCACACTTGAACCTGCAGACATACAGCAGCAACCTAGACTGCAGTGATCCTGTCTGCATAGGTTTCTGTCTACCCTTGGCTTGTCCTCACCAAATTGAGACCTCCTTCCATGGTCTTTCCTTGCTATCCCACACATTGTGTTTTGGGAGAATAGGGCATGAGGAAATGGTGTTTTAATGTTTCAAAGCAACTAAATCCTCAGGATCTGTTGTGGCTTTTACCTCATATGCGTCATGGAAGGCTGTTCCAGAGCAGAGCAAAGAGCATCATGGATTGATGGGTTCAGTCCTTTCCCTGCCAGAGCTTCTGGTCCTTCCCACCACCTATGCTGAAATGTGCCTACTCTGTGTATACACTTGTATTCCAGTCTGTATTAATGAAAGTAAATAGCAAATGTACAGTGACAGAGAACATGGGGTGCCAGCTTGGACTTCTTGTATTCCAGTACCTGACCCAATGCCACCCGTTCGGCACAGGAACAAGCCAAAGCATTACTTGTATGTTTGGAGATGCACTTTTATGAATGTAGTTTATATCGCTCTTTTTTAGCTCTTTTTACATCATGTAAACGGTGATGCCTCATACTTTTTTTTTTTTATTTATATCGTAAAAGATCATATTTGGTGATTTTTATATATATCGACTCGACTGTTATGGGGTAGGGGGGAGGATGGGAAATTAATTTGACGCCTTTATGAATTTAAAAAGGAAAAAAAAGCAGCTGGTTTTGCAGAGAATTTGCTGATGGTTTATAACGAGTAGAGCCAAGCCAAAATGCGTTCTTTGTTTCCTCACAGCCCTCTGGATTATGGAAAAGGAAGATCTGGATTCCTAAGTCCACTGCTACAGCAAATAAACTTGAGGCCGGCATTTATACTGTGGTCTCTTTATACAGCCCTGACAGCAAAAAAGGTTCAAGTGGACATAAATGTAATTATACCTCTAAATTGAATTACATCTGGCCTCTTTATCCTGGCAGAATTGGAAAAAAATGGGGATAAACTTGTTTAGGGGAGAGCAGAGGAGGAGTGCCAGCCTAACAATAAGCTGTTGTTTCCATTCCAAATGTCATTTTGTGTTTTCAGCTGCTGCTTCCTGGGAGGGAGATACAGTGAGTATTTAGGATTGGGATTCTTGATGGAAGGTGTTGCAGAAGTGGAGAATATTGTGTTTGAATAAAAAGGTTTTATAGGAGTATCATTGTCCTGAAACAGTTGCAACTCTGACCAGCAAAATCTCAGATTTCCATCAGAGAGGAGCTTGGGGGAATGGGGGCTTTGGCTATCCATGGGCTTGTTAGGAAACAAACTATTGGCATTTTGGTCTTGGTGTGACGATTCTGTGCAGTCCAGGTTACTAGCTTATTCTCCATTAAATCTGATCTTTGCCGATTCTAATTGCTGTAGGTTGCAGCAATTTGGATTTTTTAACATTTTTGGAGTAGTATTCCAAAGGACTTGAAGATGCTTCAAAGAGTTCCCTTTGCCATTAATTACCAAAACAAAATGACCCAAAGGGAAATTGGTACCTGCTCAGGTGACGCATGTTGTTTCCAAGTGCCAAGAGAGCCAGGATAACTTGTGAAACCTCAGCAACTGTATCCCTGCTGTACAAGCTTCCACTGGTGTGCAAATTCTAGATATTTAGAGCTGTACAGGGGCAGCTGAATGAGATCCCAATGATTGGTGCTTAGGTTAATAGCTGCTGGGAGGAAGGGTTTTATGTATTTGAATATGTACAGTCCTACGACTGTCACCTTGGTACCTGCCCTTGGAACTGGGAGTATTCAGTCCCTCTGTAACATTCAGAGGAAAGATAGGTTTCCTCTGTGGTTTAATGGCGTTTGGGCTTCAGGTCTTTAAACCCCAGCCTTGTTCAGGAGCAAACTGCACCAAGCAGTTCTGAATTCCCCAGTTAGAAAAGGTAGATGTGCCTAGGAGGCAGTTTAGAAATGTAGAAAAGGACATTGTTGTGTGTCAATACCTGTCTGACATAAACTGTGCAGAGCAGAGAGAAATTGCTTTAACCTGGATTGTGCAGAAGACCTTGAACCAGTAGTCTATATATACCGACCGGGGGCTTGCAGTGCAAAGCCAGGCCAATGTATCGTTTTATTTACAATAAAATTATCATTTATATGAAAGTCTTTTTGGTGGTTGTTTGCAGTGTAGTGTCTGTCACTTCCTATGTAAATGGTGCTTCTGGATAAATAGATAACTAGATTTCCTCCTAACTAAGGACCTTAACTGAGGAAAGAAATTTTTCATTTCAGGAATGTATTTTTTGCGACAGATGGAGAAGTGTCCTGTTTGTGAAGCATTGCTTCTTGGGTCAGGTAAGCGTGTGTCCTCTACAAGGCTGCTTCTGAGGAAGGTCACATTCATCCATTCTCACTCTTCAAAGAGGTAGAATGGCTCTGTCTAGATATTTCCACTGCCCCTGTTGTTAGAGTGTAAAAGTAGCTGTGTCTTCCTTTGACCTTGCAGGAGAGTAGCTGGACTGGTTCATTGGCTCTTCATGTGGAGGTCCTACTGATGGAGAGCAGAAGCAGAGGTTTGCGGTTGGATTGTGCTGTGGTGGTGAATTCTTTAGTCCAGGCCTAGGTCTGTAAATGGTCCTAATTCATCAGTGCCTGAGAAGGGTAGACTGTCATCAGGTATGGAAAAGGGACTTGGGCAGTTTGCGACAAGGCCACGAGGAGATGGTTTGTATGACAACATCTGCTCTGGTGCGTTTTGCTTCAGCTCGGAACTCTTGGGAATAACCCCGAGGAGGCTGCTAAGTGGGTAACTCCAGTTCTAGCTTGTGAAGCTCAGCCTGCTTGAAAATGTATTTGTTCTACATACTTGGAAACAGTTCCTGAATTTTTTCTCCTTTGAAAAGTGTTGTCTAGTCATTTTTAGAAAGCAAAAAATTGGAGAAGTATGGCCTCTGGAGTTCAGGCAAATGGGAGATATCATGAGCTCCACTGCCAGAACTGAAACCTCCAAGCAAAAGTAGGGGAATCTGGGCAGGCTTGCGTGAGTGTGCTAGGGATCTGGGACAGGATAAGCTCAGCTGTCCCAGAGTAGGGCAAGGGAATGGGTGACCACGTTTCTGAATATTTTCAGGCTTTATTTTTTTTCCAGCATACTATCTTAGGATGGGACAGAAATAGTTCTCCTATAAAATTCATCTACACTTCTTGCTCAAATACTCATTTTTTCCTGGTACTGTTCTCTCTGTTTATGCAGCTCCTAGTCTTTAGTGTCATTGTCGCTTGAGCTGTGGTTTGAATGCCACCATGGTCCCTTGAGAGGCTGGTCTCCCCAGGCCCTAACCACAACCTTCCCTGTAGTCACCTTTTCCCAGGCCAGCATATAGCTAGTTGCTATGTCAATTAAATACTGAAATATTTGTTAAAGTTCGAATAGATAAGAATAAATGAGTTAACAAGCTGGTGCAATAGAAGCCCCTGCACATGAAACAAGGACATGCGTGGCACTTGTGTGCTCTTCCAGAACAGATGAGAACCAGACAACTGAAGCGGTCCCAGAACAAAAATGTCATGTGGAACTAGAAAAAAACATCTCCCGCTGCTTCCTGACACCCTTTGTGTGTTAGAACCTGAAAATCCTGCTTGTGCTGAAGGAGAAACTTAGAAACTCACAGGCCCTGAAAACCACTTTAACTGTAGGATGCCCTTTCCAAAGCTGATGCCTTCGTTCTCCTTCCCACTTAGTATGTTCCGTGGTTATATTTGCTTTACATGCATGAGGTGCACATCTTAGGCATGTCTGATGGCATGTTTTCTCCTGGACTCGCCTCCCACTCACCCCTCTCAGGAGTAACCAGCTCTATAGAAATGCTGCTTTCCATAAATAGTGTGTGGTCCTGACTTGAATCTTCCCCATGCCTGTCCTTGGGTGGTGTTGGAGCAGGGGCTGGGAGAGGAAAATGATTCGAAGCTTGGGCTGAAGGTGCATATGATCAGCCACAAAACACTGACCAATGCACAAAAGAAATGCAGCTAAGAACCTGTACTGCCTTTTCTTGTTTGTTTGTTTGTTTCATGGTAATTTGTGTTATATGTATAGTGTGGCTCAAGGGAAGGTGACTTAAGGTGTTTCCTCTTTAAATCCGGTGATAAACAGTTCTGAAGCAAATGTAATTTTTAATCTCTGAAGAGGTTGGTTATACTACGCTGCTGTGACTATTTCTGTTAGGCTAGTAAAGTCTGAACTAGGAACAATGTCTTCTGGATTTAATATCACTTGGGTGTGGGTGTATTGCATTATATCCAGGAAATGCTGGCACGGTTAGCTGTCATGTCACTTGTTCTTCTGGTGTTGATCTCTGCTTAGTGCTCTGTATCTTGTCCAAAACTGGACATCTGGATGGTATAGATATAAAAGGATTTTTACAATTTTTTTCCCTTCAAAAATCAGTTTTTATTACGTGAATCTATTGGCTTGAATTCTTAGGCTCTGTAAAAGGTCCTTTCTTCAGCTAAAAGGCAGGCTGGTAACAGGGAAGCCTTGAGCTTGTGTGGAAAAGTAAAACGAAAGCTGTGGTTTGTGTAATACAAATAAAGGTTATTGGGTGCCTGTCAGTCGTTTTGTATCTTCAGTGGCAAGACCAGGTCTGTGCTGTGGAGGAAAGGAAATGCAGGTGGCGGTCTGCCATTGTCTATGCTTCAGATGAAGGGCCAGTTCAAGTGTTGCAGGAGTCATTAATACACCCTGGAACGGCCCTTTGCTGCTGTTGAAGGCGCTGCTCTCAAGCTCTCACTGTGTTGCCTGGTAGCCCAAGAGAGCTGTAGCATGTTGTGCTTTGGCTGCAGCTCTTGCTGCCTCTCTGGCACCTGTGCTGGGGATATGCTGCTTTCACTGTGCTAGAGCAGCAAAAAGAAGCCCCAACAGGGACAAGGACACGACTTGAAAGGCACTTCAGGTAGTTCATCTCGGCACAAGGGGGTGCAAGCTCTATGCAGCTTCCTCGAGTACATTCTGTATGCAGCATCTGTCTCCCTAGCTCTTGCTTCACTTACCAAATGCTGCGGGCTGCTTTCTGAACCCAGCTGTGCAGACAGCTTCAGTCTCCGTATCACTCTGAAGCATCTTTGTCCCAGGCTGGCGTGGGGTGCCGCTGTGCGGTGCTGCTGAGCTTCACCAGGGGGAGCACAGAATGCTTTCCCCCCACTCAGCTTCTCCAAGTTGATGGCTGGCTTCTGGCCACTCGGGAACTTCAAATAAAAAGCTGTAGTAGTGTTTGGCAGCTATGTACGCTGGGAACGTATGGTCTTTCTCTTCTTCATGGTACTTACGCTGTTAAATCTTACGCTGGCCAACCGTGGGGTCTGAACATCCTGAATCCTAGGAACTGCATGCATACAGCAGCAGCAGGTCGCCAGTTTAGATTGCTGCTCAAGGGAGGCTGCTGGCAGCTGGGGTGAGAGAAGACAGCTCTTGTGCTTAAAGATGGAGATTTGAAGTGAGGGTGTTGCAGTGAGAAGTGACCATGCATGCTCAGAAGAAGGACTTTAGTGTGTGTTGTACAAAAGGTATGCCAAGGCACGGAGGATTCAGAAAGGAGGTTTCCAGCCCCAGGGAAATGAGACTAGCTCTCATCATAAAATCAGATGGATTTTTAGCTAAATGTTAGGGACAAAGAGGCAGTGTCTTGTCCTTTTTTTAATCTTTGTCTTACAAAAACCTCACAGCTGGAGAAATTTTAAGCTGGGGTTTCTGTGCTGCTGCTTCTTTTGGTACTCACTGGGAAAGTGTGCATTGTCATTTGTGCAGTGCACCATCTTTCAAACGTATCAGGCAGATCAGATAAGCACAAAGCATTGTTTAAAACATCTTCCCATGCGTATTACCACTAGGGTTTCCCTGTGTACAGAGCCAGTCATGTTAATCAGGGAAGCAGGAGTTTGCCATTAGCTGCTTTGTGTGCAGCAGCCATTCTGTGAAACGTAGCTGGGTCGATCGTGTCTGTATCCGTGTGTGAATTTGATACTCATCAGATTTGCTTCCGTCTCCTGAACTGTGGTGTCTGGGTCAGCTTGCTGCAGCCCGTTTTGGTAATATATAGCCTGGATGTTGGTTTCTATTCTCAAAATGAGAAAAGGGGACTGCAGAAAACAATGATATAGAAGATGTGTATATCTTTTGTATCTATATTCTGAAGACCTCGCACCTCTTAGTCTGTGTTCCCACTGTTCCTGCTGTATCGACAAGAGTTTGCTGTGCCCATATGAGAAAGGGATGGAGGCAAGTGAGATGAGAAAGAATAGGGATTGCTACTGTCTTTAGACAAAATCCCAAATTTCAGTTTTTAGAATGGAGGGAGAGAGAAATAGAACATCATTGTTCTTCTTGCTTGATTTTTTTGTTTTGTTTTGTTTTTAACTGAAATCCCAATGTTTGGAAGCTTTTTTCTCCCTCCTCTCCCCTAAAATCATCTAGTATAGTTTCAAATTCCTTGTACATAATTTCTCTGCTGTGTTGAAAAGAGCAGCAGCCTGCCAATGTGAGAGAATGAGGAAGTGAAGCCAGCAAGAAACAGGAAGCGAAATCGAGGAGTCTGCTTTCATTTTCTAAGTGAGGGTTCCTAAGCTGAAGGAAGGGACCAGAACCTGGACGGGGTCACAAGGCCCCCTGCACAGAGCAGCAGGCGCTTGTCGGTTTTGTTTGTATTACAATGAATCCTACAGGGTTGGCCAGGAAGTGGCTTTTGTTGCGGTGTAAGCGTGCTGCATCTGTGTTGGTGTACGGAGGAGTCAGCAGCACCTGCGTGACTGTGGCAATTAAAGCACTTTGTGAGGCTCAAACTCGCTGGCAGCTTTGCTAGCGTCTCTGTATGTAGTCCTTGCTGTGCTGGCACTGTAAGTCCCCAGGCAGTGCCCACCCACGAGAGCTGACAGACCCGCCTTTAAAAATCTCTTGGCTAACAAGAAGAAATAACTTGTCCAACAGGAGGGACGTCAAGTTCCTGGGGTCATCCAGCATGCATCCCCTCTGAGATCAGGTGTGACCGCAGCCTGCTTTGCCAGTGAAGGAGAGCTGTGGAGATGCTGCTGTCAGTGCTGTGGAGGAGCCTGGCCGTCAGTGCGTACCCAGGGCCCCAGAAGGAGTGAGGTTGAAGTATTGAGGCCACCACCTCCCCTGGGAGAAGTACCACAGTGACCTGGGTTAGGACCACATCTGTATACGTACCATCAGTTTCTCCTGTGGATGACCCATACCCATCTCTTCCCCTCTTCAGTGGTTTCTTGGCTGTGACTGGATTCTCACAGCAGTGTTTGGTGGCAGACAGAACTTGCTCGGCAGGAGCTGGTGTTATCAGTTGGTAATGGAATACGGGCTCTTGCTGCAGATCTCAAAGGCTAAAGGCTGTTGCCCAGCTGGTGGTTTCTGTGCTGCGTGGGCTCTGAAAGGCCCAACTCCCATAGCATTTAAAAGACATGAGGTTCCTCAGTGCTTTCTCTTTCAAGCTAGTCTTACAAATCATGTGTGTGGAGGAAGAAGGTAAATAACAATTAAAAGCAGACCTGCCTGCTTTCCTTGGTTCCACTGCATGAGGCTCTCCAGCCTGGCAGGTCTTGATGGGCTCATTAATTTGTATGGACTCTCCTGTCCAAACATCAGAGCTCAGCACATGGGGCTGATCCAAACCAGACCTTGTATTGCCCCAGTCAGCCCAGCTCTGAAGCCAGTCCTGCCCATCGTCCCAGCTGCAGAGTGCAGTGAGCCAGCATCTGGTTGCTGAGGCAGGGCACGATGTTTGTTGATACGGAGGGGGAAGTGAGTAAGCCACAAAGTGTATGCAGGGCAAAAGGGTGGATATAATTCACACGGTGGTGAATTCCCTTTGAGGGTGGTCTGGGCTCCATGTGGAAGCTGACGTGGTTACAGCTGCAGCTTAGAGCTGGGAGGGACTTGTCGCTCGCAGGGTAGTGATGCTGCTGTGCAATGTGAAATCCTGGGTTCAGTCCCCAAAGGAACAGTCTACCTCAGTCCTAATGTTACACACTCGTACCCAGGAATAGTTTCTTGGTCCTGTGTGGGCAGAGGCTCTTTCCACAGTAACCGGCCAGACCTGACCGCTGTTCCCACCTCCCCATGACCCTGGGAACACAGGACAAGACAGGAAAGGCTTGGAAACCTTGTATTATAAAAATAAAAGAGCGCATGGCGCAGTGTCACGCATGAAGCCACTGTGCCAGGCTCCAGCACAGAACGTACCAATGAAAGGCAAATATAAAAAAGACAGACACTGTTAAACAGTCGCAGGGCAGCATCCTTAAGGCTGAACAATCCCAGCTGAACTGAGCTGATGTAAACCAAAGACCCTCCTTATTCAGAGCCCCAGCAAGGCAGGATTGGTGTAGCAGGAGCTGGGAGCTCTGCTGTAACTTACAGGCTAGGCTGGGGCTGGCTCTCAGCCCCCAGATCTCCTTTTCCATGGTAGCAGGCCTGAAAGATGTGAACAGGGCTGGGGTTCCCATGGGGGCAAGTGCTTCTGGTCTGATCTCAACAGGGAGAGGGCTTCAGGTTTGGGGGCTACACCCCGGTGACCTCTGCCCTGTCCTTACGGTCTGCAGGACCCCTCTAGACATCCTCCAGAGGCCCCAAAATTGGGTTGGGCTGCCTCCCTTCCCTTACTGCCACTGGGTCCCCTTTGCTTTACATCAGCTCAGTTAGCCGCCAGCTCAGCACTGCTCCGTGCTGTCTCTCCTGGGCTCCAGGGAAAGGTGGGCTGGGCCCTGCTCACGCCGACTTGGTCCCGCTCTCCACTTCCTTGTGCACCCACAGCTCCTTGTGCTGCTTGCGCCCGAAGCCCTCGTCGTAGTTGCCTTTACTCTTGAAGAGTTGCTGGAAGTGGGGCTTGCAGTAGAATTCCCCGTGGAGCGCCGCGTAGCTGCCCAGGCTGGGGAAGGAGAGGGGTTAGCTGGGCACGGGGCAGTGGGGCTCTGCTGGGGAGGCTCAGGGGCACAGAGAGAGGGGAGGAAGGAGGAGGGAACAGGCTGGAGGTGACCCTTAGCAGAAAGGGCCCGCTGCTTGCTCCAGCCAGCTCAGGGTGTTGGGGCTGCTATGAGCAGCCCTAAAGGTCTGCAAAGTGGGGTCCCGCAAGGTGGCTCAGCCTTCGCCCTGCGTCACCTAGGAGGAAGCTCTGGCTGAGCTCCGCATTGCCGTGGGGCTCTATCCTTGCTCTCAAGGGGAAAAACTCTTCCATACATGGTGGGGCTTAGCTGAGACTTGGGACCAGGTGGGACCACAGCCCTTCGTGCTGTGATCGGGAGACTGAGGGTCTTCCCCCACCCTACAAGAGGAGGGGCTGCGACGGGCAGGTGGGTGCGCCTGAGGAAGAGGAAGAGCCTCCCCCGGCTCGGCAGAGCCACGGTGACACCCAGCCACCTCACTGCCAGCAAGCACCGCAGCAGCCGCCCGGCGCAGCTCACCTGAGCTTGGTGTGGCAGTGCTTGCAGCAGAAGCAGGCGTTGTGGAAGACAAATTTATCTGCCACCAGCCGCTCCATGGGATAGACGGTTTTCTGGCAGGCAGTGCACATCTCCTTCACTTGCGCCTTCAGGCTGAAGGACTGGGAAGGGGGAAAGCAAAGGAGAGAGGGTTAGGAAGGGGTTTTGGAGACCTTGCACCTGGCTCCCAGCACAGCCACCGTCCCCGTGGTCCGTGCTGGATCCCTGCCTTCCCCTGCATCCATTTGCTGGAGCACCAGTCAGCCTGAAGCAGCCCCCCTCGCCCTCGCGGTACCGCTGTGCTGACACTGGGCTGGCTTGGTGCTCAGGCTCTAGGCTTTCAGTCCTCCCCCCTCGCCATGAAGCAGTAGGGTGCAGGGAAGTTGCAGGTACCTTGGAGCGCTGCACAGTGCTGCCTCCTGAGTTGTTCTTTGCCTCCTGAGGAGAGAAGGAGCAGAGAAATCAAAATGAGAGTCTGGACTGATGGGCCTGGCGCTGAGCTGTGCTAAAGAAGCAGCAGCAGAGGATTTGCACAGGCAGCTAAGCAGCAGGAGCGTGGGGCACACCAGCAGCCTCTGCCTGGCCATCACAGGCACCTGGTGACTCTCTCTGAACTCATTTGCACAGAGGCCATGACCTCAGTGAGGTCCTGGTGTGCAAGTTTCTGCCTGCACTGTGGTGCTTTTCCTGACATGATGAGGAGGAAGAAGGAAAACAGAGAAAGAGAGAAAGTCATCTACATACGGCAGAGAGGGAACTTGCACCAGGAGACCATGGGAGCTGGAGCAGCCAGTTCTCCCATCCAGCACTGCTCACTGAGGCTTGGATATAGCACATGTCGTGGCTTTGCTTCTTCTGTGACCAAGGTGTAGCAAACACACTGGCTGCTTTTTTTTAGTGGAGGTAGCACACGAGCACAGATCCAGGGGATGTCGCGCTGTAGGCGCTGCAGAGCACAACCCCAGGGTCGTGCAGCTCTCACCATCTGCAGGCAGTGATTGTTGTCCTTGGCTACACACCATGCATGTCTCAGACCCCACAGGGCCGGCATTAGCCCCTCAGCAAAGCAGAGGAGGGCAGCTGAAGCGTCCCTACTTCAAGATCCCTTGGGACAGTACAGGCCTGTGGTGGACAGAGAGGGGGAAAGAGCTTTGCAGAGTGGCTGCAGCAGAACCCCCTGGCAAAGCCCCCTCTGTGACCTGCCCTGGCAAATTGTCACGTGCTGCCTTGTAAGTCTCTTTATTAACAACAGCTCTGTTTGGGTGTGAGATGCTGCTCGTGTTCTTTCTGGCCAACAATCATTTACCCCGTAGGGCTGGAGAGTGATAGCGCTCCTCGTGCTGGAGGTGCACAGGGCTCAACCAATGCTTGGGTCTTCGCCGGCAGTGGGAGGGTGGCAGACTGGCAGTTTCTCCATGGCATAACTGGGGTGCCCCTCACTCTCATTGTGCACATTGTGCTGGTTGCCCCTCACCGGATGTTTTGTTTCTGAGTTCCTGCTAGCCCTGTTATCAGCCAGCCGTGCTCCTGTGCTGCACAGGAAACGCCCGCGCCGTAACTGAGACTGAAAAGCTTTCACAAGTCCCTGCAGACTCCGCGCGCGTGCGGAGGGCAGGAGAGGCAGCGGGGCACAGACAGTTAGACATGCTCTGTTGCCTTCAGCAGCTTGGCTGGCGAATGTTGCTCAGACCCTACAGCTGTGGGAGGAGCAGCAGGGCAGATGCAGACACTGAGATGCCCAAACCTCTGTCCTCAGGATCTCTGAGCAAGGTCTCGGTGCACGCTTACAGGGGCCCCATCATGTGTAGTCTCTTTGGTCTCTCCCATCTGCAGCTGCAACAGCTCGTCTCCTCCCACATTGCCTCCCTCTCCTCCTCCTCACTTGCCCCCTGCATCAGTCACCTGCAAGTATTTTAGCCTCCCTTTGCACTGATGAAAATGCCCCCTTCTTCTTTCAAACAGTCAGGAACAGAGGGGTAAATGCACTTTTAGTGGGAGTGAACCAGCCAGGGCTGCTTTGCAGCAGCCTGGTTCACCTTCTGTGCCGTTTGTTCCCAGGGTTGGGGCAGTGACCTCAGAGCATCACCCTGCTGCCTCCTTGTCTTTCCTCTTGCTGCCGCTTTAGCTCTGGTTGGCCAGTGCAGCCCCATCTCTCTGCCCCCAGGGTGTTCTCCCATCACTGTTCCTCCTGCTTTGTCCTTCCTCATCGTTTCTCCTTTGTATTTTTGGAAACAGTTTGTCTAAGAGACGCACAGGAAGCTCTCACTTCACTATGCTGCCTCTTCAGATGTTTCCCAGCTGCTCTCACTGACTGAGGTCAGGGACGTGATTTTCCTCTCACTCCTGCTTGCACAAGGCTGGAAGAGTAAGCCAAAGTCAACACAGGGACATGGGCAGTGAGGAGACACTCGGGCCGCGTAAAACCGGTTGCATCCCTCAGGACTGGTAAAGCAACCACCGGTGCTCTCCTGGGGTTAGGATTTAATGTACTCTTTCCAGGCTCAGCTGACCAAAGCTAAGGAAAATGCTGCTACTTCGGAGTTGGATTACATCCGTTCCCAAGGCTACAGGCAATCCACCATTGCTCATCACTTCTCGGCAGCCTCCTGGCTCCGATCAGGCACACTATCTATTTCATATCTGATATATCCTCCCTGGGGGAAGGGCCATATCCTGTCCCAGCAGGGGATGTTCTTGAGCTTTTATGTTTTTCCATCTCCAATCACTCCAATCCTAAGCAGCTCGCATGCTCTCAATTGTGATCACAGAAAGCCATGGAAACACAAACAAACAGACAGCAACTCGAGACAAGAGCAGGGTGAGCAGCTCTGAATGGGGTGGGCCAGAGCCTGGATGCCGGCTCTGCAATGTGCTCAGCAAACAGCACCTTCTGCTGGAACGTTCCTGCCCCTAGTTCTGTTGTTTGAGTAGCAGCGACAGTGCATTTGATCACCCTAAAATGTCAGGTCCTGAATACACCTTCTGTGCATAACCTTTGATCCCGAGAACAAACCCAGTTGGTTTTGAAATTCTCATACAAACCACAGGGGATGTGACGTACATGAGTTGGGGGTGTGCTGGTGGGTTCCGTGGCCTGGAACATGGTTCCTTCCCCTCCTCCGTCTATTTAATCCTGAGCTTGAAGTCTGTGGGCCAATGTTCCCTGGGGAGGTGTCTAAGGCAGGCCTCTTGCAACACCTGGAAAGGAAATGTCAGCAGGAGTGTGGCTGGTTTCATCACCCCAGGCACAGCAGCTGCGTAGCTCTGGGGGAGCTGGTGCATGACACCGGCATGCTCCGAGCTTCCTCCGTGGGGTCGGTGCAGCCTCTTTGGTACAGGGATCCCTTGGGCACACCAGGCAGGAGATGCAGATCTGGAATATGGCTCTGTTTTAGGAAGCTGGCAGGCAATCTTGGGCACTGAGGTGAAGCTAGAATACAGCTCAGTAGCTCTAGTCCTCCTTCCCATACAAAGATATTGGGCTGGGATGGAAGAGGGAGACAAGGCAAAGTGGTGGCTTCTGCAACCAGCCTCCAAACCATGCCTGGAAGGTGATTACCAGGCAATGGCCGAGCTGTTAGCAGCAAAAATACAGCTGCCAGCCAGAGCTGCTGTCCTGCCGAGGCAGTGAAACTAGAGCCCAGAGTTTACTGATGTAGCCACCAAAGGATTGGTGATGCTGGAGCAAAGACTGTGATTTTGGTCTAGTTTTAACCCAGAAAAGTCTTGCTTAACAGAGCAGACCACCGCTTGGCAGAGCAAATGATGGGGACTTGGACTTTTCTGGGGAGCCCACAGTTGCCTTTAGGCTGAGACCAGTAGGCTATGGCCTCTAAGTGACATGCTAAGTGCCCAAGAAGATGAGTTCAGCGCGTCTCAGACCAGTTTTAACGCAGCACAGAAAAAAGCTACCAGCGTTGCAAACCACCTCTTGTGGTAAAAGATAAAAAGGCACTCTAACAGATCCTCGGGGGGTTTCCCCATTGCACCTTGCCTTCAAAACACCCATAAAAGGTCAGGGTTGATGAGCCCTGTTTTGTACGTGTGAAACAGATGTGGAATTGAGCACATGATGCAGAGGGAGGAGCAGAGCAGGCGACACTGAACCCATGGCCTTGGCCCCTGACCACCCCGTGCTGTTCTGGATGCAAATGGGAGCGAAGGGGTGGCTCTGCAGTGACAGGGATGTGCTAGGGGCTGGCAAGCCAGCACCCCCTGCTCCTGCCAATCTCACGGTAACATTTGCAAACATGCCTTGGGTTTTGGGGACTCTCGTTCCCAAAAAGTCCCAACACCCACGACATCAGTCTCAAGCTGTGCCCAGCCGAGCACCTGAAATTAGTGACTGCTTTCAGAGTTCAGAGAGCTTTGCTCGGGGCCCCGAACAGCAGCAGAGGAGCTGGGCTCCTCCTTGCAGGCCAAGGGGCTGGACAGCCCTCATTGCAAATGTTTCACAGCCTTGGCTGAGAACACGACTCCGATTTTACCTATATCATTTCCCGTCCCCTCTGCGGTTCGCTTGTTATTTCCTGCTCGCGAGCAGGGCGGGTGACGGTGCACACAGGCGGCTGCTGCCATGGCCCGCGTGTGCCAGGGGCCGGGCAGACCTGGCTGGGGGGCAGCCCAAGCCCATGGCCCCTCTCTGCCCACCATTCTCTGGTGCAGCACCTTCCCTCTCACGCCTCTGGGGTCTGCACAGTGCCTAAAGTGCAGCATGGACCACGAGGGAGCCCACGGAACCCAGAAAACCTCCCTGGCCTGTACCCCCCCACGTGCCTCTAGCACGGATGCACAACCCTTGCCCTTCTCACCTGCCTTTCACCCTCTCCCCTGCTGGTCCTACAAACAGATCTCCACCCCCAGCTTCCCTTCTTCTTCCCCTCACAGCTCATCTTCCTCCTCCCCTACCCTAGCTGCCTCCTCTCCCTCAGTTTGTCCAGTCTCTCCACCCCCCCCTTCTCCATTCCCTGTCTCCTTCCACATCCTATTTTTTCCTTCACCTCTTTTCCCACATGCAGCCTCCCCCCAAACCCTGTTCCCTTCAACACCATACTAGTTATCCTGACCATGGCTTGATGTTCTCCATCCAGACCCATCCTCCATTCCTCTTAACATCCCTCTGCGTCCATCCCTCCATGCACATACCCTGCTTGCAGCTCTGTACCCACACTCTCCCGGTCTTCGTTTCAATCAAGAGAGGCCCCCTTGGTGTAGCTGCCCTACAGACATGAGTAGAAGTTGCTAAATGTCCTTCCTGCTGAAGGACAGGAGGCAGGAGTAGAAATCTCAAAGGGGAAGGGTGTGCTGAAGCGATAAGGGAAACAGAATGAGTTAGAAACCGCAGGAGAGTTTCTAAGAGGCTCCCAGCCACCGTCATCGCTGTTTCAAGGAGGCATTAGTCTGCACAGGAGGGGATTTGAGCCCAAGGCAGTAAACACAAACCTTCGTACGCAGAAGAACCCCAGTGGCACAGGCTTTGCTTAAGGACACATTGCCACATTGATGTTAAGAAGCCTTCACAATTGCTAGGGCAGTCCTCCAGTGCACTGGAGGGGCTCACTGATTTTCTGAGGACCACAGGCAGCATCTGTGACAAAGCAAGAAAGCCAAGTTCAAGTCTCCATGGTGGAGGCTGGCACTGTAACTGCTAGACCTGTTCCCTAAGCCTCTTAGCTATCTACATGGCCCAGGAAGAACAGGACTGGGTATTTACTTCTAATCATGCAGCCAGAAATTTCAGGCTGAGGATGGGATGAGAACCCCTTCATCCTGCATGTGCTGCAGCTTCTGCTCTTTCTGCCCCTCCTTGGAGCATCCAGTGGCACTCCAAAGGATCTGGGCTTGTGCCTTCTATTCAGGAAGATGGAGCAACCTCTGACTGCAGCACTGGTGGCTGCGGCGTGGCAAGCACAGAGGGAGGTGGATCTTGGTGGCACTAGAGCCAGCAGGATGCATTTGGCACCCAAGCTGCCAGCTCCACCTGCCCGCAGCTCATTGCCAGCAGTGGCCAGCCTGGCTTTGGGGGCTTTCGTGGTGATCTCAGCAAGCTGATCTTCAATTCAGGACCTTGGGGTTGGAGCTTGTCTGGCTTGTCTGGCTGCAGTGGACTTGTGCCTGCTGCCATGTGAAAACAGCTGGAGTAGTGCTTCAGCTCTGCCCTTTGGCACTGAGCAAGGAGCTCTTTGGGTTGTGGAAGGCAATGTTCATCCCAGAGGCTGCTTGGTTGTAGAGAATTTGTCTAGCAGCCTCTCCTGTCCTCTCTCACCTTCCTGCCTGGCCCCTGGGGACAGATATTAAGGACAGGGAAGCATTTGGAGTGGCCTCTCAAGGAAATTCCCCAACCCGCTGGAGGGTGGCATCCTCCCCCCGACCTCGACCTGCCACCAAAGCATCGCATTTCCCGCAGCCAGGACAGGCGCGGGATGTTTCCCCCTTCTCCTAACCAGCAGGGCTACCCAGGCTGCCCTCATTGCCTCGTCAGCCCGGTCCCACCAGGCCCGCAGCCCGGAGCAGCCTGCTGCTGGCTAAGAGCCTCTCCGAAAGCTGATGGGTTTCCGGTACAGGAAAGCAACGTGACTGCAAAGGGCGAGAGGCCCCTCTCCGCCATATGGTTCCCATTAGCAGCCCTGTGAAGTGAATGTTTACTGCTGGGATCACTGTGCCATGGCAGGAGGCTTTCCCAAAGAGTAAGTGCAACGTGGGGGATCCAGTCCCCTTCCCTCTCCATCCCAGGAGGGTGCTGAGTGTCCCCAGCAGCACGGCAAGGCACGGGCAGGGGCTCAACGCCTCGGAGAGGTTGTCAGGCCTTGTTGGGCACCACTGATGTCCCCGTGATCATGTGCAGGATTAGTGCAGCTTACACACGCAGGCCAACCACTGACCCTCGAGCTCCACAGCCAGCTCAGCCCCTGGCCTCTTGGCAGGGCTGCATGGGAAGGAGATGGATGAGGCCGACTCCTGAGCCTAGGAGTTACCAACTCACTGCACAGCTGGCCCCCGTTTCTGCAGCCTTGGGGCATCACAGCCAATCTACACCATGACACAAAGCGTGGTGCAGAGCCAGCATCAAATGGGCCAGCACCGGACCAGAGGGCACAGCATCCCCAGTGCTGCTTCAGCTTCTCAGGCATGGAAAGACAGCAAGCTGCAGTTTGGGGGGGATGGTGGAGCAAGCCTGGTGGTCATGGCTCCAGCCTTGGCCATGGAAGACTTCAAGTCAGCTTCAGATCTTCGCTTCTTGTGTGGCTTCAAGCCAACCACTTGACCTCACCAGTATTTGGGACCCAGACCAGGTTTCTGCCGCTTTGATGACAAAGGACTCTGGAGAGGACCAACTGGGCCACTTCTGCAGATGCCACTGCCCTGCTCAGCCCCACCACACACAGCTGCCCCTGCCCGCACCCCACGGCACAGCACTACCTTCCTCCAGCCTGCCCCACTAATCCACTTTCCATCCACGTTCTGTGCCTGGGCTGCCTCTTGAAAGGCTGCCAGTGGGCAGGAAATCTGCAGCCGAAATGCTGAGGGATGCCGACAAGGAGTAGCTGTGGGGAGGAACAGGGCTGCCTTTGTCAGGGCAACAATGGAGGACCCGCACGAGCGAGGAGCAAGCCCAAGGGAAGCCGCTACCCCCCCCTTCTGCTCTCCCACCTTCAGCCCTGCCTCGGCTCTGCCTTCCCGAGGAGGTGCACAGCCCTGGAAGGACCAGGACGAGGGGGACCAGGCTGGTCCAGCCCCTGCCATGCATGGAGGGGGCAGACAGGGCAGGATGCTGCTGCTGGAATTCATCTGTTTTCCAGAAGTGGGAACTGAAGCACGGAGCAGTCCATTCCTTGGACCATGGCCATGTTTTATGGCAACACTTAAAGATTATGGTCTGAAGGGAGTCTCTGCTTCCTGGGATCTCCTATCTTGCTAGGAGTTAAGATACAGCAGACAAATGCAGCAGAAAGCCTGCTGGGAGGATGAGATGAGCCTCTTTTCCAGGCAGAGGCAAGTCTTTCTCATTAGTACCAGATGACAGAGCAAGCAGCAATGGCCAAAATTGCAGGTTGGGAGGTTCAGATTGGACATTAGGCAAAAATACTTCACAGGGAGAAAGACTTGGAAGCTCTGCAGCATGGTACTAATTAAGTGTAGTATAAACCTGGTGCAAACAAGCATGGAAGGCAAAGAGCGGTTCATGCTCCCTCCCTCCCCTTCTCAGTTTTTCCATAGTCTCTTCTATAACCTCCTCATGTTCCACCTAGAAACCACACCTTCTAGTTTCCTACCTAAATGGTCATCCATTTACCATTATACTGGCATTATGCTCTCAGTTTGCCCACACTAGCATTTGCCTCCCAAAAGTATCCGTAAAAGGTGTGCCTGTCAGCCTCCTTTTTTGCCAGGAGAAGCCAATCCCTTTTAATCTGTTCTTACAAGGCAGGTTCTCCATTCCCACAGCTACTTTGGTGGCTCGCTGCAAGTGGGTGGATGCATCACACTGGAGGAAATCCCAGACCTTCGTATCCTGGTATGAACACTTCCCTGGCACCACAGAAAACATCTGGCCTGATGTGCTCTTCCTCTGCCAGTAATCCTAGATGCTCATTCTTCTTCAGTGCCCTCCACTTGCTGAGGTCCCCCCAGCTACAGCAGCTTCTTGTTGCAGCTCCCCAAGCACTTGGTTGGCACAACTCTACCCGAGCCGTTTCTAGGAGTCCCGTCTCATCCTCCTGTTTGCTGATCTTTTTTTTCTCACCATAGGCAGATCTCCTGCATCCTGCCAGCATTCCTCCATCTCACCCGGGCACTAAAGGGACTGCTAACAAGTTCAGTCTCTAGATCTCTCCTTGTGGGAGGATCCAAGTGTCCTCTTTCTATTTTGCTGTCTCTTCCTTATCCTCTTTCCTATCTCCACCTGAAGTCATTTCCTTGGGGCACTGCAATCAAGTGCTTTCCTTAAATTTGGACTCATTAGGCTCTGTTGTTTCGGAAGCCGGTTATCATACCCAAGGAAGATACTGAGAAAACTTGACATGATCTGTGTTGAAACCACGCTGCATTTTACTCTGCTTCCCAACCGCATGTCTTTAGTTCCTCTTCCAAAACCTATCCTAGAAACTCACCTTTTATTGTAGACCAATCAACGGACTTGTAATCACCCCTAATTTCCCCTTTCCTCAAACATGACCTGTAAGTGTTATGTTGGCTAATCTCCTCCCGTGGAATATCACCTGTAAAACAACGGACTTCGGACTTGCACTTCCTACGTGGGTAAGCCCATACCTTGAGTAAAACTCTGAGAGAGCTGCACCAGGCCCTCCTGAGAGCTTGTGCTGTTTCACCACCTGCAGCAGCAGCAAGAGCAGGAGTGAGGTCTGTTCCCAGCACCCAAAACACAGCACAGCCACTTCCCATGGTCCTTCCACACCAGTCCTACGAGAGCTGCTGCGCCCTCCTGCGTTTGCTGTCCAACATGCAGGTTTTGTCAAAAACTCAAGCCACCAAAAATGATATTCATAGGTTAAATCTCATAAAAGCTCATTCTTTCTGAGCTGCCCCATCTATTCTCAGTTCAGCCTTCATCTCTGTCCTCACTTTTAGGATTCAAGATGCCATACAGCCCGGTATGGCTGGGGCTCTGCAAGGCCATGGGATTTCGGTGGAGCGAAGAAAGAGTGTGCTGGGAAAAGCAAGCCCTGGCGAGGCTGTGCTGGCTGTGCCAGGGCACATCAGAGGTTACTGATGCTCCTTGTGTCTGAAAACCCTTGAGCTGGCCATATGGAGAGGGTTACAGGCACACCAGAGGAGTGAGAAATATATCTAAAGTGTGTTTAATAATGACTGCAGTAATCCCTTCACCCAGCTTTAATGTTTTCTATCCCAGAGCTTTGCTAACAGCTAGGTAAGCTCTGCAACACCCCCAGATGGCAGATAAAAATGACTTAACTGGAAAGTGAAAGGCAGGCACCTCTGGGAACGTGGCAGCTGCCTGACCATGGACAACACCAGAAAGCTGAGGATGGGCAAAAAGGAAAAGAAAAACCCCATTGCAGCTGGGACTGAAGGGGATATTTGTAGGCTCACAGAACTGACTTGCTGAAGGAAACCAGAAGTGGAACTCCCTTCCCTAAAGAGAAGTCTCGTGGGACCTTCGTTGACCAAAAAAGGTCAGAAGCCTTGTTTTGAGCCTTATGAAAAAGAAGGTGCATCCAGCCACTTTGCACCCTGGTGCTGAGCTGGCCCATGGGGCTGGTCCTGATAGACCCTCACTTCTTAACTGGGAATTGGATTCTTGCAGGGCTCCCATTGAGAAAGGATGTTAACGCTGGAGCCATTTCGGATTATGCTTGATCAGTTACCCTGCAATTATTTCTTTTTAATCTACATTAATAATGCTGCAGACGTGCTCTTCCTGCCCTTAAATACATGGCAGCTCAGCTGGGGCACCACATGTCTTCCCTGGGAGAGCCCTCGCATGGTGTCTTCAGTGGACAAAGCCCAGTTTCCAATGCATGATCCAGGCAGGCTGCTGAATTAGCCTGGTTTTCCAAAAGTGATGCCCAGCCCATGAACAGAAATCAGCGGAAAACTGATCTAAAATGAGACCTACAAGGTAGCTTAGCTGGTCTCAAGTGATCCGAGGGGATTACGGAGATCAGACTGGCTCAAAACCTGGTAGTTACAGTACCGGACTGCGACCTGGGAGACGTGGGGTTGATCCGGGCTCTGCTGCTAATTTCTGGGTGATGCTGGACACATCATTACATTTTTTCTGTTCCCTTTCTCCCCATGCTGAAAACAGAGCTCATCTCCTTTGTGAAGCCCTGGGAGATCCCAGGCTGTTCAGGGCTGTGTCAGAGCTCAGGGTATTTGTGTTGTTATTAAATCTCACAGTCATGCAACAGCCTCCCCAGGGAAGTGATGAAAGACCTGTCGCTGGAAAGGTTTAAAGCCAGGCTGGATGGGGTGGTAGGAGACACACCACTGAGAATCAGCAGGCATTAGCCAAGGGGTATAAGGGAGTTGGGATCTAACAGGTTTTCTTCCATCTCTGCTCTTTCTGATCAGCTTAATAAAATGGATCTGTCCAGCCCCCCCTCCAGCATGTGCTGCAGCACACAACAAAGAGGGAGCTCAGCCCAGCCGGGGAGCGCGAGCCCCGAAACGCTGCACCCCCAGACCCCTCTGCAGCGGTGCCAGCGAGCCCAAGCCCCCGCTCGCTCCCCTCCCCACCAAGCGCTGGGTGCGGGCCCCTTAAACCCCCGGCCCATGCAGGGAACGGGGTGCTCACCCCCCCCCAGCAGCATCACCCCCAAAAGGTGCCCGGAGCTCAGACAGCATCTCCTTGCCCTCGCCTGCCCCCGGGGAGCAGAGCCCCCCCCCTTGTGCTTCCCCCACCCTGAATCCGCTTCCCGTGCCCCCCTTGGCCGAGCCTCCTCCCAAAGCAAAAGTTCCCGGCGCATCTCCTGCCTCTGGGTCCGACCTCCTGGGGGGGCCCGTGCATGGGGGGGGATGAAATCCCCACCTGCTGGGTGGCCCTGGCCGGCAGCGCTGCTTTCGGGGCTCCCCCGTCTTTGCATCCCTCCTTCCTCTCCATCCCTTTCTCCCTGGGCGCCTGCCTCTCTCCCTCCCCACCGCTCCGTCTTTCTCGCCCCGCATTTCCCCCTCTCCCCACCTCCCCGGACCGGCCGCCATCCCCACGCTGGGCGAGCCCCCTCGCTCCCCAAATCTCGGGGCGCCAACCCAGCATTGTCTCCCACCGAGCGGCCCCGTTGTTCCCGGCAAACCGAGACCCACCATATGCCTGGGCTCCCCCACGGAGATGCCGAGCAGAAGGGCTTCGCCCCAGCGGGGTCTGGCCGTCCGGCTGGCCGTCGGTCCGTCCCTTTTGGCTCCCTTTCTCTGTGCTGCAGAGGCCGGGGCTGTGGGCGCGGGAGCGTTTCCTGCGAGCTCCCACGGCCGCCTCGCGAGCCCTTTTATCGCTCGGCCGCCGCGGTGATTGGTTCCCGGCTTCGTACCGGCTTCGAGCCGCTGGCTCCTTTGTGTGAAGCCAACCTCTAACCCCAGCCTCCCCCAGCCTCCCCCAGTCCTCTCCCCACTGCCTCCCTGACCTGCCAGAGCGATGCCGGAGCCCCTGGCCCCGAGAACGTGCTGCCGTCTCCCTCTCTGCCGAAATTTGCTTTCGCCCAACCTCGCCCCCCGCTCCTTGCCATGTTCCGCACGCACGGATGGGCTTTGCTCGAGATTTGGTCGAGGCCGTGGGCTTGCTCCGCTCCGTACAAACCCACTCTTGCAAGGCTTTCCACAAGGATCCTGGAGGATCCTGCAGGATCCAACCCTCCAAGGTCTGCAAAGGGTCCCCCCCCAGCCTCAGCAAACTGAGCTGTGATGGGTTCGGAAATTGGGGTTTTACCCCAGGGAGGCCGTAGGAGCGTGCATGGAGTGGCGGCGTGTGTGGCTCGATCAGCCAGGGCAGGTTTTCGTGGGGCAAGCAGAATCGCTGCGTGGGCAACCGAGCATCCCCCATGCCGCTGCTGGGGCCGAGTGGCTGAGGTCTAGGGGCTGGGGTTTTGCCAGAAACGGGGCAGAAGGGCAGGGATGAGCAGGGTGAGCATTAGCAGTTAGATCTGCAGGGAACTCAGAGGCAGCTTGGGCAAGCTGGGAGCAGGGAAGCAGGGATGGGACGGTGAGCCGGAGCGAAGAGGGACCCCGTGGCACACACAGGCTGGTCCTGGGGACGTCTCCTTCACCTCCCAAACCCTCCAGGGTCGGGGGAGCAGAGGCAAACGTGCGATGCGGTGGTGGGAACAGCTTTGCTAGCAATGGCACGGGGACGAGCACTTGTGCTCGGGCTGCTCGGCGCAGCGTGATGCTGCGGGCTGGAGACGGCTCCAGGTCCGAGCGCGGCGCCTGCTCGCAGCTGCGGAGGCAGGCGATCGATCTCTGTGCAAAAAAAAACCCATGCAAAAAAATCCGGTTACGGGATTTATGGCGGTGTTTACTGGACGAGGAGACAGCGGTGATATGGTTTATCACCTCTGTCGCTGCATTGCCCGAGTAGCGTCTGCGCTGAAAAGGCCTGCTGCCACCGAAAGCAAGCAAAAGAGGAATTTGACTCGACAAAACTCGCTGCTGCCACGCAGATGCAGGCCCGGCGGCAGGGGCGATGGCGGGCACCGCGCAGCAGGAGCCTGGCAGGGCTGCAGAAGCCCCCCTGGGAAGAGCAGAGCAGCGTCCGAGGCGTCGCCGCGCTGCCCCGAAACGCGGGCGGGCGCGCGGGAAGCGAGCAGGGAGCCCGCCTGCGTCCCCAGGCTCTGCGCGCCCCTTCCCTGGAGAGCCGGTCCCTTCCCAAGGCTTGGTGGCCTCGGGGGGACAGGGGCCGGGTGGGGTGCGGGGCTGGGGCCTGGGGCCATCCCGTGCGTGCGTCCTGCTGCGGCTGCTGTCCCTGCTGCGGAACGCTGCGGGTCGGCCGGGCTGTGCGTGCACAGGCACCCGCGTGCACACACACGTGTATGCCCACACGTGCACATGCACACCCCCGCGCACACAGGCACTCGCACGAAAGCACATGCATGCTGACACGCTCGTGCACGCTCACACGTAGGCATGCACGCGTGTGTGCGCGCGCGTACGCCCCCATGCACACGCATGTAGGAGCCCATACGTGCACATGCACGCGGGCATGCACACACGTGCGTGC
>VXAL01000780.1:101259-119696 GCA_013399475.1 Chauna torquata | reverse complement strand
CCAGGCAGCGCCGCTCACCCCGGGGCCCGAGTCCTCCCGGCCTGCAGGGGGCGCCGCGACGCGCGGGGCCGCCTCCCGCGCCGCTCTGGCCACCGGTGGCGGCGCAAGATGGCGGAGGAGGGCTCCGTGTGCAGCTTCGTTTTCAAGAAGCGGGGCCTGGCGGCGGGCAGGGGCCGGCGCAAGCGGCCCAGCAGCGACCAGGAGCAGGGTGAGGGCCGCGGGGGCTGGCGGTGGGCCCCGGGGAGGGGTGTGCTCGGAGCCGGGCTGTTACGATGCCCGGGCGAGGCGAGGCGAGGGCCTGGTGCCACCCTGGGTCGTCGCCCGCACACGGAGGGGGCCTCGCCGCCCGCCCTGTGTCCGTGTGCTGGAGTGGGTGAGGGGCCCTCCCGCGGCCCTGTCACCGTCCCCGGGGGTGCCGCCGTCCTCCCGCACCTTCCCGCGGAGCCGTGGGTGTGCCCTGCCCGCGGAGCCCCGCGTTCCGGCCCCCGGGCGCCCCCTCAGCCCTGGGCTTTACCCCACAGAGAGCAGCGGCGAGGAGGGCAGCACGGTGGTGCGGAAGGAGCGGCGGCGGGAGACCCCCAACCCCATGATCCAGAAGGTAAGGGAGCCACAGCAGGGCACTGCTCCGTTCAGGGCGCGCTGCCGTGTGCCGGGCTCAAGCTGGAGGCTGTCTTGGACCCTTCCGTCCTTCACACCTGCTGTCTTCTTGCCGTTCAGACCAGGAGGTGCATGAAGGAGAGGCCTGCGTACGCACTGAGCAGCAGTGATGATGAGGATCCATCAAAAGAGATTGGAGTCACTTACAAATCAACCAGGTCGGCGGTAAGGACTGGACACAGCTATGGTTCGGGGGTGTGAGGTCAGGTGGGGCTGGCTGATCCCACACCTGATAGAGAGAATCTGCAAATGTGGGATTCGTGCTTTTTTTATTTATGTACTCAATTCTGTGTGCCTTGCTTCGTAATACACAGGTACCTCATGGTAGGTATATTCTCCTGATACCCCCTGCATCATCAGGAGGCCACCTATGGTTAGTCTTTTCCTCTAGAGCTGGGAATTAAAACCCCAAGATGCCACTGGACTTACCCAACATAACACACAGTTTTCAGGAGAGGGAGCACTTGAATCAGGTTTGCCCAATTATTGGATTCATGTTTTCAGTTTTAGAACATCTTCCTCCATAAGGAATTCAAGTAACTTGGAAGGTATTCCCGTCTTTATTCTTGTGACTGGTGATGGGGTAAAAGCTACAGAGAGAGGTCATTGTTTTCTCAGGATTGACAGGTGGTGCCCGATGACCATTAGGTGCCCTCATGGCAACCTAATGGTGCCCACGTGAGGGTCCTGTTAACAGCTGGAATGGAGAGAAATTAGTTGTGAAGGTTTGGAGCTCTTCCCACTGGATTTTTCGCTAACTCCTCTTCATCCAGTGAAATTGTGCCCATTAGTAAGAGTCTGGTCAGGGTATAGGTAAGATTAAAAGCAAGTACCAACATTTGCTGTGTTGATCCATTTTATTCCTCTTCAGACCTACTTTCTTATTCTCTGTGCTTCCATTTCTCCTGCATAGAATGGGAATAATGTCCAACTGTCCCCAGTCAAACATGCAGGGTCAGACTGAGGTCTCCTTATCACATTAGAGATTAATATGAAGACTCATGCTGTAATTATTCACCACTTTGGCTTCTGCCAAGGGGGCAGCATGTTAGCCCTGCTTGCTGAAGGAAAATGGGAAGGGAGGTGGAGGAGGAGGAGGAGGTGACAGCTCTGGGGCTCCAGAAACTTTTGGCATGTAAATTGGATTTGTTTTTAATTGAGGCTGGTTTTAATTTTCTTTGGTTTCTGTGCAGCTGTTCCTGAAGAGCTGACAAAACCTAGGAACAGGTGTCTGTTCAGTGCATTCAAGAAGAATCTAAACCAGATTACTGTATTAAAACTTGAGTGCAATCCACCCACAGCTGGGTTAAAAGTTAGGACATAACATCCTGCATGTAGGCAGGATGGTCTTGTGATTGAAGTGTTGGACATGGGAGACCTGAGTTCAGTTTCCAGCGAAGCCAAGGCTGTGCTTGAAGGAGTAAAGTGAGGACAAGTGTGTCCTGACTTTGCAGGCTAAAGCTTGGGAGCAATCAGTAATTAGCATCCTGGCCTCCGCAAGCACTAGGCTGGGATCCAGCCTGTGGGGGATTCTCCCTGGCAGGTGCTAAGAGAAGATTGAAACTGCTGGAAGGTGAAGCAGGCCGTGCCCGGTATTTGTTCTGTGACTGACCCTCCAGGTAGCCAAGGAGCTCTGTCTTGTACAGGTTTTCTCTTCATTGTTGTCACAAGTTGTTCTTCCTTTTCAGAAACCTGTTGGCCCAGAAGACATGGGGGCCACAGCAGTGTATGAACTGGACACGGAGAAGGAGAAGGATGCCCAGGCCATCTTTGAGCGCAGCCAGAAGATCCAGGAGGTCAGTCAGCCTCGCTCTGTAAGAGCTATGCAGCAGGAGTACGTGTGCTTTACTCATCCCCTTCTGCATGCCAAGAAGAGTTTGAGTCTTTTTTTCCCTGGAAATTTGAGAGGCCAAAAGCGTTGTCCTTGTAAATAGGGGAACTTTCTGGCTTTATTGACCTTCTTGGTATTAAGGAAGGCAGGGCTGGGAAGGGAGACTGGTGCCAGAGAGGTAAAAGCTAATCCGTGCCCTGAAGCTCTTCTGACCCTTAATCACCTTTCTTTTTCTTTTCCTAGGAACTGAGAGGAAAGGAAGATGATAAAATTTACCGTGGTATTAACAACTACCAGAAGTATGTGAAACCCAAGGACACATCAATGGGAAACGCCTCTTCGGGAATGGTCAGGTTGGTTGGGATGAGCCTTGGAGGAGTGGGGTCACAGAGGAGTTCAGGCACTGTCCCCAAAAGGCACTTGTTTGGGGCTTGAACTTTGCTGTTCCTGCTGACTCGTTCCTGTCTAATGAGTCCGGTGTCTGGTTCTGACCAGGCCCCCAGGGGCCTTCTCCACTGCAGCGGCACAGCTGGCCTGAGCCTTCTCCCACCCTTTCAGAAAAGGACCCATCCGTGCTCCAGAGCACTTGCGGGCCACAGTGCGATGGGACTACCAGCCCGACATCTGTAAGGACTACAAAGAAACAGGGTTCTGCGGCTTTGGAGGTGAGTGGATCTTGCCTGCAGCTGAACATGTGCTGCACCAGATCTGCAAAGGAATCCAGTCCAGCCGGTGATCCCATGTTTGCAGTGCTAAGATGTGCACTTACTGATTTGCAGGCACTTGTTTGCAGAGCTAGTGATGCTGTTGCAAAATTGTTTCATATAACGTTCACCTCACTTGAGGCTATGTGAGGGATGGGATTTCCTGTTCCATATCCCACTTCCCATGTGGGTAAATGCTGGAGCTGTTGATCCTGAGAAGGAAATATGGCCTGCTTGGAGCATGGGTGGGTAGGGAAGCAATCAGGTTTCACCTTGTGCTGGGCAAAGCTCAGGCTGCCCCTGAATGAGGTGTCCTGTGAGCAGCTAGGCAGTGGGGGGAAGAGTGTTAATCCACCTTTCTTTGTGCTCCTCAGACAGCTGCAAGTTCCTCCACGACCGCTCAGACTACAAACACGGCTGGCAGATTGAACGGGAACTGGATGAAGGCCGGTACGGAGTCAATGGTACGGCACCACCCCTCTGCTCTACCTCTCCCTAAGCTAGTGTTGTACAAGGCCACATGGTCCTGCCTTCTCTCATGCTCTAGAGTGAATATGACTTAAGGACTTTGCTGTCTCAAGTTGCATAGGCCATGGGTTGAATTAATATTAGATGGAAAGGGCTATTCATTCCACAAAGCTGTGGAACTCCCTGCTATGGGATAGGTTAGCACCAGTAACCACTGACAGTGCTGAGCAACTCTGCTGCTTTCAGATAACCACCGACTGCCACCAGGGAGAATTATTTGCTCTGTCTATACAGAGTATAGCACTCTGCTATTGTATGAGTCCCAGCAGTGAGCTGTGTGGTGCTGGGGAGATACAACCACCTCCTGCCCCACAGATGCCCCGGAGCTGGAATGCTTTCATGTTACTTCATATTATTATTTCTTACTCATAGTGTCCATGTCTGTGGCCCACGGCTTCAGCTGAGTGTTGCTCATGAACCCCTGTGCAGTTGCAGGGTAGGGGGTGTTCTCTGTTCAGTTGGAACTGAAAAGTTTGGTAGCAGCTGTTTTGGGAAAAAAATCTAAAAAATAGGGGGGGGTGGAGGATGCGTCTCTTCTGCGTCGCCCACTCGCTGCTATAAAAACTTGCTCTTGTGAGATATGAGCAACAGGCACGCTGGCTTATTAGACCTAATTATATCTCAGTCCCACACGTGTTACTGACATCAGTGACACCCAGGTGCCAGAACTCTATTGTTTTCAGCAGAGATTTAATCCCACCTGCTGTGTTCTCTCCATGTTTAATATTTCATGCCCCACGCATCAGCTGGCCTGGCTGCCTCTGCTCTTGTTCCAGTCTGGTTAACTTTCTGTTGTGCAGATGAAGAAAACTATGAGGTGAGCAGCGATGAGGAGGATATGCCTTTCAAATGCTTCATCTGCAGAAGTTCCTTCAAGAACCCCGTGGTCACCAAGTAAGTGGTTATTTTGGCAGGGAGAGCCAAACGTCTGTTGCAGATCGAGTCCACCAGTCATTCACTGTGGAGGCAAATGCAGTCACTACCTGCAGGCTGGTGGGTGGAACCTGCTTGTTGTCTGCTGTGGCTCTTCTGTTGGGTGTGGAAAGCCTCTGATATCCAGGGATTCTCGTAACTACATCTGAAGCATCTCCTTGGTAGGGATCTCAAGCCTCTGTTGCTCAAGCACCTTTTAGATTTCCATAGATGCTGCCTGATTGCATCATCTTTTCCCTTAACCTTGGTTTTGTTCTTTCTTTCCTCCTGGACACTGAACGGCATTGTGCTAGCAGAGAAACAGGAGCATGGGGAAGCCAAGAGCTTGCCAAGGATAAGGAGCAGGCTGGGGGCAGAGTGGACATCCCACACTGCCAGCCTTCTCCCACCTTGCTGGCTGTCCTGCTGGGCGCCTGGTATCTCCATGCTTCCCCCCACAGGCAGTATCACAACCTGCTAAATACAGCAGCTGAACCTGTAGTGTCCCTGGAGGAGCTTGCTGGTGGCTCCCTGCAGTCACTGCCTCAGTGGAGCACTGCTGGAACACCTTTCATGAGGACAGGGGAGGACATGGGGCCAATGCTGTAGCAGAAGCTCTGCATGTAGCTTACTTTTGCATCCCTCAGGGCTCAGTAGTCAATTATTCCTAACTTCTGAACACAGCAGTTCTATCTGGTGACTGGCAGTGGCATCTGTCTCTCCTTACAGGTGTAGGCATTACTTCTGTGAGAGTTGTGCCCTCCAACACTATCGGAAATCCCAACGCTGCTATGTGTGTGACAAGCAAACCAACGGAGTCTTCAACCCAGCAAAAGGTAATGGTCACCTGTGGGAAAGATGGCTTTCCATTGGAGTGTCTGGAGCAGCAAAGGCACCAACTCCTGATACACGTTCTAGGTGTTTGGCCTGGCCCTGAGCTCTTGGCTGCAGGCAGAACTTCCTTTAGGGCCTGGAGACACCATGTCATGGCCTGGGTGGTTCTACAGGTGTAAAAAGAGCATCTATGCTTGCCCAGATGAGGAACTTGGGGAGAATGACTTCTGATGAGGGTAAGGGGAGTGTGCTGGGGCAGACAGTAGCTTGTCAGTAATCCACTGACAGAGTGTGACTGTAGCATCAGCCCTGGGCTCAGTGAACGGTGGTAGCTCCTAGCTAAGCCTTCATGTAGGCACTTGATTTTTGGTAGCTGTCCTGGGCACTCAGCTTTGCTGTTGGACATCCCCCATACCTGGATTTTCATCCTACCTCTTCCTGTTTTTCAGAGCTCATGGCAAAATTGGAAAAACACAAGGGGGAGGAGGAGGAGGAGGAATCAGAGCATTCAGACCATGGAGAGGATCCACAATAGCAAAGCACTCTGTTTTGTATCTAGCTGAATAAAGTTTTTGTGGGGGAAAAAAAATACACTGATCATAGCAGTTGCCTTGGGGCCAGCAGCTGTAGCCAGTGTTTGTTTATCCAGCCAGCTGTTACTAAAATGGTGTCATGACTGGTGCCAGACTCTTCATTCACTGCTCTGTGAAGGCACAAGACAGAACAGGTAAGCACAGAGTTGTAGCTGAGTACCACTGCCTGCTACCACTGTGCTGCCAGCAGGACCACGTAGTGGCCTGGATGAGCGCAGCAGTGGGCCTAGGGAATTGCGTGTTCAGGTACTTCATAAGATTTTTATTGACAAGGTGCTGTTGTTTCACTCCTAACTTTGCACTGATCCTGCTTGTGTCCAGCTGCTAGTTATGGAAGCATAAAACCACCTCTAAGTTACAGGGAGTAATCTCTACCCTAAAATTGAAGTTCATAATCTTTGATCATGTAGCAAGCTGAAAGCAGGAAGAGGAATGAGAAATACTAGCTTGCACTAAATTCATCCATCACCCTAGAAATGCTAACTCATTAAAAAGTAAGCTAGACTTCTGCAGGTTTTTGTGGTTTATTACAGCTCAGAGGAATGTATTTCCTCCTGTCTTTTCTGCCTGCCTCTTGGTTCCTAGGAGAATTCAAGAGGTAAGTGAAGCAGGCTCTAGAACTTCAGTGGGCGATAACTCTAGAATCATCCCTCTGTGAGGAAGCCAGCAGCCACAGCATGTCACTAACACAATGCCAAAGGCTTTATGCTATGAGTGGTACTTCGATTTTTTTTTTTTTCCTTGCTGCAAGTACCAGTAACCCAGTCCCTGTGCATGCTTGTGGGAGTGGGGATATAAACTTTAGCAAGATGCAGACTTCATAATGAGCTGAGGTACAAGATGCAGCTTCTTAAGTAAGGAAGTGGGAAGAGCATAAGCCTGGACAGCCAGCTTGTGTCATCACTGCTGCGATCCACTCCATCATCTTGCAGAAACAGCAGGCTTAAAAACTTCAGAAATATTTTATTTGTTTTGGCAAAAAACTAGAGTAACAAACTTTATCTGGATTCAAGTACAGTTTATAAACACAATGAGGACCTGTTGCCAGCACCACTACTCTCATCAACCACACCTACAGGACTGGATTCTCAGTGCTTCATTAAAGAGCAGAAAGACCTCCAGCACTCACGGTCCTTGGAAAGGTCAAATGAAAAGCCTTAACTACACCTCCAAAAACAAATACCATGGAATGGGGGAGAGCTACCACAGCCATGAATCAAGGGGAGCCATATGAAAAGCAAACAGAGGACTTTTTTTTTTTTAACCTTAAAAACTTCAGTCAGGAAAGGTGGAACAGCAGTGGTAATAGAAGGCTTGAGATAATTCTGTACACAATGTTCAACAAGGAGTTGTGAATAAGAGGATTTTGCATGGAAATCAAATTACTTTTCCTCTATGCCAAGTTAAGTCACTGAGAACAAGCTGGTGTTAATGTTTCATGCTGTGAAACCAGCCCAGCTAACAGAAGGCTGAACTAGATGTGCTGTGGGCAGTAAAAAAGCTGCTACATTGCACAAAATTGCACACTCAATTTGTTGACCCAGGCAGCCATGGGAGGAGAGACTGGAATGCCCTGTCTGACCTGGAGTTCAGAGTGCTCAGCATCAAGTGAGAGGAGTCACTTCAAAAGCTCTCTCCAGAACTGGGAAAGAATTCAGTGCTGCAGAGGAATGCCTAATGCAGTGAACATGCCCAGAACAGAATCAGGTCATCTTCTATTTCCCATTTTCCACCACAAAGCAGTGACTAAGAACACACTCCCTTTTAGTAACTCCCAAAAGTTACCTGATGACAACACTGTAACAGTAATCTGACTAGCTCTAAGAAAATGCCCAAAACTAAGCTGCCTCCCTCCCCTTCTTAACTCTAAGGCACCCTTAAAAAAGAAAGAACAAAAGAGGATAAGGACATGCAGCCTTCAACTGTGATACAAGGAAGCCAGTGATTTTTAAAAACAGGAATAGAGACCATAACTAAACAGATTCACTCAACCCAGTCTAGTGTTCTACCCTGCTCAGCTGCAAGAACTGGGACTTAGGGCACTGTACCAACTGGAATACGCCACAGTTCCTTGGGGTTGATCCTTTTCCAGCTCAGGTCTGTCCATTTGTTTCCAGACTACTCTCCAAGTGAACTGGCAGTTGAAGTTCCTTCCCAAGGACCTTTAAACTCTTCTATGTGTAACATTCATTACCTTTTATGAACAGGACCAATAAATTACAATGTCCAGAAAGCTCCTCCAGAACCAAGTATAGTCCCTGTTTTTCTAGAATTCCCAGTCATCCACATCTAGCTGCTCCAGGTTTGACACCAACCCAAAAATGCCACTGGGATCCTGGGGCCGTGTTCCTTCAAAATTAGTGATTGGGGTGACGGGGCGCAGAAGTTCAGGGAGTGCTTCAGAAGCACGGCGCTTGATCTGCACAGAAAGAAGAAAACTCAGCTGCTGAAATGTCTCCCAACACAGGCAGGCAGCAGATAAGACACTGTTATCCTCCTGCCTGCATTGAGAGATGGAAAGGGCTTTCACTCTGAATCTTGTAACAAGAAAGTGCTTTGCATGCAGTCGTTCCAGCAGCACTTGTGTGCTGTGGTCCTGATGCTCCCCTCAATGAGAAAGAGAAGCTGCAGTGCCATAGGACAGGGAGCTGCTGTAAATAGCTGCCTCACACCCCCGGAGAATAGCTCATCCACCTTCCAAGAGAATGTGAGGATCACCAAGCTGCACTACCTTTAATCACCAAACTAACTTAATCCTTTCAGATCACAGAAAATTAAGCAGCTCAACATTCCCACCCTCAGCTTCAGTGACACGGTAAGCTAATGACTACAGAAAAACCACTGTTCTCTATCTGCATATTAAATGAGTTCCTTACCTGTTTGAAAAAGGGATGATTAAGCAGAGCGCCTGCGCTTGGCCTGTAGAAGGGAGTTAGAATAAAGCAAGCACACAAGAAAAATTAGTCAGTGACACTTTGTCCTTTCAAGATGTTCAAGTGTAATTCTGTGAGCAGTTCATCATCACAACCTTGTTCCACCCCGTCTTGCACCAGCTCTGGCACTCAGGCTATCTGTGAAGATTCAACCCACTAACCCAGCAGAAAGCTATTCATGCTCTTAACAGCTCACAGAGTGGTCTGATGAGTGCCAGAAAGACAGGGCAGGACCTCTCCAAGCTACTTCCCAAAGAAGGTTGCAAAGTATAGCTATGAGCTGTGAAATTCTTCAGGATCTCTTAAGGAAGGTGTCTCAAAGTGTTAACTCTGCTTTTGTTTTACATACTTTGCATAGTCTTCTCAACATACAGAGTACATCCTCACATAGCTATGGTTTTGGAAAAACTTCACACAACCTTTGGTGGCTCTCATGGTTCAGTCAGCCCTAGAATGGTGCTTGTGGCAGGTCTGTGAAGAGCAGCTTTGGCTTGGCTGTACCTGAAATCCGGGTTCCGCTGGAGGCACTGCCCTACGAAGTTATGGAAGCAGGCAGAGAAGGTCCGAAGATAAGGGTGCAGGGTTGACTCTCCGTTGGCTGCTCTCACATTGCTAATAGCCATGCTCTCACCCAACCCATAGTTAGCGCTTGAACGGGAGGTTTTCATGGTCAGCTCATCAGCAGGAATTGTGGTGGTGTCTAGCAGGCAGGGAACAGTTCCATTCAGCTTTTCCAAGAGCATCTGGAAGTGAAGGGGCATCAACATCCCACGCATGCACACATGACAGTTAAAATTTCTCAGTAGATTTCTAATGTCCTCAGCATTTGGACATTACCATTCTGACACCAAAAGTTCAGTACAGAAGCACAGTAGTTCTGTGGAAAAAGCAGCAATGAGAAGGGAATTCAGGTAGGCACAACAGCCTCCTGTCTTCACAACCCAGTGCTGCAAGGCAGTTCCACATACTCAGATGAAAGAGAGAAAGGAAGAGACTTTAAAACTTACCTGAGTGGAAGGCATGTCTTTAAATGGTACATGTCCATTTGCCAGCTCACAGGCTGTTATCCCTATGCTGTAAATGTCAGACTTTGCATCGTAACCCTGGAGATTCTAGAAGAAAAGGAAAATAAAAATTGTGGACTTGCGACATGGACAGGCAATGCCCATGATTTAGTATGCAGAAGAGCAAACCCAAACGATTAGAGCAGGAACGGTACAACCCACACATGGGATGGTTTGTTGTGGTTGTGGGTAGTTTCAAGCCAAAAAGTATAAAGATGCTCATCATGCAAAAAAGCAACACTGGCTGTTTGTTTTTCTTTTCCCAGCACAGGCCCTAAAACCTCAGAAAATTATGCAGAGATGCTATGTATCACTGAGCACATGCAGTAGCTTTTTTTAAACACACCTGCTGCAAGACTTCAGGACTCAGCCAAGGTAGGACTTTGATGCTGTATTTAGGGAAGTCATGAACAACTTTGAGTCGCTGCCCATGGTTAATCATACTCAGATTACTTCGCAGGCCAGAGAGGTACACCTTCCCATCTACAGAAATCAGGATATGGCTGGCTTTCACACTCCTAACAACAACAACAACAACAAAGTCAGGTTCTCTGCCCTCACAATTTATGTTTCTTACAGCATCCCCAGGAACACTGCTAGTGCTGAAGTGCACTACAGAGGATTTAAGGCAGGAACACTTAAGCTGAACAACCTTTACAGTACATACAATAAAAGTAGTGACCAGTAATAACATAGAACATTCAGTGTTTGAAATTTACTTTCACAAGAAGATATATCGGAGGAAAGGAAAAATATGCTAAAGGATGGAGACAGTGATTTAAGAAGAGATTAAAAGACATTGCAGTACTGAAGAGAAATTCAACTTCAGCAAGCACCTGTGGAAAGGATGAAAGCTTACCAAGAGGCTGAGATTCCTAACAGCCATCCTGAATGCTGTGCAAAACTACGTATAACAAGCATTAACAGGACTCGACTCACCCACTTTGCATTTTCCCAAAGAATGTTTCTGTGGCAAGGAGAAATGCAGGACTGGAGGTTATGGACTTCTGCAGTAACAGGGCAAATTTCCCCTCACCGTCAGTCTCAATTCGGAGACTACACATAGCACCTGAACAGAGCCTTAACGAGTCTGCCTGTCAACACGATTGTTGTGATTTTAGACAGACACTGGTCTTCAAGGTACAGAGGTAAGTTTGTTTCACGGTGACACTTTTTTTTTTTTTAATTATTATTATTTTTACCTATGTACGTAGCCCATATGGTGGATGTAGTCAAGCGCTTTCAATACTCCTTGGAGGATATATGCAATAGCCAGTTCACTCATCCCATCCATAAAATGGGTACAGATTAAATCTTTTGCTGAACCTAAAAAGAAACGAAACACCCCTTAATTGGTCAGAAAAACAGGGATGCTTCAACAAAGATGCAACACCTCTTAAACTTCATTTAACAGGATATGCTGATCAGACAAAGATCTCCACCTACCATAGGCCATGAAAGATGTCACCACCCATAGCTCATTGTCAGCTATGAAAGTTGCTTTGTATGGCACAATATTAGGGTGGTTGAAGAGCTTGGAAACATGAAGTTCCCCCTAAAAGCAAAAAAGATATTTTGATTCAATTTAGTAAATGCAGAAATATGAATACAGTATTGACAAGCACTGTTCTTGCCTAAACTTGCACTATTGTATTAATGGATTCACGTTACCTGCAAGAACGTGACCATTTCATTGGTGCAGGCTTCCAAGTTAACTCTTCTGACAGTGACATACTCCCCTGAGGGTTTATACCTGGCCAGATTCACAACCATCAAGTCTTCAAAGCCTCTGCCTGAAAGAAAAGGCAATAAAGCTTCAGCAATATTTCTGGAAGCACACACCTCTAAAGAACTCCTCCAAACCTTGACCCTTAAATAATCTTTATACTCATTTACTCAAACTATTTATGGCCTTGTGAAAGAAAGCAATTGTTCCATCAGATACCACCTTCCTTAATGTATCCCACTGAGAGAAATCCTCCTAGCCAGTTGATTAGTATTAGCCAGTCTTTCAAGTTCAAAACTGGGGCAGAAGTAAAATGATTCAGCCACAGCCCCTCCAAGGAGAAGGACAGGTTTCAGGGTCCTTCTGCTGACTTTCTACTTTATCCTCAGTATTGTTAACCCACCACATGGCTCTCTCAGTTGCAAGCCTTTTGGATAAGCATCTTGGTTTTTATTTAAGTGATTTTAAAATCAAATAAGAAGGGCATCTAATGTCAAAAAAATAAGTAATTAATCAAGAAAAGGCCAACAAATCTGCAGAAATTATTTTCTTTGCAAAGCAGACTTCCGATCCTCCAGCCCACTAGTAATATTACCTATGATAGTGAGCAACTCATAACAGCTGCTGTCTGGTAGGAAGTTGCTCATGGTGTCCCTTTTAGGGGAAGAAGCTATCGACTCGGAGCTCGCCTCATTGGTCTGGGGAAAAAAGATAGGTCAAAAGAAATAAAGGTCATGTGCTAGAAAAATAATTTCCTCCTTATATTATCACACACACTCAATATTGCAGAACTGAATCTAAAAGAGACAATTTAACTGCTGTTAAAATAATGTTAAATAGTTAAATATCAAACAAAATCCAGGAGATGCCTCATTTCAGAAGATCCAGACATCTGTGTTTTAAATGTGTAACCATAAAAGGTAGATTCTCACTTACTTTAAGCTAGAATGTCTTTAGAGATATTTAGATAAAGCCAATTACTATTCCCCAGGACAGCTGAAACACTACTTTATAGTAACTGTCTTTCTCCCATTATTTACAAACTTCTGTGTCACCATCTTCTTGCCTGAACAAAGGCCATCAAAGGAAAACTTGTTCATAGCACTTCTCTGCACTGTGGCAGTCAGCATTCCTCTTCTGGTTTTCAGCTGCTCATCTGTGATAAGACCAGCACAGCTGAAGCTGCTTAGCTGAATGTAGAAGTGATGAACCACCTTAGAGAAGCTATGAAGGTCAGACACACATGAAAAGAAAAGCTCCAAATGAAAGCAAAAATTTAGCTGCAAAGCATTAGTGCTTACAGGAGAGGGAAAAAAAAAAAAAAAAAGACCTCACACCATACAGGGAAGCAGCACTCCCAAGCCTGTCAACTCGTCTTCACTATATCTGACAGAAAGCTATCCGCTTTATTTACATTCACATAAATCTTTCCAAGCAGCGTTTTGCGGAAGACAAACTTCAGTGTTCTTGCAAGTTCCTTTACACCTTGCAACTCACTTAAGTTTCCAAAGTCACAAGGAGTGCATCCTAATGGGGATCCAGATTTATTTGATGTCTAAGACCAGACTTAGTTATCTCAAATTTCTAGCACATTAAGTCCTCCTGACATTTGGAACCCCAGCTCATTTTTTCCACCTCATTCCTCATCAACTGCAAATGCCCTTTATCAGACCTTTTCTCATGATACATGAAGTGGAAAAGGCTTGTCCATTTTCCTACAGTGACAGCGAATACTCTTTTTTCCATTCCTGAAAGATGGAAACACCAGAGTGACAGCTGAAAAACAAGGTGCTCTTCTACACTCATTCAAGGGTAAATGTAGTGCAACAAGTGCAGACATGATTTTACCATAAATTACCTTTGGTTCAGCTCCTGAGAAGCTTTCAGCTGTCCCCAAGCATACCTTGGGAGTAAGCTGCTATTCAGGCTTCCAAAAAAGTTCCAAAAGTTCCAGCTTTTCAACTGACTTTGAACAGCATACATTTTACCTCTCTCTGTCCACCTTAAAAATAAGTATATTTTTCAGTTATGGGAAAAGGTGAAACTTAGTTTTGTCAGCAGTGCTATGATACAATTTCAGCTCAAACAACTCTAGTACAACAACTTAGCTGGTGTCTGGTTTAGGGTAACTAACCCCCTCGGATCTCAACAGTTCCAAAACCTTTATTTCCAGTCATAGCACTACACAGTGCTGTTGTGGCTTGGCTGAGAATGGGCAGCAACTTTCCCTTCACTATTTCAAAATTCTGTTAAAGATGCTTGTCAATTCTGACTTCATTGCATCATTCATTACTTCTATTAATTTCACACAGTCCTGTCAACATCAAGATTGCCAGGAGAGGGACACAGGCAGATGGAAACCTCTGAAGCAGAAAGGCACCACCAAGGAAATGAAAGCAGAAGGCTCTGACAAGCAGCGTTATGCGGCAATGACAGCTGGTGAAACACTGAGCGGTAAGTGGTTTGCTTTAAGTCCACTCCAGATATAGCATAAGCCAACAAAACTGATGCAAAAAATTAAATAAATTTAATCCTATGAATGGTGTAGGCTGTTTCAACAGTAATGGAAAAATACTGTAAATTCCCTTTTTAAAAGTCTTCCAGTACATCAGAGGTCTTCACTCACCTGTCTTCATGTTAGCAGCGACCAATAACTAAGAGTTAATGCAAAAGGAGCTCTACCAGAAGTTTATCATCATACAAGAGTTTAAAAAAAAAAGTTAAACTGAAATGTCACTTATGAAATACTGCGAAAAAGCTCCTCGGTGGTTTCACACAGGACAACTTTTGGTGTATGGTCACAGGCAAAAGCAGCTGCAAAATGAAGTCACATATGACTAGTTTTATGGCATGACATTCATTAAGAGCTAGCTTTCAGGCTTGTTGATCAGACTTTAATTGGAAATAGGTTTAAGGAAATTAATCTTTGAAAGATAATTACTGTTACAAATGCCATAAGAAAATCAGTTACATGATGCTAACAAGGATCTGACTTTGCCAAATTACATTCATCTAAATTAGGAAAAGGGAATTTTTTTATTTCCCCCCACTGCCTTCCTCACCACTTCCTCACTCCCTTTCAGCATGAGCAACAAAAATCTTCCTCCTGCCCCCTCCCCCAATTATTTGCCTTTTTGTATAGCCATGCTAGAAAAAGTAAGCTTTTATTTAACTGTAAAAAATAAAAAGAAGTCACCAATACCAGTGTGATGTCCCAAACCCAAGGGAATACTTTAACAAAAACAATACAGATGCTAACCTCAATTTGGTTCCAGTACAGCATATACTGAAAGCTCAGCAATTAAATAAGGTGTGAATTTACTTGACTATACAAAACGTTCCATATACATCTCATATTTTCAGCTTCGTGCCAGTAGAATACAGACACTGGCACAAAATCAATTATAAGCAGCTTGAAGTGACACAATTATAATCAAATCACACTTAATTCCTGTTTGTAATTAGCTTAAACCAAAGCAACACCTGCACACAGAAATGTTTCAATATGGTGTGGGCAGGTGGGAAACCATTTAAACAAATATATTCTGCCATAAATTGTGTTATTGTATGAGCATTGCTCTTAATGAACCATGTAGCGTGTCATCAGGGTCTGCAGAACAAAAAGCAAAGGTAAAGTTCTCAACTGCCCCATTTTGGCTGGATATTTTTGAACAGACATTCCACGTTCACAAGGGACTTTGGTTTTTAAGAGGAAAAGCTCTCTAAGCATGCACAGAATTGGCTCTTCAGAAGACCAGCCAACAGGAGGTAAAGTCACCTCAAACTGAAAAGTACATGATGTTTGGTTCTGATGTTGAAGCCTGTGATGTGACTGCTCTAGAGGGAAAAGAAATCAGAATTAATGTGTTCAGAAAGGAACGCTGATTTAGAATGGCCAAAATAAAAATTTGGGGGCCGTTTTCAGAAGTCTCATAGGCTAAACTCTTCCATTTATTCTAAAAGATTTCAAAGAGAGTAACGTCTCTGAAGAATCAAGATCTAAATCAGCCCAAGACAGAGACCCTTTGGGGTGGGGTGGGGAGACGCCCCCCCCCTCAAATCCGAGAGATTAAGTTTAAAGTTTTGACTAGTCACATAGTTTGAAAACCACACACCAAAACCTCCGCTCCAGGGTGAAACCTGTCTCCACACTTGTAGAGCTAAATATAGAGATGAAATATATAACTAAGGTAAAAAGAAAAATCAAACTTTCACAAGGATAATCTCCATGCAATGAACCACAGCACCACAGCCTGCAAAAGCCACTTACTTTTCTCCGAGAGTCACCCGGAGGCTGCTCTGGAGTAAAGAAATTAATTGTTCACCAAGTTGTGTTCAATAGATACCCATTAAAAATATAGTTGGAACATACTGAGGAAAACTGAGTAAATAACCCTGCATGATACTTACTGATACCAAATATATACAAATATATTTTTAGACAAAGATTTAATTTACAGATAAGGCTGCTACATTAAAAATACTCAAACTGTAGTACAAGAATGGGAATTAAAGAGATTCAAATAGTGCTACTGTTCATATATTCAACATCAATATAACCTGACAACAAATTACATACATATTTAGCTTAAATATGGAAGAAACTACCTAGAGTTTATTTACTTAAAGTAATGAAAGGTTTTCCACTCCATCTAGAAGATCAAGACCTAGACATCCTTCCTATGTTCTGATCACTTTCTAAGTCACTGATCAAGGTTTCTGTATCTTAGTGGACAATTCTGCTTGTTGTACGCAAAGCAAAACAGAAACCAATCCGCTCTCTTACAGGCACGCTGCGGAGCTATCATCAGAGTTTCAAAATCCATTTGTACTCATGAATTACAATTAACCTTCCCAAACCCCAAATCTTTCTTTTGCCTAGGAAAAAAAGTGGTTATGCTAAGAAATATAGATTGCAGGGTCTGAAAATAGTACTGCCATCAACACAAAATGACTTGCTATATCTTGGACATTTCCGTATTAACTTTACATGGTTAGTCGGTCTGAACCACCGGATCTGGTGCTACAACCAGATTTATTCCTCTCTTTTATAAGTAAGATACATATTTACATTCAAATTAACAGACCTTGAGGCTAAAATAAAACATTTCTAACAACGTAATCTAATGAGAGGAAAACTTACCTCCAAAGAGTTCAAACTCTCTTAAGCCCTCAACAATGAACTTTTCGGACACCCACCGCTAAAAGAAAAAAAAATCCCCCAAATAATTAGTTATTTCCTTTATAGACAAACTACTTCCTCTTTCCCACCCCCCCAAAACAAAAACAGAATCATAACACTCCAACAGTTTTACTGTGGTCTAAAACCAATTATCTGCAACATCAGAGCTACATCCTGACGTTGGACAAGAATATTATCTTCTTGTACCACTATGATGGCATGCACCCAGCAAGCACAGAGGTGCTACTGCCTCTCCTGAACAGCACACACTTGCAATAAAGTTAATTTTAGATTATTCAAACAAGAGCCTTCATACATGCACACAGAGCAAAAATAATAAGCATGCTATGCTCCCTTATATAAGCAAATAAAAGTTTGGGTGCAGTAGGTGTAAAAAAGATTCAGCTTTTTATAACAAGACAATGTCTTTGGGAACTTAAAATATTTTGGCTATATACCTATTAACTCGATGCAAAATTAAAACACAAATATTGTAAAGCTGTTGTTCTCTTCCACAATTCATGCTTAAAATTCAGAGCAAGCACTAGCTTGTGCAGAGAAATGTTTGAATCAGAAAGCCAAATGGAATGGTTGAAAGAAATATGCATATATACGTAACAGACAATTAAATATGCAGTTTTAGGCTTGCAGAGTGTTGACTGTTATGTTAGCATTAAATTAAACAATCACGAACACTCCCACGTTAGAACCTGTCAGCTCAGTAAAACTACTGAAAAAACCAGGTTATGTCGCTGGGTGCAAGTGAGGCCAGTCCTAGAAAGCACCAGTCGTCGGGTGACAACGACTCAAAACACACAGTGCATCACGACCATTTCATTTCAAGTCACTGGAAGCAGCTCTCTCACGAGAAGCTGATTGCTTTGACACTTAAAAACGCGCAGTTAAACAACGCCGATGTTCAGCTTTCCGAACTCAGTCAAGTTTAGAAAAAAACCACAAACAGAGAAGCTGTAGGCGGCGCGACAGAGGTGAGGCAGTAGCTTCGTGGAGAAAGGTCGGAAAGAATCAGCATCACCACGCTTTTTCCTCAACTACAACACTCGCAGCAAACACTTCGCACCGCACGCGAAGCGATGCGGGTGTGCAAGCAGCGAGCGGTTAAGGGCGGTTCCTCACCGAGCCCCGGCTCCCTGCCGAACGCACGGTGCTTTCCAGGAGGCGGCCCCGACGCAGGCCCGGCCGCCGTCTCTGCACAAGCGCGGGCAGGCTTTACCGACTGAGGGACGCCGGACGGTGGTTAACACTCACCCTAATCCGTTCGGGTTTACTTACAAGAAAAGACATGGACTCCGCGATTGCGTTACCACACGCAGCTCACGCGACTGAGGGCAACCTGGGGGACGAGAGCGGTTCACCCCGTTACGCCGCAGCCTCTCGCCTCAGCCCGGCACCGCTCGCCCGGCCCGGCCCTGCCCCCGCCCCGGGGCCCGGCAGCGGAGGGCCGCCCCGGGC
>VXAL01000780.1:87833-100184 GCA_013399475.1 Chauna torquata | reverse complement strand
GCCTCGCGGCCCTTCCGTGAGGACCGGGAGACGAGCCCCGGGGCCCTCAGTACTGCTGAGGATGCCTGTACGGCGCCTGCCTTAACTTCAAGAGGCAACTCCTCCATCTCCAGCCACCCCGGCCCGTGCAACAGAAGAGACACCTTCCTCTGGCTACGGGCCCTGACAGAGCAACCGCCTCCCTCACACCTCAGACTGCTGCTGCATCGCTGTCCCCAGTATCACAGAAGAGGTAAATCTAGCGACAGCGCCTTTAAAAGCCAACACTAAAACATGAAACATGCACTGAACCTACACAGGACAAACAAGGCTTTGAGAGGCTGTTAGCTGAGAGGAACATGGAGTCCAGCAAAGTAAAAGTAGGCAGGCAGAGCGTTTCAATTATATTTTACTCTTCATTAGGTAGTTCATTTGAATGTTCATATTACAAAAGTAGCTGCCATGGGACCTCAGGAAAGCTGTCCACTTATTCAAAAGAGCACAAACTACTACGTCCTTTCAAAGAACTTTGTGAAACAATACCGTATTAGTCTTCAAAGCTAAATAGCACTAAAATTTCACATAATCTACATCAGTTATGGTTTTAAATTAATTTTACCAACCATTATAAAAATAATGTATTTGCATGTATCAGGTTACAGACTTCTGCATTTAAATCAGCGTGAAGTATTCTATGCTGGAACAAGAATTTTAAGCAATTGCTGTTTCAACAGCAGCTCGCTCGTATTGCCTCAGAACAAAGTTTGCAGAAATTATTTAACAAGAAAATGCAAGACATTGTTTCCCCACAAAACTGTAAGAAGTCTGTTACAGCAACAATATAATGCCTTCTAGACCAGAAGCATTTATAAAATGCAGAGCTCTCTCAGCGAAGTGCTTGCACAAGGGCACTCACTTCCTTCCCCTCCATTTATAATCAGAAACCTGAAGTGACCATTTTTCAGATGAAGAGGATACACGTCCTCTGAAACATTTTTACTTGCTTGGGGAAATTGGCAATAGCAGATACTTCGCTGAATCTAGCTTCTTGCTAAATTGAATTAGGCAGCAGCTGCTAAGACCAGGAGAAATGTTTTTGAGGCAAATTTGTACAGTTAAAAACATTCAAGGAAAGCTAGTTAAAGCTGCTAACTCACCATGCGCTCACTCCTGAAGAAACACCATGCTGATGTTACAGACTTTACATTGTATTAAGCTTGCAGTGTTCAAAACCACAGGTAGGAAATAATGCTCATGTATTTCATTCCCTGGTATCTAACCCATCTATGTATTTTACACATATGCCAATCATGCCCACAGGTGACCTAATACTGTTTCAGTTCCTTGTTTTAAAACAAAAAAACAAAAAACACACACATAACACCCACACCCCTTCTCTTCTACTAGGCTTAAATCCCTGAAGTATCCATATTGTGTATGGAGGGCTCTAAGTTTTGTGCCTTTAAAAGCTTGATGCAAATAAATGCACAGTAAATGCTTATTGTGCAGTCTTCCTCCCCTTAAATTAAGCATTTTCCCCTTCCCTCCCAAACACTAAAACCAAAAAGTTTAAAACCAAAGCATTAATATGTTACCAGCACACGTGGACAAGTTTACAGTCTTATGTTTTTGAAGAACAAATGACAAAGAGCATTCAAGAATATTGCAATTTTTTTTTTTTTTTAAACAGACGTAGCAAAAATTTATACCACCTGGAATAAAACTGTTGAGACAAAACTCTCTTACATACACCTGCAATGTTGCTGTAATACTTAAATAACTAACACCAATGCAAGGAGCATTTCCCTTAATGGCTAGTAGTGTTCAGAAAAGTGTAGGATTATGGAGTTAAGTACGTCTTTGTACCCTGTGAATTGAAATTCTGCAGGTGGCACTGAGACAGGCTTCTCACAATGGAGTCACATAGCTTTCACTTTGATTTGCTTCATCTTCATCTGCTTCTTCTCAAGTTTCTTCTGCTCACGCCGCAAAGCAGCTTCCTGTAGGAAGGATACAGAGATATGAATGAACATCAGTGATCCCTTCAAAGAACAAGCTGATTATTTCAGAAGACAACGACAAAGAAGGCATCCCCCACTACTGTACTTGGGTTCACATCTCCAACCCCATGAGCTGGCTCCC
This sequence comes from Chauna torquata, assembly GCA_013399475.1. NCBI lineage: Eukaryota > Metazoa > Chordata > Aves > Anseriformes > Anhimidae > Chauna > Chauna torquata. The sequence continues at coordinate 98,063 of VXAL01000780.1, read as the reverse complement.
CACTGACAACCCTTGCATATTTCAGAACAAGAGCGTATACGCTGAAAGTCTATACTGCCTTCCGGCAAAATGAGAAATCAAAGTTGGCCACTGCTGGTCCTATGCCTACAAGCAGCCCTGGAGATACTGTAACAGAAATTTGCCAGTAGCTTCTAACAGTTGAAAATCCATCTCACCTCCAGCCTACGCTGTTTCTCTGGATCCTCCTCATTCATGATTCGCTCCTTCTCTGCTCGTTTTTTCTCCTCTCGACGGGACTGGGCAGCCTCCTGTCTTTGCACGTGAGTCAGTTTAAGGAAGTTCTCTTCCACACGAGCCCTGTTCTTATCAGCTTTTTGTTTGCCCTTTTCAAAGAAAAGCAAAGGCAGTTAACACACATTCCGCACGTGCAGAATGGAGTATCTGTAGTTGTTGTACTGGAAACGTAAGGCTCCCAGCCTTAAGATTAAGGATCCAATGTTAACATTTGCAATTTCATACAATATTCAGAAGGCACAAAGCATATACTACTTACTTCTCTGTTAAGTCGGAACTTCTTTGCTTTGTCAATAGAGTAGATAACCATGCTCATCAGAGGCAGCAAAGACTCCATATCCTTTGGGGAAGTGTTGCCTGAACCAGGCACTGAAATAGAGAATTCCTTGTTAATTCAGAGAGGTTGGCAGGATTTTCCTATTAGCTGTAATGCTCTTTCCTTATTGCTCACACCATTCTTGAAAGACAGATATTCTTATCATCCTCTTTGGAAAGGACTTTACTAACAGAGGCATTTCACTTTGCAGATTGCACGCAGGATTCTTCACAGTGACACTTCCTCCACACAATCCTTCTTAGTTCCATTAGTACAGAACACAAATGTAAATGTTGAATGCTGGCTCTGACATTATTAATTTCACTTGGAGCTATGGCCTTGAATTTTTAAGAGAACTGGGCTTTTTTAGACTAGACTGTTTTTCTTCCAAAACAGGGATAACCAAGGATCTCTGTGCAAGCTCATACCACAAGCAGTGTGGTTTAAAAACAAGCCGTCTTTCAACAGAGACCTAATACAACCACCAGCAGAGGTATGATTATGAACTAAGACCAATAACCGCAAGGTTCAGTATTCTGTTGTCACCACAATACGCTGCTCAGTCCTCAGTGTTATTACTGCCTTCTGTTTACTAGTTAGTCAGTCAGTGATGCTGTTCACGTGCACTGAAGTCATTCGTAATATATTGTATTCCGTAGGTGACAGAACTTGGGCTTTATCTGTGCAAGTCATATGCTCAACATCCCCCAGACACATATACACACATACGCCAATTCTCTTACCATTAAATGTAAACAGAAGTGTTTTTTTAGTTTCGGGCAGTTTTGTAAGCTGACCCTCCCTGGTAGGAAAGAAAAAAGTGGCTGGAATGAGTGAAGAAAAACATGCGCATACAAAATACGTAACAATGTTAGGGGGAATCTCACCAAGAACCAAGAGACACTTGAAAACTACTCACAAGAATAAAATAAATATGATCTAAGTTTCAACTACTCAGATTCCTGAACTGTTTTACTCAAAAACATGCAGTAAGAAGCTATTAATGTAAAAACATACAAATAGCACCATCCAATCTGATTGTCAGAGGTCATCTGAGCCCTAGAAAGGCTTGTATATTTCTAAAGGCATTCAGTTCTACATATGCCCTACTGTTTATACTACTGCTTGAGACATAATGCACATGTAAGTATCAGTGAGAAAGAAAAAACAATTTCTAAAGAATTCAAGACTTGACTGCCCAAAAAACCCACAGGATTCTAATGCAACAAAGTCAGACCTACATTTCACAGAACCTCCAAAGCCTAGCAATTTCTACAAGGCACGCATACTGCTATGTTTTAATCATATCGAAGTATGTTCCTTCTTTTGGAGGGCAGTTTCAAGTTTTGATACGGATCATTTATTTATATGCCTGCGAGCATAATACACCCTTGCAAAAGCCTACATGGTAATTCAGATGATAAGATAAAGCACCCACTACTTGGCAATTCCAATACAGCAGCTAAGAGCACCTCAAGACTAGGCTTAGAGAAGCATAAAAATACTACATCTGTGTATTTCTGAAACACATCTGAAAATCAACCAGAACAGTACCTAAGTGATGGATTCAACAGCAGGATGTCTAACTACATCAGGTAGGGAAGGGCAAGCAGCCTTGATTTTTTAGTTTTTTATTTTTTTAATTACACTGCAGACTTTGCTCAAACCTCGTTTGTAACGCATTCAGCATCTGAATTAACATGTGCTTTTTCAGCCACTCCTCTTACAGTGTTTTTTCTTGGCTCGTGAACTCTAACATGCTGTACACCTTTAGTGGGATTACTCAATTGTTTTCCATGCAGCTGTGTACACTGTAACATCCAGGTGTTATCTGAGATTTGGAGCTGCCCAAACTATAGAGAACCAGCACACAAAAATATTAAGGCAATACAGCACCTTGATCTTCTAAATTAATGCAGCATTTGGAACCATCGGGAGTGTATTTATTCAGCTGTTTCACCTTTGCTCCCTATTTCTCTTTATGTGCATTCTAGCCAGCTCCACACTGCAAACAGGTTTGTCAGCCTCTACTTTGCTTAGTGTTACAACAGCTACTGGAAGGAGAGATCCCGCTTTATACATACTCTTGCATAAGTTTTGGACCGGAGAACTGGTCCGAGAATTGGACGGACTCAATCTTGTCAGCATAGTGCGTGAGGAAATGTATCATCTAAAAGAGAAATTGGGGTTAGTTTTTCCTATCAGCAACAGCTTTATCAGCCTACGCACTCCATATTGATTTGCCAGTACGTCCATATATCACTCAGAACATTTTTGTGCTCAACTTGCCACAATGACGCTGCAATTTAAACCATCGCTTTGGCTAGAAGAGGCATCAACACATGGAATTAACATATATCTAATAACTCTTCAGCTGCTCTCATTTGGGATTTGCCATTTCATTTGATAACAAACATCAACACTGAGGACCTGCAGACAGACCAACACCCTCCTTTGAACTGGCTGTTGGAGCTAACTTCCAGGCTTTGAAAGGCAGTTCTAAGTCCTCAGTTCGTATGTTAGACTAACAGTTGCAATGTAAAAGGAACAAAGAAGTGACAATTACTCCCTGCTTCCAGACCTTACGTTTCTTTAGGGTCTTGATTATTCCTAGATCTCACGGGGGCCATTTAGCTCTCTTGTGATTTTTACAGGAGATAAAGATGAGAACGTTTGCACAGGCTGCAAGTACCGGGGCGCCAAGGAGTATTTGTACTAATTCACTTTCTGATTACCTTTGCGTCCATCATTCCCTCAGTGACCTCCCCCATCTCCGACAAGATAGCCAGCGAATCTGGAAGCCCATATTTTGCACCAGACTTGGGTTTATCACTGCAGAACTCACTCTATTGCAAAGAGGAAGAGGAAAAAAAAATTAAAAATAACACAAGCATGCAAATAGCTTATCACACTGAACTGTTCCAGCACAATGGGACCCCTAAAAGTACCTGATAAGAAACGATAAAAATGTATTAACTCACTCACTCTGGCTGGGGACATTTCAAGCATAAAGCACGCAATATCAATGCATGTAGTCTTTAAGTTAGTATTTCCCTTCAACAGTGAGTACTTTAGAGAAAAATAAAACAATTGTAATACATCCATTCCAGAACACTTGAAGTAGATTAATGCATTTTGCTTATCTTCTTTGATAAAACAACAAAACCGACCGGTGTCCTGACAACTGCACTTCAGCGCTGTTTTTGAGACATTATGAGAGAAAAGATTTGTAAACCACTGCTTGTAATCACTGGATTCTTTGCAAGCTTCAGGGCTTGAATGTACGGGAAGTTTTCATGATTTCAAACTAGGTAAAAACATGACCCAAAACTTTTCACATCACATATCACTTAATTTTACTCTTCAATCCTTTACAAAGTAATTTGTGTAAATTAAGTGAGGTGAAATGAGACTTGCGTGTATCCTGACAACATACTTCATCCTCCTCCTAAACGAACCGTACACCAAACAGAAGGGGTGAGCTGCTTTTGATTGCCTCCTCTCTCGCAGTTCTGACAGCAGCTGGATAGCACTTCAGATGTTTGATGGCATTATATGTTCATCCATTAGATGAAAATGTCTTTTCCCCCCGCCAAGAGTAATTCTGACAGGTCAGTCACAAGTGTTCAGCTGTTCCCAAGAAAATATATCCCATTGTTTTTGTTATTTATCTCGTTATGTGAGCACACATACCAGGTCCTGCATCTCCTTCTGAAGTCGCACCAATGCTTTTCTTGTTCCAACAGCAAACACATAGGTGTCCATATCTTCATCATTCATCGTTACTTTTATTTGCTGTGGGACAGAAAGTTATTCGCATTGATTAGCTTTCTACGATGTACTCGGTCTTCAGACTGCCAAATGAAGACCTGTCTTCTATGAAGGACGTGTTTCTGCTGCTTCACTGTTTTTCTGACATTTTGATTCAACCTTCTTAATTGAACAGAACAAAGCCTAAGCAAGGCCATACACAGCTGAGATAAAGGTTGTTAAATTAAAGCTTCACAGCATGTCTTAAGGAAAGGTAGCTTTTTATTTATTTATTTTAGTACTCAATTCAGCATTCTGGTATAATGCTACAGTGTAATGACAGTGACTCCAACAGAAGAGTTCTAAGCCTCCTTTGCAGCACAGATATCCATTGCTTATGAGCATCTGCCCACATCTACATTAAGCATTTTAATGGATGTAAGTGAATACAATTACAGATACACAGAAAAAGTATTTACAGTACACAAAGCCACTGTTCTTCCAAGATGTAACCTCCCTTGGCATTTATGTGGTTAGAGATTCCCCTCATCTCCAAGAGCAAGGGGCTACTCAAATAGTGACATTACAAGACAGGACATGGAGGCCAGCCTATGCATTAAGCAGCTCTGCTCAGTCTGACTGAACAGACAAAAGAACAATAATTAAGTATTTCAGATTGTAAAACCTGAAAATGTTTTATCAAGATGAGGTCTTGAAGCACAATAGACTGTTCACAAAACCACTCAAACAATAAAACCAATAGGGATAAAACATTTCCTGGTCATCAGCAGTTGGCATTTCACAGGCAGAAAAGAAATATGAGTGACTCGTGTAGATTGTTTCAAGAGATACTGAACTGTAAGATACAGAATACTATAAAAAGATACCCAGCACTTCACTTGTGGCTTATAAATACAACCAAAAGCAGCAGAGCAGCGCAAAAGGAATGCAACAACTTATCACAGCTAACCTGAAGGGTTGAGTACATACCACTTGGTCGCAAGCTGGCCTCATCATGCGTGCAAGAACGTTCAATAGGTCTTGCCTCTTGAGAAACTAAAAACACAAGTTTGTAAACACAGAACATTGATAAATACACCTACAATGAAGGGCTTCATTGGCAGACAGCAGTCGAACTTAAGGAAAAACAGGGTAGTTGCAAGTAGATGTTTTTCACAGAATAATTTCGCTTTGAAGGGCCCTTTAGAAGTCACCTATTCTGCTGAAAAGCAGGCCTACTTTCTGCATTTCATCAAGTTGCTCAGGGCCTCGCTCCCTGAAGCTATTAGCTGAACTAATGTGTGAGACTGTCCATCCCAGGTGCAGGACTTTGACTTTGGTAGACCTCACTGAAACTCCTGCTGCTCCATTCCTCCAACAAGCTCAAGTCTTACCTCTGGTTACTCTCTACTTCTCTTTTCTATACTCTTTCTGTAATTCACTCTAACCCACTTTGGTGGGCAGAAGGGCTCTTTAGTCCAACCAGTCTTCCCTTCACACGTGCATGTTCAGAACCCTGTCTCTCAACGTGAGCAAAAAAATTGAGCTGCGCCTCCTTGTTGCTCACACTGGAATGAAAAAGCCTCTGTAACCTGAAAACTGGCAACTGGTAAGCAGTGCTACAAACTCACTCATCCTTACCTTTAGCTGGATTAGCATTCCTTCACAGCACACCCTTCCAGAGCACCACAAGTTATATATGTGTTCATTTTCTTGATTTAGTTTCCCAGTGCTTGTAGCTTCTTTATTAGTGCCATCGTCCCCTAGAGAAAACAACAGGGGAAGAGAACTGCAGTCTAAAATCCACAAATTTATACACCAAAGTAGCATCAGTAGGCTTGGAAATCTGTTGTCCCCGGATTACTTCAGCATCACCCTGATGCTTCCGAGTAATTTATACCACTTACTCCATAATCTAATTTCAGCACTGGAAGACTGGCATACTATCTATTTACCTCCAGAGCTGTCATTAGTGCTATCATGCATCTGCATAGAAAGGGTTACCCTTCTCTATAGCCTACATGCAGGTCTAAAACCAGCTCTACTCAAATAAACTGGAAAGGTATCCTAGTTACAGAACTTACCAACAAGAGCAAAATTGCTTTCTAGCAGCTCCCTGTGAGTATTGAACCAGGCATGAGCCAGACGGTTGTTTTTGTTCTTCCCAATGATGTAATTCATGATATAAGCAAGAAGACCTGTTACCATCAGGATCTCCATGTAGTAACTCTCCCAGCTGTTTTGAAGGTGAGCAGGGACCTATGGAAAGTGAATGGAAATCGTTTTTTTTCCTTACTGAGCAGATTACATATACTCAAAAAATTGAAAGACACAGAGTACTGGAGAGATTTCCTCCAAATTCAGCAGTGAGCTTCACCATGGCGACAAGACACAACTAAACCTACATAATGCATTTGGCTCTACTGGGATACAGTAACCATACAGGAAACCACCAATAATAGCATTCCCAAAATACGTGACTACTACAAACAAAATATTTCTCTCTTTCAAGTGAGCCTGTGCTAGCGTTTATCCCTCAGAGTAGTCAACAGCCCAGCAGTTTAACCCAATGATCATTTGGGCTTGATGCCCTGCCCATCACAGCATTATCTGATCATCACGTAACTTCTTCTGAAATCTAAAGTAATACCCAGCGTTCAGGGGCATTTTCAGGATGCTACCACAGACTGCACGGGGGAGCACAAAAGCCTGCCTGATCTTCCCATCTTCAGAGAATAATCAGCAGTTCTGCTTATCACCCTGTCACCTTTCAGTCATAAAACTACCCAAACCTTCATTTTCACTGCCAAGGTCAGCCACCGTATTTAAAAAGAGATCTTATGGATAATAAAAGCACAGGCCTTAAGCACCTGATCATTCTGTAAAAGACCCTTTGGGGAGGGAACAAGAAGGTGATGCAGTGTGGACAGAGACATTGGTTTCAAAAACCATCAGAGAAAACAATTTCTAGAATCACAGAATGGTTTGGCTTAGAAGGGACCTTTAAAGATGATCTAGGTTCCAACCCCGCTGCCATGGGCAGGGACATCTTCCACTAGATTGTTGCTTAAAGCCCCATCCAACCTGGCCTTGAGTCATCCAACCTGAAGCTTTAGCCACAGACACTGTACAAGTACACTGTGTTTATTGCAAGCATACCATCATTGTAACCTCTTCTTTGTGTTGACAAAGCACCCAAACATTCTGAGATGTACGTTTTTTCTCTGGATTAAATGTAGTTCATCCCTATAGCTCCTCCACATCTCCACCATATTCATATGGGTAAGAGAAGCTTGCCAGAAGTCATAAAGTGCTTTGGCCAAAACTATGCATCAAAATGTGCTTTAATGAAGAATTTACTGGTCTATATATATTCCAATTACAGTTTTCAGTTTGAGTACAGCACTGATCCAAGGATGGCAGTTCTAGCATCTTAAAAAAAAGATCAACAGACCAAACATACCTGCCCTGGAAGTTTAACTTCAAGAGTTGCTATATGAACTAGCATAAACCAATGCAGAAGAGCATGGAACTGACAGCTGACACACCCGGATCCTATCCTCCTGCTATCCTGTTGCATTATTTTAGGCATTTCTTGTCTCCAGACTTCTTCCCATTTCTGCTCTGTATCTTGTTAATTCAGATAGCAAATTCTTTAGGACCGATTCTCTCTTACTGTTTGCACAACAATGACATTATTGGCATACTGCCATAAACAAGTAAGTGAAGTACCAAATAGAAAGAGGATCAAAATTTATACCTACATTAACTATTGTTATGGGGTCTTTATTTTTGCTGGGAGATGCATCTGGTTTCTCTTCATAGCCTTCAAACTCTTCATCATCATACGGTTCACTCTCAGTATCACCTTCCTAAAGGACAAAAATCACAAGCATCACAAAAATCCAAAGCCTGGTAATCAAAATCCAAAGAGATAGGGTGAGAAAGTCAGGTTAAGAAATACCATTAGGAAACACACAGGGGAAGGAGATGAGGCATTACCTGTGCATCTGTGTCATCAAAGTCTTCCTGATTCTCATCCTGACCTTCAAGCTCTACAGTGGCTTCTTCTTCATCGTCTTCTGTAGTGATGATCCTCTGAGGAGACTCTGTGACTGCATCTTCATTAACATCTTCAAATTCAGCAAAGTCATTGTCATCATATTCCATAATGTCATCTCCATCCTCAAATTCATCATACTTTGCCAAAGACAAATTCCAGGGGATGAACAGGACAGCAATGAAAATACATAAATTCTTCATTTTCACTGCAAAAAAAAAAATCCAAACATTGCAAAAAATCCTTATACTAGGAGATGCACATTCTGTTACATCACACCTCCAGTAATGCCCAACTTCCACGAACAATTTCAAAAGACTACTGGGGTCAGGCCAGCGCAAGAGAAATAAAACCCTGCCTCATCTTTCCATCTTCTGCATAAAGAAAGTGAATACTCTTACAAGAAAAAAATAACTTGGATGGTGAGGTACTAGACTCTGCTTGTAGCAGGAGCAGCTGGGGCAGCAGCAAGTTCACATCTGGCCAAGGTGTTGAAATGAGCAAGTTCTGGAAACAGAGATGTTCCGATATAACACTGACTCTCCAATAGCATCTCACAGTCAGAGTTGCCAGGTCATTTCAAAGAACACACACTGTGCCTACAGTTGTCATTAATTAGCAGTTGGACACAGTCAGATCAGTGAATGTGTTACAATAGCAGTAAATCTTAAAATGTAATTAATTCATTTACTTTAAACAGCAATGCTCTGATAGACCCTGCTTATTTAAAACTGCTCATCTTTGATCTTTCTAGATTGCATGGCCAGAATCAGGTCCTAAAGCATCCCACCACTATTTCTGTTTAGAGATGGAGACCTTTTGTTTTAAGGTCTACAAAAAAAAAAAAAAAGAAAAAATTGGAAAGAGGATGGATATTGCACTGGTCCCCAAAATTACAGAGTAAATGGGCTCGTGAGACAGAAGCTCTCTCTGCCAGGAACCTGGGGAGATGGTTTGTTAGTCCCCCCTCCTCCCCCAGCTTCATATGTCTTTTTGCTTAATCTTGAAACAGTCCCGGTGTCTCCCTCAGACTGTACATCACCGACAATTGTACACTACTGAGGTCCAAACCAAGGGCCTCAGAAGGCCCTACTGCTGCATTTCACAAATGTCTGCGGATGATCAGCTGCAAAAGATTTGGCAGTAAGACTCACTTTACTCCCTCTCCCAACCAGGTCTGAGTGGGAACTTGAATGTTCCTGAGACTGTTCTCTTAAGAACTTGAAATAGAAACAATTTGTTTCTAAATTTGTCCAGAACTCCTCTGAGTACCACATGCAGGGAACTCACTGCTGTGAATGACAAGGACAGCTAAAATAAACACCTATGTTGAAGACTTTTCATTCCAGCAAAAACCAGAACAGATCACATTCACAAGAACATTAATCAAGATGGAAAATGCAGCAAGGCAGAACCCATGAATTTAGTACGTAAAGTATGTCACGTTTTTATGTGAATTTAAACATTAAAACAAAACACTATTTGCATGTTACAGAATTTGCATTCAGAGGTTAAAAACACCTGGACAACAGAGCCACCTGCTCTACGAAACCCGCAATGGTTTCGCAGTAAGAATTTTGATGCTCTGAGCATATCCAGTTTCAAAAGACCCTACATACTCCACGAAGCCTTATGCAAAATGAACTCCTGCAGAACTGGGTGGAAACGAACACGGCCCGGGTGCTGCTCCCCGCTGCTTGCGGGGACAAAAGTCAAGGTTAGCGGGGCTAAAATTAGCTCCCCGCCGCCCCGGGCCTCCCCTGCTGCCTCACGCCCCCTGCCCCCCAGAGCGCTGCCCCTCACCTCGCCCCCTGCCCCACTCGGAGGGAGGCCGAAGGTCCCGGCCCCG
>VXAL01000780.1:56774-87201 GCA_013399475.1 Chauna torquata | reverse complement strand
CGGGCCCGGGGGTGGGAAGGGCCGTGAGGGGCCCCGCCGTGCCCGGTGCGCCGGAGGAGGGCGAACAGCGGCTCCTTCTTCGCCCCGGGCCTGCCCCGCTTCTGGGGCAGGGGGCTCTGGGCGGCGTCGGGGCCGCCCGGCTGTGCGGGGGGGGGGCTCCTCAGCAAAGCGCCCGCAGCGTGAGCAGCTGCGAGCGGTGCTGCGGGGCTTCAGAGCCGGCTGGTCCGTGCAGAGGCTCCAAGCCCCAGCGTTGCCTTCCACGGAACAGCGTTAGCAGGGAAGCAAAGCCTCGCTAGCGCGTGTACGGTCTTGCTCTGCTTTCCGTCGCCTTTTCGTGGAGACCCATGGGTGGGCTCCGTGGGCGAACTGACCACGTATTGTAGTTTTTCAGATGTATAACAGATCAAACGAATGTTTCTTTTTTGTTTCTGCGGTGGTGGGGTGAAAAGAAGGTCGACAACTACAGTGAGGAAGAATTCTTAAAGTGAGATGTTATAACTTAAAAATAAAATGGTCTGCTGTGCTGTCAGCATCAGAAGTGCAAAGTTCCACCTTTCATCCATTGTACATTCTGATCTCTTATCTATGTCACATGTGCAGCTGTGAAAGCTGCAAGGTATGTCTGTGCAAGGGGGAGAACAGGATATCGCAATCAGCCTCTGCCATGGATACCTGTGATACCTGTTCAGTTTGATTCTGTGATTCTGTGATGCTGTGATGGAGAACTGAAAAGCAGAGTTTTCCCCAAAGTCTCCTAGTGAGCTCTGTGTTCTAGACTTGAGATTTACCAAGCAAGTCCCAAGCTGGTAAATGTTCTGCACAGGGTGCAGTAGCTGTGTTTACTTTCAGATTATTTTGAAGTTGTTTCTCTTGTCAGTGACTTCTGATCTCATTGGAGGATTCTCACTGAATGTGAGCATTCCTTTAATAAGACTTGTAGCCGTTGGGTTGTCAAATTACAAAACATTTGAAAGCAGTGGGTGTCATATTCTTTTTGGCAGCCTTAAAGGCATGACTTGACCATGAAGATGAAATAATTAAGTTGCTTGAAATGGAAAGTGTAAATCTTAGTATATCAGCTGGGTCTTCATCTAACTTAGAAGACTGGGATGGAGAACACATGTCTGTGGTAAAGACACTTGCTTCAGACGAAGACAGAGCTGACTTTCTGGCAGAAGTGTGCCTTGTCTCACAACAGAGTGGTGAGCTTGTGCTGCTTTGGGCCTGTTTTTCTAGAAATGTCTGGATTGTAGTAGTGTGGTATTTACAAAGCCATGAAGCGCTCAGGGATGGGACTGTATGGACATGCAAAATATTACTGAGTTGACTTTTCATCTCTTGTTCCTGCTGACGATCCAGGTTCTGGCTTTGGGTTTGTTTGTCTTGCATAGTTAAAATGTAAAATGTAAAGCAAACAAGACAGTCAACATACGCTTAAGTAGTCTTTGAGAGACATGATCTATTTTAGAAGACAACTTCTTTGTTTTATTCTTTTTTCAAGTTGTGGATATGTTCATACTTACAAGAAAAGCACAAAGCCCAAATCCTTTTTGGGAAATGGATCAAAGTCTTGTCAGTTATATTTCCCAAGTCTATCATGAGTAAAGTAATCCACTTTCAAGAAAAATCATGATAATTGTCTATAACTGCCTAAAGCAGAAAGGGCATTAATTTGTCTGTTCTAATTTTAACAGATATATTGAGGGCATCATGAATTGGAATAAAGGTGGACCTGGTACTAAGAGAGGCTTTGGTTTTGGTGGATTTGCTATAACGCCTGGAAAGAAAGAGGAGCCTAAGCTTTCTCAACAGTCTCATAGTGCTTTTGGAACAGCCGGTTCTTCTGCTGCATTTGCGAAATCGGGGCCTCCACAGCTGCCTTCTTTCTACAAAATTGGGTCAAAGCGAGCAAATTTTGATGAAGAGAATGCGTAAGTAGGGTTATTTCCTGTGTTTCTCTAGTTCTAGATTTTAGTGTTTTATAGTTTCCAAGGTCAGGGAAAGTATCTGTGACATTTGTGAGGTTTAGTTATATAAAAAAGCCTGCTCAAGGATAAATACCCTAGCACTGCATTATGGTGTAACAGAACCCCTTCGGCTTTACAGCAATGGTTTCAAAAAACCTGAGCTGGTCACCTACAGGAATGCCCATCCCTGCTCAGCAGTAGATGTTTGATGTGTTCCTGGACTGGTTATTTACGCCTTCTCTGATTCTCACCCTGTCGTCTATAAGATGAGAATAACAATACTTCCTTGCCTTTGACTACATTCAAAAGACTGCAAGATCCTACAGGAGCTCATGGAGAGCTCTCTTCCTCCTCTAGCTTTCCTCTCCCTAAGAACATACTTCAGCTGAGCCTCAGTCCGCTCAGATCTTGTGCTCTGGTATGAACAAGACTTTGCGTTGTGTTCAGAATTGGAACCAAGCAGGATAAATTCGGCTGTCTTTCACACAGGAAACATTCAACACCACATTTCTTCACTAGCCATTCTATTGTCTGCGTAAATGCATTGAATAGGAGGGAAGTCAGAAAAGCATCCTACATTTACCGCCCCATGGCAATCACTTGAAGATCAGTTTCATAACATGTATTTGCCTTACTGCCACTTTCGGCTTACTATTAGTTGTTTAAGTATTGTTTTAATAATTGTTAAAATAAATAAATAAATCTCAATGTCCTTTAGTGGAAGGTCCTGTGTGCCTATTGACTTTTATTATCCGTCTCTGCATGGGAAACTCAACTCAACTCGGAAACCATGAAGGACAGTGTGTTGCTATAGGCTCTGTGCTCACTGGGCCAATGTTTGTTTCTTTTCAGGTACTTTGAGGATGAAGAGGAAGATAACAGCAATGTCGACTTGCCATACATTCCCGCAGAGAATTCTCCCACTCGCCAGCAGTTTCATTCCAAATCGGCAGACTCTGACAGCGATGATGATCCTCTGGAGGCATTCATGGCTGAAGTGGAGGCAAGACCCAGCTTGTGAAATGTTTAGTAACTTATGTGGCAGTACTCCTCTGCTGTCAGGAGCTGCGAATGCCACTCATGGCTTTGGCAGCTGTATTCAGAATGTCACTTAGCTTTTGTTTTTTATGTAAGATAAATTGGAACTCAAATGTGAATTAAATGGGGATGTAGTGGATATAATTGACAGTAGCTTTACTGTTTACTGGTTTTGAGTGTGTCAAGACAATGCAACAAAGAGCTTAGTGCATCTCTGAATACAAAACCAAGGTTTTGTGCGTTTTTCACAACCTGAATGGAAACAATTTATATTTATCATGAGCAGTTCCTTAGCTGCAGTTCTGTTATTAGCTGGGTTCTATCACAGTGTTTTCAAGAAGAATGCAGAGAATGTATTTTTTTCAACAACACTGCCACAAAGTTAGAGTATATAAATTTCAAAGAAATTAGTAGGTGAATTTGTATAACGTTAATAGGGTATGGAACAAGAAAAAGTTTAGTCCAGAAAGCATTGTCTCTGTGGCATGATGGTCGGTGTACGTAGGAACCATTTTTCCTTTCCAGATTTTATCATCTTGTTATTTTTTTTAACATGTCACAATTTTATGACCTGTTAGGACCAAGCTGCTCGAGACATGAAGAGACTTGAAGATAAAGACAAGGAAAAAAAGAATGCTAAGTAAGTTCTCTACTGTAATTCCCATGCCTACCCGTGTCTTGTATGGTGCTAAGAAAATTCCAGTGTATTTTGTTGATGTTCATTGTTCTGTAGATAATATGAAACGGTGCTGCTGTACCTGTAGTACTGGAGATACTAGAGACTCTTCCAAACTTGGACTAGATTTTAAGACATTCCCTGTAAAGCTGATGCATTAGGTAGTGTGTTACAGTTGGGATACTAAATTCAGAGTTTAAGCAGTTTACATTTTTGCAGCTTGTCTGTTTTGACCAAGGAAAATAATCGTGCTTTTGATTCTTGATATAAGTGTCAGAAACATTGGTAGAACTTGCATTGCATTGCATGGGGTTGATCAGATTATACATGGTCCTGAAACAGAACACCGGATCCAAATCACCACCTGGGGAAGTTCTGAACTGGATTTGCACTTCCTGGCTCATATTCCTCTTCAGTTATGGGACATCTGGTAGCGTCGAGAGCTTAGACCAGGATGATCTTTGATGTGGCTTCTACTGGGAAGACGGAATCCTAATCTTTCAGTCTCATTAATAGAAGTAAAATGAAGTCTTTGCAGGGTCGCTGTAATGGTTGGCGCCAAATATGAAAAATCCATGGGTTGGGATTATGAATGTTACTGAGTTGTTAGTGTTGTGTCTTCCGCAAAATATGGAGCTCAGCACTAATCAAAGGAAAGTATGGAGCTGAGTATGTGGAACACTTGCAGGGAAGTTTTTTTTTCTCCGCTTGTTTTTCCAGGGGTATTCGAGATGACATTGAAGAGGAAGATGACCAAGTGAGTTCCTATGCAGTCTTTCTATCTTCTTTTTTGTTTTTTTTGTATTTTTTAATCTTCCCTCCCCAAATATATAAGTACTAGGTGCAAACAAAACTCCAGTGTCATGCACAGTACCCGGACAATTCAGCCGGAAGCTCTAGTGGCTACCCTGGTGTCTCCACCTTTCTAGGTGTTTCAATAAAAAAAGGAAGAATATTAGGAAACAATTTATTTCTTTTTTTTTTTACTCCATTTGAGAAGATTTTTTCAATTTGAATTTCAACTTCCTGTACTACAGGCTTTTCAGTATCTGAGGGTCTCATCAAATTCGAGATTAGCTGAATCAACTAATATGGAGCACCACTGAGAGGCTGTTAAACTGTGGAGGCTATTTGCAGTGAAATTTCCTGTCTGTTAGGGGCAAGAATCAGGCTTTTTGCTCTTTATTTTCAGAGGAGCTCCAGTTCTGATTGAGGATTGTAGGCATCACCGTAACAGAATAATAAGCAAACAGGAAAGACTTCATTTCAAAATGTACCTTTCTACCAAATTATAATTAATAACTATCATGGTACTTGTACTAATGCAGTGTGTGGAAGGGTTGTTAAACCTGTAGGCCTTTGCTTCCAATTTGGGGAGTGTAGGCATGCTGAAGTTTGAACAAAGCTAACTTATGCTTGCAGACAATTGTCCAGCAAGTATATTGTATGCATATCTATATGACTGAGTGATAATTGGCCACGTGAATGAAAAAGCCAGATGGGTATACACAGTGCTTTGTAATTGAACCTTGCTTTAAAAATCTGATCTTAAATCTTTGCTTGAAAGTCAATTGAAACTGGTGTTTTTGCATGAGAATGTCTTGATGTGCCAGTGAGACCTAAATGGGATTCTGTGAGACACATACTTATTTGTGAGCTGTAAGGATAGCATGTGACAGTGACTTCTAACTTGGGCTTGTGTTGAAGGACACTTGAAATAGTTTCTTTCCCATTTGCTGTTGACTTTTCATTTCTTGAGTGTAGTTAGAAGTGGAGAAACTATCTTTGGCATAGTTTGTTTAAAATAAAAAAAAAAGTAAACATACGCTTAGTAACATTGTGTTCTGTGTTTGAAAACCTGCAGCATTTGTATTTTGTTTGTGTGGAAATACAAATAGACTTTTCTATTGTTAAAGCATTACAGGTCTTGGTGGAAGGAGTTCTTAAGCAGACCTGTAAGAGAAAAAGATTGTTTTTTTAAAAAGCATTTTGTGGTCTATCTGAACATTGTAGTTGTTTTCTTCATTTCTTCTTATTGTCCTTTTTCTGGGTATAACTGTTGGTATTTATTAGAAGAACCAGTTCTAGTGAACATTCTGTTTCTCAGTGATGTGTGTGAAAACAAACAGCAATCTAGCGTGTACATCATTTAAACAAATGTGATACTATTTTTGCATCCTATTGTATGTGATTTTACTGATATGTTTTGCTGCAGGAAGCTTATTTTCGCTATATGGCTGAAAACCCTACTGCTGGCGTGGTACAAGAAGAGGAAGAGGATAACCTCGAGTATGACAGTGATGGGAATCCAATTGCACCGTCCAAAAAAATCATTGATCCTCTTCCACCTATTGACCATTCAGAGGTAGGAAGCTTATTCCATTCTGTTCTGTCTGAGGGACTGTAGAAAGCAGGAGTTAGAAGCAGATTGAAATATGCTTCCTTCCCTATGCATCAATGGTGTCAGGTAATGTTTCACTGCTGTGCCACTTGAGTCATACTGAAGATCCTTAAAGTTACTTTGTATTAAGTTAAAGTTATTGCAGACAGTTAAGAATTTTTTCTCAAAACTTTCCCTCCAAAATTAGATATACAGAGAGAATCTTGAGTCTTGGACTAACTAAGTAATTACCCTTGCAGATTGAATATCCACCTTTTGAGAAAAATTTCTATGATGAGCATGAGGAGATCACCAGTCTCACCCCACAGCAAGTGGTGGAGTTACGTCATAAGCTAAATCTCCGGGTAAGCAGGTCACAGAACTACTGGGATCTTTTTACTCCCATTCTTTCGAATTGCCTTAGTAGTTTTAATGAAGATTTTCAAAGGGAACTGCCAGGTTTTGAATACCAAGCCTCTTGGACGCCTTCAATGACTTCAGTTTAAAGGAGCTTGGTTTTTCTCAGCAGTTCTTGAAAGTCATCTCTGGGCTTCTCAAAGTGGGCACCTGAGATTGCCAGTTGTATAGTTGCACTAAAGAACCACAGAGCTAAGAATTGAAACTGGAAATATTATATGCAAGAATTTTACCAAACTCGCTTATGCAAGTTTTTTGCCATTTGAGACATGTTAACGTGGTGACTTTCTGTGAAGGGAACTGTTTGGGGAGGAAGTAGATCAATTATACAAGGAGGTAGGTATGATTTTTAGTAGCTTGTGTTGATTGACGATTTATGTAGTTGTTTATATTTGAAAGTCCTATTTACATGGCACATATGGAATTTGCACTATGTTAAACTTATGTCTATTCAAAAAATAAAAAGCAGTTTTTGAGGTAGAGATAGCTTTGTTCATTTTTGTATAGATTTCTTTGGCTTTCTCTTACTGTTTCCATGAACAAAGATAAGTTTTTATTTCTAAGGTGTCTGGTGCTGCTCCTCCGAGGCCTGGCAGTAGTTTTGCTCATTTTGGATTTGATGAGCAACTTATGCATCAAATTAGGAAATCTGAGTATACCCAGCCCACTCCTATACAATGTCAGGTGAGTATTGTTACTCCCTAACAGCTAGTAGAACACATGCAAAGGTCCCTAATGCATATGAGGATGTATGCAATCCTAGTTTCCTATACAGAGCTGTCATGGAGAAGAATAATTTAGATTTTTCTAGGTAAATAGCTTTGATTTTTTTTTTTTTAATGGAAGCTTTCCCACTTTTTTTTCTTTGTTAAATGACCACTGTGAATAAATCCATGGTCTTTTCTTCATTTGTCTCTTGGTGAAGAGTGAAGAACATGCAAGTGACATCTCTTGCTTATAGAAATGTATGAAAGCTTTTTTTTTTTAATATATATTTTTAGAAATTGTATTAAAAAATAAGTATAGCAGTAGTTGAATGGAGACCCATACATAGACTCCGTTATTCCTTTAAACACCTTGTATTTGAATATCTTGTAAACTAGAAGAGGTATGCAATGGGGCATTTGTTTAGTTACTTTTGGCAGTTAGAATAAATGCCCCATGGGCTGGACCATTTAACTGGTTATTGCTTGGATAGCTGTGCGAGTGAAATGGATTCTTCTGCTTATGTAGATTGATTACCATAAGTAATTAAGATTATCAATGGTGTGATTATAACCACATGTTGTGGTTTAACCCAGCAGGCAGCTAAGTACCACACAGCCATTCACTCATTCACCCCCGTAGTGGGCTGGGGGAAAGAATCGGGGGAGAGGGGAAAGCAAAACTCATGGGTTGAGATAACGACTGTTGAATAGGAAAGAAAAGGGAGGAAAAGGCAACAAAAAGGAAAAGAATACACAAAGCAAGTGATGCATAATGCAATTGCTCACCACCAGCTGACTGATGCTCAGCCAATTGCTGCCCCCCCTCCCCAGCTAACTTCCCCCAGTTTTATTGTTGAGCATGATGTCATATGGCATGGAATACCCCTTCCGCCAGTTTGGCTGTCCTGGTTGTGTCCCCTCCCAGCTCCTTGTGCACCCCCAGCCTCCTCGCTGGCAGGGCAGTATTAGAAGCTGAAAAGTCCTTGACATAGTGTAAGCACTGCTCAGCGACAACTAAAACATCGGTGTGTTATCAACATTGTTTTCCTCCTAAATCCAAAACACAGCACCATACAAGCCACTATGAAGAAAATTAACTCTATCCCAGATGAAACCAGGACACCACACTACTTCAGATGTTTGTCTTGAAGCATAAAGAATGACATGTTGCCATGTCCAATGAATGTTTATTAGGACCTTAATCCTCACTATTTTTAAAAACTTGAGGTTGAGAGGTCCTTATAGCAGCAGTAGGGATTAACTGCATACTTCAGCATTCAGAATGGTTACAGAAAGGGATAGGCTCAGAGAACTTGGTTTTAGCATTCTTACAGCTGAACAGGATGCATTTGTGGCCATGTAAATATATCCTTGGGATGTTGTACTGTGCCCAAACACTGACTTCATATAGTACACCAACATTCATAATATGGTAATTGCTTCCAGCCCTTAAAACAAACTAATTCAGATCTGAACTTGGCAATAAAACTGTGTATGCATCTATGTATGTTGCTATGAGTCCCCTGTAATGTTGCTTTCCTTTTATTATTTGGGTTTTCATGTAATATCTAGGACAGAAATATGCTAAGTTGGGCATAATATGGGTTTAGAATCTCCTTATTTTTAGGGTGTTCCAGTTGCACTAAGTGGCAGAGATATGATTGGGATAGCTAAGACTGGAAGTGGAAAAACAGCAGCCTTCATCTGGCCAATGTTGATTCACATCATGGATCAAAAGGAGCTTGAACCAGGGGATGGTCCCATTGCAGTGATTGTATGCCCGACCAGAGAGCTTTGCCAACAGGTAGGTGTCTAGAAAGCGTATATGTGCCATACAGTGTTCCTGCAGAATAAGGCAAAATTCTGCACAGAAGTTGCCAGAGAACCTTGGTAGTCTATTTACAGAAATTGCTCTGCACATACCTCCAAAGTAAGCTCACAATCCTGACTTACATTGATTTTAGTCTAAGGATCATGACAAATTTTAAATTGTTATTAATTTTACACAGTTTTCCCATATTATTCCTACAGTTTTCCCATATTATTCCTAAGTATTGAAAATACCATTGATCCATTGCCACAAGTTGTACGTGTAAAAGGATAGACCCTGTAGTTTAAATTGCAGTTGGATGCCTAAATAGGTTTCCCAGATAAGTGAATGGAAATTATCCACAAGTAGTGGAGTGTTCAGCCCTGAGGATTTCTGACTAATTTCATTAAGCTATTGGCTGAAAAGTGGATTTCAGGAGCTGGGCTCTATTTCCAAGGTAGGTATATTTTCTCAGATCCTTCTAACGTGAACTGTGGTGTGTTCTGTTTAAAATTCTCAGATCCATTCTGAATGTAAGCGCTTTGGTAAGGCATATAATCTGCGCTCAGTAGCTGTGTATGGAGGAGGAAGCATGTGGGAGCAAGCCAAAGCCCTCCAGGAGGGGGCAGAGATAGTTGTTTGCACGCCAGTAAGTATCTGTATGCACGCAGTACAATTTTTTGTTTTGTTGCTTAACTGAAGCTGAGACAGATTTCTCAGTATCATTGGTGATGTAGAATTTGTTATCACTGAAATCCAGGTTCTTCACAGGTTATCAGATGTTAAGGCAAGCTGGGATTATTCCTGTCCCAAGAGAAATTGAAAGAGATTAGGTATGATCTTCCAACAGAAGGCAGTAGCAAGCAAGACATGCTTGAATCTGTGTCGGTTGTGTGCAACACTGGCTTCTGATTGCTGAGCCTTAAATTTGTGAGGAAAATTCCCAGAACACCTTGAACTTGAGTGCCGTCTTCCTGAATCAGTGTAGAGCCTGTGGCAGTAGTATTGAAAGGCTGAAGCATTGAATGGGTGTTGATGCTGAACCAGTGATTTAAATGAGCAGTATTCTCAAATGTTTTTGCTTACTGAAAAAAACTAGTTACATATTTGGGCAAAACTGAGCAACTGATGGTTGGAGGAAGTTTTATTGTGGCTGTTTATTGGGGTACTGGGCAAAAAAGCAAAGCATGAAGAACTCCTGCACCAAAAATTTTGGGATTAAATAGTCAGTTCACAGTTAAAGTTTAGTTGAAATGAAAAATGGGCAATTTTAGGGTCTCAGCACTGTTACCCTTCAAGAAACTAGTCCTAAAATTCACCTTGTCGAGTATAGTTGATGAGAGATCTAGGAATCTGTTTCTATGACTTGAATATTGACACTTACTTCTAGACTGAAGCCCTGAGGTGTTTTCTGTTCTACATCTCCGGTAAGTGAGGATAAAAAGCAGTTAGGTGCTTGAAGGTTGAGTATATTAACATTTTTTTTTTAAATATGCTTAACAAAACCTGGCTTTTAATTTTTTTTTTTCTTTCCCCCCACAGGGTCGTTTGATTGATCATGTGAAAAAGAAAGCTACAAACCTTCAAAGAGTCACTTACCTTGTGTTTGATGAAGCAGACCGAATGTTTGATATGGGTTTTGGTATGTATTGACCAAAAGTCACTGTTTTGGAAAGCAGTGGTGTGTGATTCTCAGCTTAATATGACTGTTTATAGCTCCTGTAGCTTCATATGCTTGAAAATACATTAAGGAAATATTTTATAGACAAAGCTCATATTTAAAGGTCTAATATCTGTTGGTATAAAGAGATCAGCGAAGCCCTGTTGATGAACAAATTCCAAAAATCCTGATTTTTATCTGAGAATTGGTGAATAACTTTTGGGCAAGTCACTTCTGTGCTTTGATTCTGTGTGTACAAACTAGTGATGTTATAAGAACTTTCTGCTTTGTTGGAACAGGTTCAGTCATTCAGATCTGTATGGTTTTGAGTATGTGCCCAAGAATCATGGGACATAGAAAAGATTTGACAGTACTATAATACCCCAAAGTGAGGGAGGCACTTGAGATGTACAGAGTATGCACAGATTCAGCTAGGATCTTTGCTTAAGGAACTTTTTGCTGAAGGAACTTCCGAAAGTTTCTTTGTACAGCAAAGGAACTTCAATTGCGCAGCAAAGAGCATCAGGAAGCCACAGTAAAATTAAATACTGAGTGAGAGACACTCATTCATTCTATGGTTATTTGTTAAATAAAGCAGTGAAGTTACATTTTGAGTTATTCCACTAAGTAATGAGCATACAATGTTGATTAGAGCATTTTCCGTCTTTTCCAGAATACCAAGTCAGATCAATCGCAAGCCATGTACGTCCTGACAGACAGAGTAAGTATAAGCGTGTTTCAGTATAAACTACTGGGAGCTGAAGAAGGCTATGTGGTAGGCTACAAGTTAAGAATTTGGAACAGAGCTTGGATTTCCTGTTCTTGACACAGCCACACAGCGAGACTTCTGCAAGACTCCAGTGGTGTAATTCTCTGTGTGGGCTGTTGGGAGGGATTGCTTGTGAAGTGTGAGCGTTTAACCAGACTGTTCATCAGTCTGTAATCCCTCCACAGACTTTACCCAGAGAAAAGATGATTAGCTGAATTAATATTCATATGCTTTGAGATCCTGTGTTCTAAACTGCCATAAAATAAGGCTCACAGCAGTGCCAGGTGCCATGAAACGTATTTCTACTTTGAGGTATTCTAATAGTGCGATTGATAGTTTTCGTTAGAACTGATAAGACAGATGGTAGCTTTAGGTCACTGACATATAGTACACAATATCTGTTCACAATAGGTTCACAATATCTGTGCAGTGTTTTCACAATTCTGAAAGAAGATCTATTTTTCAAGGAGATGACACACTATTTTTTCTTTCAGCCCTCTTGTTCAGTGCCACTTTCCGTAAGAAGATTGAGAAGTTGGCCCGAGATATTCTGATCGACCCAATTCGAGTTGTGCAGGGAGACATTGGAGAGGTAATTCTGCATTACTTCTGAGACAATCACAGAAATGAGTCATAGTGTTGTCTGAAATTTATGTTAAGCTGCAGTAGTCATCGCTTATAGTTAAGAGTAAATACTTAGTGTGTAACAAAAAATAGTTTA
This sequence comes from Chauna torquata, assembly GCA_013399475.1. Classification (NCBI taxonomy): domain Eukaryota; kingdom Metazoa; phylum Chordata; class Aves; order Anseriformes; family Anhimidae; genus Chauna; species Chauna torquata. The sequence goes on along the minus strand of VXAL01000780.1, from coordinate 75,056 downwards.
GGAGGTTTGTTTTGTTTTGTTTACATTTTATTTTACTGAGCTTTCTGCCAGCAAATAATCTTGTAGTCACGGGAGGGTTTCATCAAGGAATGAAACATTAAGGCAGTGACTGATTTGTTTGTTAGGCTGAATCAATGGGTGTATCCTTTTGTCTTGTCTCAAAAGCATAAATAAAGCAATTACAGCTTTTGCAGTGGAGGATTTGAAACTTAGACTGTAGTGTCTTTCAGTTTGTTTATTTGAGAATGTTGATTCTATACTTGCTTGACAGTAGCAGGTGAACTATCAGCACACTTTGGTAGTAAGTCAATGAAGTGGGCAGATGTACACTTGCTGTGAAGAAACTTTGCGCAGAATATATGCAAACTGTGGAGAAGTTTCACAAGATGCCTTCAGAATGTTCTTCTTTCAACCAGTTCTGCATTTTTTTTCTCTTTTTTTCAATGTGGAATGTGAGGCATCCCTTAATAACAAAAAATGAATGGCTACCTGAAGCCTCGTCTTTCTAGGAAACTGTTTTTTCTCAGCTTTGCTTAAGAAAAGAAGCAGCTTTTCTTGCTTAGTAAGTTTCTGTTCTTTGATCTGAATTATTACTCTGAGAACATCATCCTTGCAATAATTAACATTAAAATGTGTAGAAATTAAATCTTTCAGAGGAACTTTCAGATAGTACTGTTTGCCCCATTGCACTTTTATTAATTTCAATACAGAGTGCATAGGGAGTTTATACCTCCCCTCTTTCTGACACCGAGGACATGTCACAGCTCAGAAGGGGGTACTTTCTCTGATCTCCATATGAATAACTTCTGATGATGACTATCCTCTCCATCTCAGACCATGCTCTTGCACGGTCTATTTTAGATGTTAATAGCATCTGTCACAAGAGCATCTAAATTGTAAGTACCCATCTTGAGATCAGTAGGGTGCTAAACTGCATCATGTCAAAGACTGCAGTTTGCCTCTCAGGTTTATCGAAGTGTAGCTCACTTAACCCCTGCCTTTTCTGCACCGTGAAGGTAGTGGTCAGCAGTTAGACGAGCAGGGGATAACTGAAACCTTATTCAAAGGAGGATGTCAGTCTCCTGCTTCTGCACTTTTTATTCTCACACTTGGTTTAACTTTCTGATTTTACTCTGCTGTCTGTGTTTGTTTGCAATACTGTCCTTTGTATACTTCATTGTTGCTTGTCTTATTTCTCTCCTTAGGCAAACGAAGATGTTACTCAAATTGTGGAGATTTTCCCTTCTGGCCCTAGCAAATGGAACTGGCTGACTCGACGCCTTGTGGAGTTCACATCTTCTGGGAGCGTTCTCCTGTTTGTCACCAAGAAGGCAAATGCAGAAGAGCTGGCTAATAACCTCAAGCAGGAGGATCATAATCTAGGGCTGCTTCATGGTGACATGGATCAGAGTGAGAGGAATAAAGTCATTTCAGAATTTAAGAAAAAGGGGATCCCAATCCTGGTAGCTACTGATGTAGCAGGTATGTGGCTTTCTAAGAAACAGCAGCTCATACAAGTTGTGGATATCAGCAGAAAGGTTAACTCACTTCAGTGGAAGGCAACAAGGTTAGCTTCTACACCTGCTGGACACAGTTTTCCAGATGTTTTTCAGAAGTACAGTGTTAGCAAGGAGTTTTATTTTTAAAGTCTCCTAGTGACGTTTGAATTGCAGTGGCAGATATATTTTTTAATATACAGAAAGAAAATAAGCTGCTGCTTAAGGAAGTAGTTGCTGTTCATTAATCAGCTGACAAATTATGCATGTGATTATATGAAGAGGAGATGGACACATTTTGAAGCCTTCTCTAGAATAGCTTTTGTACCTGGATGTTTAGCTGAACAAAGAATGGATTTCAATGTGCTTTTATAAAGCCCTCTTTCTCTCTTGAAATAACAATCATTTGAAGAGTTATCTTCCATCTCCAATCCTGTGAACTTGGAGATAAGCGATATTGCTGTGCGTAAGATAGCAAAGAATTTTAGCATATGAAGCGTGTCTTAACTGGGATCTATTCCTGTGGAAACTCCTTTCATATGCTGGAGCAGAATGATGTACTGGTATGAATGGGATTGCTTTGAGTTCCTTCACGATAATCACACTTACCACTGTATTGCTCTTTATTACAGCTCGTGGGTTAGATATTCCTTCCATTAAGACTGTGATCAATTACGATGTGGCTCGGGACATAGACACGCACACCCATAGAATTGGTCGTACTGGCAGAGCAGGCGAGAAAGGAGTTGCTTACACTCTGCTGACTCCCAAAGACAGTAACTTTGCTGGTGATCTTGTCAGAAATCTGGAAGGCGCTAATCAACATGTTTCCAAAGAGCTGTTGGATCTAGCAATGCAGGTACAAAGCAAAACTTTTTGAGTAGAGGAAGATTACTTCCATGATTAGCACAGTGAGAAAATCAGGAGCTCAGAGACTTGTTTCTGGCTCCGTCATATATTCTCGGTGACTGTTTGGCAACCTATATTGTTTTTAAGTAGGCTTTCTAGTGTTTTTTATGGCCTTTGAAAGAATGCAGGAAGACATGATGATTTTGGACTGCAATATGTAATCTGTTCTGGGGTAAGACATTGCCTAGGAAATTAGGAACTGTAACCTGTCTGATGCCAGCTCCAACTCTGATATCTCTTTACAATCAGATTTTTGATATGCGTTTATGGCAAGTACCTAGAAGATGCAGCTTACTTGAAAGCAAAACTAGAAGATGATTACAGGGATGTTTACTTTGTGAACTGGTTGTTGCTTGATCATTATACCTGCTTGGCAGTGCTGTCTGGCAGGCTTACTATATATAGGTATGACAGATAGCTGAAACAATTGTACTTGTGCCACTGTACTTGTCAGCTCATTAAATTCTTGTCTTTTGCTGCCCATGTAGCTGCAAGGGAGCAAAGGCTTTTTGGTAGTTTCTGTATTCAGGTGTGGATTAGCATGCTTGTGACTTCATCACCAAGTGGCTTGGATGCTAGCTGCTAAAAGTAAATATTTTTTATGATGTACAGAGGCAGCATTTTCAGAAGTGACAGGATTTGTGAGGCGCAGCTCCATAGGCTGCATATGAGAGGAGAGTGTAGAAGCTGAATGGCTTGGCTTAGCAGCTTCTTTGGGTTTGAGCAAACCACAGGACATAAAGAGAGATGCAGCTAACCATTATTTAAAAACCTAGTAATGGGAGGTCTGATTGGACTGCCCTTTTCTAGCCACTGCTTGTTGCAGTAAGTTTTGCTGACAGAACTTCGTTTCTTCTTAGCCAGGCAATGGGCTGAATTGATAAAACCTGAGTATGAGCAAATGTAGAGCTTTCAAGTGAATGGCATTAGAGATTGCATTTATTCCTGGGTTTCTTAGAATGCAAACCCCCAGAACTTTAATATGGGTGAGAGCTCAGGACTTAAAATCAGTTTTCATAAGGAGCATTTGTAGGAAAAGCTTCAGACCCACATGGCAGGACTGTTACAAATTAATTACAAAGCAGCATAGTCTGCCATGTCCCATCCCCTTGCAACAGCTGTGTTGTAGATTGGGAAACAGTGCGTTTATGTTTGTCTTTTGAAATACTCAAAATCCTTCTTTTCTGAACCTCATTACCTGCGTTTATCAAGCTTCTTGTTCCCCGTGTTGAAAAGCATTTGTTTTTGTTTTGTACAGAATCCGTGGTTCCGGAAATCCCGTTTCAAAGGAGGAAAAGGCAAGAAGCTGAATATTGGTGGTGGTGGCTTAGGATATCGAGAGCGTCCTGGTCTGGGATCAGAAAGTTCTGTAAGTAGAGATGCTGAAGAAGTTGTTTAGAAGTTCTTGAAACTTTTAAACTTAGGATCGACTACCTTTTTTATTTTTTTTTTTAATGTAAAAGTTCTTGTCAGTGTATAGCCAGAGTATAGCCTCTGCTTTCACAGGTTTACATAGCTCAGAATCTTTCAAAGATAGTATAAAATATCTCGAGTGAAGCTGTCTGTCGTGTGCTGTTACCCTGTTGTCAAGAGCTGCCTTCTTTAGGACCAGAGTGATTGAGAAGCGATTGGAGATTTGTTCTTTAAATGGACTGTTGATGCAAAATTTTGGGGGATCCTAAAATTTTGTATGATTCTGTTCTTAATCATAGAAAATTACATAATAAAGGTGGCAATAAATGACTTGAAAAGCCATTTCCAGGCTGTTACTTGCTACCAAAAAATCTTGCAGCATTGGGAACAGTTACTAAGGTATGTCCATACTAGGAGAGCAGCTCATTGCCAAACATTTATGAGGACAGTTAAACAGCTGAAGTCTTGTTCACACTTTGTCATGGTTATGACCTCTGTGAACATGACTATCTGATTGCATTTTGCTTTTGCTTACACTGTAGGGAGCTGGGAAATGTGCTTATACTGTTGAATAGTGAGATGCTTAGACCTCCTGCACCTTTACTTTTCTGTCATCCTCAAGATCATGAGGCAAACTGTGCTGCTGCTCAGTGCTCTCTGGAGGTTTGTGATCCTTAGTAGGCATATTCACTGAGTGCAGAGTGAAGATAGGTTTGGACAAGCATTGAATTGAAAGTATCTGTGATGGATAAATCTCTCCAGTTGTCCTTTGTCTTTCTGCTTAGGACCGTGGAAACAACAACAGTGTGATGAGTAACTATGAAGCATACAAGCCATCTTCTGGGGCAATGGGAGACAGACTTACAGCAATGAAAGCAGCTTTTCAGGTTGGTTCAATCACTTGTATCCCAAGTTCTAACTCAAGAGGAGAGGAAATAACATGGAAAATTTTTACTACTAATGGTTCAAAACAATTTTTTTTTTCTCCCTTGAAAGTGCAGAAACCCTGTTGACTTCAGGGAAATTGAGTTTGGTAGTTGCAGCCATGTCTTATCCACTTGGAGCACTCAGCGTTGCAGTCCAAAGTGGAAGAATTAGTATGCAGGCTGGACTGAACATACTTGCATGACATTAATTTGCCAAACTTATTTTGTCTTCTGCTGCCTATTTGCTCTTTTTCCCCTTCTGGATTCTGCTCTAGGCTTGGTCCTATTTAGGTTGCTTAGCAGCAATAGTGTAATTGCAATCAAAAGAAGTAGGGAACAGAGAAAACCTTTCTCTTGAGTGTAAAAATTAACCCCACAATATAGGAGTTCCATTGTTTCTGTGGTCTGGTAGCAGATGTCCGTTACTAATTCTGTGTTCATAAGCACGGCAGGAATGTAATCACTCCAAGGCTGACTTTTTGTAGGAATTCTTTTTCCTAGGGACTCCCCAGAGTTCAAGACAGGCTTGTGTATGCGTGATGACTGCATGTTTTGTGGTGCAGAGCAGAGGCAAACACTCTCTCTTTTTTTCTTTCTGTCTCTTTCTGGCAGTCTCAGTACAAGAGCCACTTTGTTGCTGCAAGCTTAAATAATCAAAAGACTGGAAGCTCTGCTGCTGGTGCTAGTGGCTGGACTAGTGCTGGGAGCTTGAACTCAGTACCAACAAGTTCAGCACAGCAAAATGCTGCAAATCCTGACAGCCCAATTGCAGCCGCCGCAGCAGCAAAGGGTGTTCCAGGTTTCACCAGCACTGGGAATCTGAGTAGCGTTCCCACCTTTCCAAGTGTCGGAGTACAGGGCTACAACAACAACACAAATGCCAGCACCAATAATCGAGAAGGCATCGGCAGCACCAGCACTGGCGTTACTCCTGGTGGCGGCAGCAGTGGTGGTGGTGGCGGCGGTGGTGGCGGCGGCGGCGGTGTTGGTGGCATTGTCAGAGAACGATACAACGACAGCCGGAATAGTCGGCACAATGAGGTCCCACGCCGCGGAGAGGGTGGTGGTCGCTACAATGATGTGCAGCGCCATGGAGAAGGCGGTGGTCGCCACAGTGATGCTTACCGCCACGGAGAGGGCCGACACGGCGACAACCATCGCCATGGGGAAGGCCGGCATTTTGCTGATGTGAGCAGTGGCAATCGCAATAACGGTGATAGCAGGAATATCAGCGAAGGTAGGAGCAACGAGAACAGGAATGGTGAGAACAGGAGGGATGCCAACAGCCGAGACAACAAAACAGATGGTTTTGCTGTCCCAGAGCCCCCAAAACGTAAGAAGAGCCGATGGGACAGTTAAAAGGTGGTGCTTCACAGCCTGGAATCTGTGCAGGTAGTGTTGTCTTTTTCCAGAGGATTTCTTTGTTTTTTTTGGTAACTGGTGGTTGAGCAGCTGGGGGAGGAGAAGGAAGCCATGCAAACTCCCCATGCAAGTCTGCGCTGGTACATCTGCGGACAGATTCACTCTAATGTTGTGTACATGCAATGCTTAGTCAAAGAGAAATCATTTTGATAAAGCTCCCTGGGTTCTGCTTTTAAGCATTCAGTGCTCAAGTGACTTTCTGCTGGATTTAAACAGATCTTCTTGACAAGAAAGAAGTTGTTTCATGTCCTTGGAACGTTAAGAAACTGTTTAAGGTAGTCTTTTCTCAACCAGCGTTCACACTTTAAAAAAAACAAAAAAAAACAAAAAAAAGCAGTCCATATGGAGATGCTCAGGACCCACCTGTTTAATCTTTCAGCAATTTGTTCAGTATGGTGAGTTCTTCTCCAGCCTCTTCTTTTCACATATTCTTCTATCCCCAAATAATTTGGCCTCCAGATTGCCCTTTCTGTCTCTCCCCATCAATTAAGAATGTATCAGTTTGTGTTGCTAAAGGTGGGATGGAGCAAGTTGATTTTTTCTTTCCTTTAATTTCTTATGAAGCTGTTCAAGGGATCCTTCTCCAGCCCAGTTAACCACAACTTCACATGTAGTGTAGGATGGACTCCCTGGCTTGTTCGTGGTCAGTACACCAATTCCATTGCCCAGGTATTTTTTTCTTGTAAAGAACCTCTTCTTTCCTAATAACCTTCATTTTGGTGGAAGCATGCATAGCAAACATGTCTTTCTGCTGTGCCTATACACCCTCTGTTATGAGAGGGCTGATTGCTTTCTTCAAAGTAAAAACAAAAAAGGGAAAAATAAAATGTAGATATGCCACAGCAATCAAAGGCTGGTGCCCCCCCGTAAAGTGAAGCTAAATGTGAGGCTTCATTCAGAAATTCAGGGACCTGCTGCTCAGAAGCCTTTAGGGAGAACCTGAAAAGCAATTGATGGAGTGGAACAGCTCAAATATCGCCCCATATTGGACACGTGTAGTTAAAACTGTAAAATCTTGCTTGACTGTTTTTAACTCATTGTGTGTATTATCCGTTTTTTAACTTTTATTTTTTTGCACCATAAAGGTAAGGAAAAACTTTTGTTGAAACATGTCAGCACCCACCTCTGTCTTGTTTCTACTGAGAGAAGTATCAGAAACTGTCAGGTTTTTGTGACATTGTGATGTTTTCTTTATCAGCTGTGCATTTACTTTCTGCTTGCTCTAGTAAATGTTTTATTACTGGGACAAAACATCTATCATGTGCTTTTTATTCTCCACTTCTTTCTTTGGCTGTTCTGGGATTTGGATAGAGATTTGTCTGGCTAGAGATCTGACTGCATCCCTTTCTTTCACCAGAAGTTTTGGATTGTAGTTGAGAAAATAATTCCTGTGGTTTTTCTCAGCGTCTTTCACCCCAAAACAGTTTTGAAAACCATGTTTTAGCTTCAAAGCCTACTGAGGAATAGATTTCTCTCCATTTTACAAGTGTGGAAGTATACAGTCCAGGACATGTTGCTTATCCCAGTCTTTCGTGGAGTCATTGTAAAGCTGGAAAGAGAACTCAGCAACAGTCTTGTGATTTGACTTGCACGTGTTCTGGTTTCAGTTAAGGCAGCAGTTTAACTGCTTGGGCTCCCTCACTAACTAGCTCTAATACAGTTTTTAGAATGGCTTCCACATGAATTATCTAATCGCAGTCTAGGCAGAAACCTCTTTGCACTGGCTTGAGCTCTGCAAGACTGAAGACTTCAGCATGTTTAGTATTAAGATGAGGATGATGTTCTGTTCCAGGGCAGATGTGGCAGGGGTTTAGGAGCCAGTGTTGGGTTCTGCTTTCCGTATCACAGTTGGTGTTTATCACTCAGCACAGTTAAAGATCTGCATTTTAAAACCAAAAAATAGCTTGGTAGTCTAAAGCTGCCATCTGCTCCCTCCTTTCCTGGGTCTCAGGTTGCTGCCAGTGGGAATTGGCCTGTATGTGGCATATGCTTGGGTTTCTCCCCTTCTTTTTAATGCATCCCTCTGCTGTTCTGATGGGATTATTGAAATTCCTCACCCCTCTCTCAGCTACCAAGAGCCTCTGGAGACTTGAGTGAGTAAATATTGATCAGTGACAGAGAGCTATAAATGTCAGTTCACGGGTCTGTGTAAGATACATAAGAGGGTTGATTCCTTCTCCACAGAACAAGGTAGCAGTGTGAGCTGCATGCCAACTACCCTGAAAGAGAATCTCTCTGCTTGCAGTGGCAGGCTGTGCTTTCTTCTGAAGAGACAGGAGCACACCTTAGCTGAGCAAATCAATTATAGGAAGCTCAGATTTGTCTGTAAAGTATAACCCTGCTCCTGTCTCTGTGTGTGAGCATCAGTCACCCTCTCTGCCTCTTACCTCCCAAGTGGGGCAAACGCTGCTACCACCCAGCTGTGCTGGGAGCCCTCCTCCACATTGTACAGCGCTTGCTTTCCTCGGTGGGAGGTGGTGTCACCTTCTAGACCAGGAAACCTGGTGCCCCTCTCTGCCCTGACATGTCTCCTGGCCTTCTGGTTGGTGATCCCCCTAGTGATTTCTAATCCTTGTGACTCAGTTTGCATCTTAGCTTTTTACCGGAAAGATCTGTGAATGCACAGAATTATTTACGTGTTCTCTGTCACTATCTTTATTATGAAATCATTGCATTAAGGGAATGTGTCTCATTAGAGCAAGTAGGAAAAAAACATTCTCCCATGCTACCACCAACATGCCATGTAATTTCAACTGGTATATATACCCGCTCTCCCAACAACATTGTAATTCTCCTGCCCCTCTGGCATCTGACTGAATTGACGGGGCAGGGCATCGCAATATCCTTGGGAATGTCTTTTCCCAGCTGGGTGCTGAGGTTTCCCAGGCAGTGTGCATGTCGCAGAGTAGGCAGGAGGAAGCTGGGGCTGGCTCGCACCCCGACAGCGAGCAGCAGGGGTGGACCTGGCTGGCTGTGGACCTGGCTGGGTTTGCAGCCCTTCACACGCTCTGCTGTCCTCCCGTAACCGATCACTGCGCACAACACCATTGAGTCCGTAATGGAGTTTGAGGATGGAAGCAAGCCTTGCAGACTGTCTCTTTATTAAAGTTTCTAGCCTGCAAAAAGACCACAGGGCCAAGGCTCTTGCACGCTGTGGTCTGTGCATTTCCACACAATTGTGCTGGAAGGCGTGGGGGACCCAGGCATTGCGCTGTGCCCTTCCCAGGCTGTAATGCGTGGCCTGCCTCCCTGAGCCCGTCGTGTCCCAGTGGCTCTATGCTCCCAGGCTGTGGCCGAGCAACGCCTGTTGGGATTCACAGCATCTGTGAGCTGCGCGAGGATGCAAGTGAGGGCAGGATGAGCTGCAGAGTAGCTCTGCGGGCACCGTTCACTCTGCCAGCCCCGGGCTGTACAACACAGGAATTAGTGCTAAATATGGGAGTCAGATTTAAGGACTACAGTCTCATTGGCTCAGCTTTATATACACCGGAGCTGAAGTCACCTTCCAGGCTGGCAGGATACGCCAGACTGAGCCTGGAGGACCGTTTCCTGGTGATGATTCAAGGCTTTGCATGCACAGACATCGCTTACACCAGTCAGCTGCACGTGGAAGGAAATGAGGTTTTGAACCGGCTACTCATTTTTAGGCCAGGTAGGTACAAGAAGGAGGAAGAGCACGTGGTCCCTTTGCATGCTGGCTGTGAGGGAAAGGGAACTGTGTTGATTCAGCTGCTATCCCCTGCCCCAGCTTTCCATGCAAGCATAGAAGGAGTCCGGAGCGTGAGGATCAGTCCAAATGGGAGATGCACTGTTAACTTCAAAGCATCGTTTCCAGCTCTTTGTTCAGGTTGGGGGGACTCTGATCCAGGTCTGTTAAGTCCACAATGTTTTCCCCACAGGCTTTCTGGCTCATCTCCTGAGTTGGACAGGGCAAAAAGTTGTCCGAGGCAAAGGAGCTGGGGATGTAGCCTGGCAGGCTGGCACGGACAGGGAGCAGCAGTCCGCGCTGCTGCGTGCTTCCTGCCCCTCGCCCCACGAGGCTCATGCTGAAGCTCGTGGTGGCGTGGGAGGCCAGACCGCCGCAGGAGCAGCTCCCCGCCGCGCCGGTGGCACGTGCCTTCTGCTTGAAGTCCAGTGCCAGGCTTCTCCGAAAATGGGCTTTTTTAATCTCTGCCTGCACCTAAGGGAGAGATCAGAGATGGCCGCTGGTGCTCAGAGCCAGCAAAACAGACATATTTTCCCCAGGTTTTCCCTCCTAGAGATTTTTCCTTTCCAAAGCCTACTGAGAGTGACAAATCTGAGTTTTCCCTCCGGCTATCCCAGCCTAGGGGCTGCAGGTTAACTTCCCTGACCCTAAAGGGGCTGGACCAGGGTGCTCAGCTGCTCATGCTTCTCACTTACCTCCCCATTGCAAAAGCAGTAGATAAAAGCCACAAAGAAACCCTGCCAAAAGAGATAGAGGTGGAGTTTGAGTCCTGAGCCGGGATGCTGTACGCATGCCTGGATGAGCATCGCTCAGCGTATGGAGCCGGGCATGCAGCCCTGTGGCAACGTACCTGGGAGGAGTTAAAGAGCATCTCGTAATGCATCTGGATCTGCCACAGGACCCCGGAGACTTCGGTGTAGGGCATGGCCATGAACACCACGTAATGGACTCCGAAAAGCGGCATCAGCACCAGCGTGGACTTCAGCAGCTTCCTGAGAGGAGAAGTACTTGGGGTGGTGAGCTGGGACCTGCCAGCCTGCGGCCCTTCTGCAGGCATTGGTGAGCATCCTAGCTAAGAGGGCAGTTGCTGTAGCTTCTGCTGCTGCCGTGGCTGGTTTGTGCAGGCTGTTGCACGTCGCCTGGCTTGGGGAAGGGACCAGGCAGAAGTTGAACTCCGGAGCCTGCTGTTTCAAGCAAACTGAGCTGCCAAAATCACTGGCTGCCACCTTTCTGCCACCCTCCCTCACTCCTGCAGCTGTTCCCGCGCCTTTGCTCTTTGTTCACGACCCTCTGGGGAACCATCCCAACTAAATCTGCAGAAAATGAGCCAGCCCAGGGTTGGGGCATGGTCTTGCTGCTGCCAGCACTTGCCTGTACTGCTGCCGGGGGTCCAGCTTCCCCGTGTTCGTCTCCCACAGCTTGGAGGCCAGCACTCGGACAATGTTGAGGAAGAGGAAGAAGTTCACCTGCCAACAGACACCCACGGTGGGTTTGTTGCCTGCAGTGACCTGGCCCAGCAACTGCAAGTGAACAGCCCCGGGTTGCTATCAGTCCCCTTTCCCCAAAGAGGATTGGGAAATTCAGCCACGGGGTTCTTACCACGATGGCAGCCAAGATGGGGACCTGATAAATCCACTTCATGTTCCCCGCGCTGAGGTCCCAGCACCTGAAGAGACCGGTAAGGAAACTCTTTGGAGACACCTGAAGTCAGTGGTGAGGAGACTCGATGGCTGATGGCTCCCGGTCCCCCCCAGCCACCATCCCCGTCTCCCATCCTCCCACCCTTCACCTCTTCATCATCTCTGAGGGAGCCTGGCTGGGAGAAGTCTGGAGTTTGTGTCAACCTTGACCCAGCAGCAGCCTCGTTACAAGCATCCAGAACCATCATGGTGTGGCAAATCACTTTTAAATTAACATAAACCTTCTGGAAAGCTCCTTGTCTAAAACTCCTGCTGTAAGTTCTGTGGCCTTTCTCATTTTAAAATGCTTAACTTTGGAACATGCCCCTTAGTGTTCACCTTGGCACTGTTTATCGACCAATTTATGATGTAAACCTGCATCCAGCTTCCTTCCACATGCAGAACAAAGATATTAATGGTTTGGATTACCAACAGTTTTATGAATAAGCCTTGTATATGTGTTGACTCCTCTTGTTCTTTTTGGAAAATTTTCATTGTCAGAAGTTCTGGTGCCCACAGATTTCTTGCTAGCATTTGCAACCAGTCTTTCCCTCCCTAAAGGACTGCTGGAGAAGGTGGACCTACGTACTGTGTATCCGCCAGGGAGGCCCTGACGCTGGCCCAGACAGACACAAACACAGCAGGGAGACCTGGAGGGACAGGAACCAGGGTGAGGAGCACGGCTGAGACATCACGTTTGCAGCCCGAACCGGTTCCTGGCAGCCGGTCTGCATCCCACTGCCCTTATGTGGGCAATCGGTGCTGCTCGACTGGGGCTCATGCCCCAGCTCCTCGCTGGTCTCAGCAGCCACGGAGTTGGCTTGGGGTCCAAACTTACCCCAGCCAATGATGATGAGGACCCACAGGTAGCTCTTGTTGGAGAGGAAGGCCATGAAGATCAGGCTGTGCAGGTAGAGACCTTCCACCAGGATCCAGTAGTGGTTGGTGGCCAGAAAATAGAGGAAGAGCGTCACCACCACCTTGCAGCCAACCTATGGACATGCGGTCAGAGAGGTGCCCGCATGAGGCCCTCTCCCCTGAAAGCTGCAGGTGACCAGAGCTACATCTCTGGGTTTTTCCAGCATCAGACCTAGAGCAGGTGCTGGGTTGCCCTGTGCTGAAGGGCATCAACACGGGGAGAACCCGGCAGGGCAGCGGGTGGCCCTCCATCCCTCCCCTCCCCTCCGTGGTGGCATTGCCCTCGAGTGGCACAGCCCTGTATCTCCTTGCACCGGGGCTCCTAAATCCCCTTTTCCCCTGATCCTGCTGCCGTGCACCACTTGCCAGCTGGCTCCTCTGACCCGGCGAGGGACCCATTTCTGCCCTGAAGTCGTCCTCCCGCATCTTCTCTGTCTCGCTGGGCAGCGTGCCCGAGTAGAGCACCATGTCCTTCACGAAGATGCTCACCGCCCGGCAGATGAAGGAGGTGAAGAGGTGGACGTGGATGTAGTTGCGTGTGCAGTGCAGGTGCCTACGGAGAAGGGTGCGACACGAGCCTTGCCCCGGCTGCCCGGCGAGCTCACCATGTGTGGGCTGCCAGGCCAGGGGGGGCCCTGGAGGAGGTCAGCTCCAAGGTGTCAGCCCTCCCTGGGCACAGAAGCCGGATCTGGGGGCAAGGGGGTTTCAACCCCCTACAAGAGCAGGGCGGGGGGGAGCTGGTCGTACTGGTCATGTGGAGGAATCAAAGAGGTGGGGATGGCTGGGGGCTTTGGGAAACGCTCTGGTGTTTGCGCTGGGGTTGGGGTGGTTCCTGTGCCCCAAGGGGCTGCTCCCCCCGGGTGCTGTGGGCGAGGGGGAGGCAGTTCTCCCCCACATAGGGACGGGGTTCAGCTCCTCCTTACTTGAAGTACGAGAGGATGCAGACAGCGACGATGAGGGAGGCCAGGGAGATGGAGTAGCCGATGGTGTACATCAGGTGCAGGCGATCAAACACCTCCTGGAAGAGAAGGGCTCTGTTCCCTGTCCTGCACAGCCCAGGCTCCCCCTTCTGCCTCTGGGCTGAGAGCACGGGGGGAGCAGAGCTTGTTCTGGGGAGTGGAGGGGGAAGGAGCCCCCACTCCCAGCCATTCCCCTGGTCCCCATCCCGACACCTCTGAGGAGCAAGGTCACCTTCTCACGGCTCCGGCTCTCAGAGGAGAAGAGCATAGCACATTCGGTGTAATTGGCCCAGGTCTTGTTGAGGCTGAGAGCCACCTCCCAGGTCCCGTAGGTGCTGCAGTACCTGTAGGCATGACCTGGGAAAGGCGGTGGGTGCTGTGACAGCAGCGGGACCCGCAGGAAACCCAACCACGTCCCGGCTTGGTGGAGGTGGGTCCTTGAAGTGAGCTCACGCCCTGCCCGACCGCCCGGGTGCAAGCGCTCACCTTTGTGGTTGAAGTCGTAGATGTAGTCGGGGCAGGGCACAGCCACCTCCTGGCTGGGGGAGCCCTTGGGCCAGCAGATAATCCCATCCCACTCTGGAAGGCAGCTGGTGTCTGGCCAGGGAGCAAAGACACATCGCACCTCGTGTCCAAACAGCGCCTCATCGTGCCTCTGGCCACCCCGCGCCCTGGACGAGGGCAAGGAAGTGCACTGCCATGCCCTCACCCCTTGCCTGCAGGGCAGGGGGACACGTCCCGTCCCATCCCATCCCATCCACATGCTCTCATTTGCAGTGCACGTGGGGCAGTCTGGTGCAGGCAGCACTGGCTCATCAGGGTGAGGGTTTGATTAGCACCTAATTGCACCCAGGAGCTGCACAAACCCAATGGCAGGACCCTGTGGTCCCCAGGAGCTCCATGTCCCCTTGACCCTATCCTGCTGCCATCAGAGGGGACGGCGTCCTCTGTCACATAGCCAGGTCCCCAGGCTTCCCCAGCCATGTGCGGGGTCAGGATGCTACCTTTGATCTTCTCCAGTTGGGCTTTTATGTCTCTCTGACATTTCTCCTTGGCTTCCACCAGAAGGTAAATCTGCTCTTCTTTTGTGAGAACATCATCGGGGTCCACCTGCCCAGACAAATCGAGGTGAGGACACTTGTCACAGTGGGGCTTGGGCCAGTAGTGTCTAATGGCAGCTCAGGTCTGCTCTGCGCACTCTTTGCACCCTCCTGTGTAAAGCAGGCGCATCCACGGGCAAGAAACCAGTCAAAGGCAGTGCAAGAGACAAGCAGGGAGGACCAGAGCACGTCTGGAGAAGGATGCGCTGGTGGGCAAAGACAAAGGAGCAGCCAGCCTCGCAGCGCTGTGCTCTCCCCGAGTGACTCTCCAAGTCAGGTTTGGGTGGCTTTGGGTAGAGCTGAGTGATATGGGAAGAGCAGAGCGATAAGGGAAGCAAATCGGAGCTGGGATGGACAAATGAGCAGCTTTGGAAATGAGAAGGAGCTGGGATACAGAGAGCTCGCAGAGCGGGGCTGGGGAGGCGTGGAGGGGGGTGCATCAGCAGGGGGCCGTCTGGGGAGAGGTGCTGCGATGGGCGCACCCAGCTCTGCCCTCACTGCCGTCCCCGCAACCTCACCAGCACCAACCGTAACCTGTCCGGGTCTCTCTGTTCCCTTGTGAGCCCTGCCCTGGCCGCATCCAAGAAATGGAAAAAAAGACGTCCCGTCGCGGTGTCCCTGCAGCTGCTGAAAATCTTTTAGTGGGAGTGCAGAGGCACAAGGTCCCCGACCGGCGCGGGCTGCACGGAGGCAATTAGCAACATTTAAAGCCCACAGAGCAGAGGGACCGGCGGAGCCCGGGGGCCGCACAGACTTACCAGAGCCCCGGCAGAACTCAAGAGGCAGCAGCAGAGCAGAGCCACCGCGACAACACCGGAGCCCGATGCCTCCATGGTCCTACTGGGGACCTCAGGGACAGAGAGAGCAAAGGCTTCGCCTGGGCAGAGCCGTCCGGGCTGCACAAATCTCTGCTGGCCCACGGCTGTGGGCTATGGAGAGGGCTGGCGCGTTCGGCGAGGCAGAGCATCTCCTGGGAGCACCTGCCCGGCCGCTGTCCCCATCGAGGCGAGGTGGCGGCAGGGGCACAGCGTGTCCCTGGGAGCTCGGGGTGAGCCCCTGGCCCGGCAGCGCTGTAGAGATGCTCGCGGGGTTGCCACGCGTGGGGGGTTCTCCCCCCACCTTGCCTGCTCCTGTTCAGTCTCCGCGTCTCGCCTGCTTTAAGCAGCTCCCAGAGCGTGTGCAAACAATTCCCGTCGGGATGGGGATGGCAGAGGTTTATTGGCTTAGCCCTAGGTGCTAAAATGCTCTTCATTCAAGGCGGATTCCTCCTTTCAGAACTTCTCTCACTGCCTGGTGGCTCATTTTTCAGCTGTCACAGCATCCCCCCGCTACCCCCAGCCCCAGACTGGTCCCGAGGAGCCGACGGACTGGGAAACTCCCAGTAAGTGTGCCTGGAGGTGGGGAGGCAGAGGGTGCGACAGGACACGTGAGCATCCTTGCCACTTCTGATGCTGGAGCTGGGATGTCTTTCAGGTAGATGCCAGTTTAACCCTTTTCCTTCCCTTGGTGTTGGGGTGTGTGCTGGGAGACGTGTCAGGATCAGCCCTGCTCCCCACCAGGACACGCGCCTCGGCGTTTGTGCAGGACCTCGCTGCATCTGCACGTAACCATCTGCAGTGGGGCTGTCTGATGGAGGAATCACAGCCCGTGGGTGAGATGAGATGAGCTGGCCGGGCAAACATCAGCATCAGGTCAGAGCCGGTCCCACTGCAGCCGACAGCATCCCCATCACAGCGGTCCCTTGTCACCCGCATCCCCCCGGCGATGCCTGGGGCCATCCCCTGCATTTCAGGGTCGTGCGTGCACCTGGCTTGCTCCCACCACCCTGTCGGTTTGATCGCCTGGTGTCCCCCTAGCAGCCTGGGCATCCCGCTGGGGAAATGGGGACACAGAGCGGGGAGTCCTCCCTCCCTGATCCGGTTGTCCTCAGCGGGATGAGGCTGAAATTCAAAACCCTGGGAACTGCAAGATCCCAGCCCGGCGCTTCACCCATGCAATCCATGGCTGGGTGCAGCTACTGCTGCCTCTGTAAATGGCAAAATCTTGCACAGGGCAGAGCCCCCGGGGGCCTCCCTCGGGATTTTCCGGGCAGGATGGCTCATTCTGGTCCTAACCAGGAGCCTCCCTGGCTGCTTGGAGGAGGTCAGGCTTTGCTTGGTTCCTGCAGCAAGCAAAAAAATATCAGAGAGCTGAGAGAGCAAAGCAAATCCCAGTGACAGCGCTCAGGAGGTGCTGCTGCTTGTTCTGACTAAACCAGAGAGGAAAACGAGCCTCTGGGTTGCTTCCCCTGCCACAGCAAGCAGCTATAAATCAAGGAGGGATTAGGGGCAGATTCGGCAGCTGCCCATCGCCCCGGCCCAATTTAGCCCCCATCCAGAGCACTGCGTGGGCGCTGACAGCAGCCTGGCGGCACCGCTCTGCGGGGCAGCAGCACAGCTCCCTGGCTCGCGGAGGGGCTCGTCGGGACGTTGCGTGGGCTTTTAGGACAGGAAAAGGGAGAAGTAGCTGAATTGTAGGAGTAATGTCTTCTGGAGGCTCTTCTGGGTGCTGATTTCTGGCCAAGAAGCCCCTGGTGAGTGGGGATGGAGTTCAGGTGAGGTTATTTCGGAAAGGGGACTGTTTCGCTGTGTGTATGGATCGATGCTGTCTGAGGGGGAGGCAGCAAAGCTCAGGGGCAATTTGATTCCCACCACAGGTGAAACCTGACCCAGACTCAGGGTTTGCAGTGAGCAAAACATGTTGTTTTCTGCTAAATTGCTTGCTATATTATACAGAGATTGGGAAAGCAATCATTGCAAATGACAGCCACCAGCCCCATCATGCAGCCCCCTCAGCCCCCCAGATCCATGCTAGCAATCCTGAGATGATGGCAGCAAATTTCCCAGCAGTTTTGGGCTGCTCCCTCTTTCTAAAAGACCCCCGTGACCCGGCTGGCAGCAGCTCAGCCTCAGCATCGAGCAGCATTTTGGCAAAAAGGAGGCCATGGGGGCTCTGGGCACAGGGCAAGGACCCCCCTTCGTCTCCAGAAGATGGAAAATTACCCTAGAAGTCGGAGTAGATTGGAAAGCTGTCATGCTCAGGGTTTAATTTTCTGGTAATTTTCTCAGGGTAATTTTCTGCCTCATGGGAAGAAGGGGGTTCAGTACTTACAGCCAGAGACCTCCTGCTCACGCGTGCATCTTCCCTAAACCCTTCATTTTCGGCAGGGATAAGAGGAATAGCACAAAGCGAAGGAGCTGCCCAGCTCCTGCACAGCCCAGCACCAGGACGGACCCTCCACCCCAGGGGAGGGAAAATACCACCTGAGAATACAAACATAACTGCCTTTTGTGTGCCTATGTGCACGCACAACTCGGGCGTATACGGACAAGTGTAACGGCTCGCATCCCGCACGCGTCCCGCAGGACCCTGTTCCACCCAGCGGCTTGCAGCCGTCCCTGCAGCCCAATTCCAGCAGGCGTTGGCCGGAGCAATGAGGCCGTGCAGCATCTGCAGCACAGAGGAGGTGCTCCCATCTGCCATCAATAGCTTTTCTGCGTTTGTTACCAAAATACCAGCTCTCAGACCCCAGTGCAAACTGGGGATGGGTTTTCCTCCTCTCCCGTTCTGTTGCAGTCTGGCTGTGTTTAAGATGATGGTTTCGGATGTCTTGGTTTGACCCTGCAGCACCATTTTCCAGGATGCCCAACCTTGATGGTTTCTTCTGGCTCTTTTGCAGGAATTTGCCAGCTGCCAGAATTAACCCTCGCTGTTG